>JAOVVF010000008.1:2446418-2471139 GCA_028565595.1 Duopalatinus emarginatus
TGTGTGTGTGTGTGTGATGGTAAGAAAGTCAGCTCTGTATTGACTTCCTCTGTCCCCAAGCATGCTCACTGAACAAGACAAAACACAGCTAGATGTTCATCTTACCTCCTTCTCTTCTCTTCTCTTCTCTTTTTAATATCCACTAATATACTTATCTAGTAAATCCTACTTCTCCGTTACTAAGGTAACGTTAGCTTTCTGCAGCTGGCTAGCACGGAAACAAACTGGAGGTGAATGGAAAAGCTAGCCTCAGTTAGCCAGCCTCGCCTAGCCTCGCTAACGGAACTGTTTCTATAGATGTATATTCGGTTATAGACGTGTACGCCGTCCTCAGCTTCATGCACCTTTTTATTGCCCCTCTGCGCGGTTTATTGCCCTGGGAGCGGTTTATTTCTTCCCTTCCGAGCAGCGGAGGCTAACGGCTAACGCTCGCGCACGCGACTTTTCAAAGAGCCGCATCAAACAGCGAGACGGCAAGTGTGGCAAGTGACGTCGGCACCGAGGAGGAAACACAACCGGAAGCGGATAAACTGGTGAAGTAAAGTAAAGTGAAGTGAAGCACTCACTGACCACTGTGCTGACACACAAAGAAATCTGACCTCTGCATTGGACCTGTCTGTGCAGTGCAGTGAATGTTTACACTAGGGGGCAGTAAACACACTTGCCCCAAGGGGTGGGTAACCCTGGTGCCTTGCTCAGGTGGTTAGTCGTGTCAAGCCGGCTCCAAGGTTCGAGTCGAGAACCTTCCGGTCACAAGGCTGGTCCTTATGGCACAGTCAATGACTTGTGGTTAAGGAACCAGCCTTGCGATCGTAAGGGCCCCGGGTTTGATTGCCGTGCCAACAAGATGCGACTGAAGTGCAGTTATATGAAGTTATGTGACTCATTGGCCACTGTGCTTACACACAAAGGAATCTGACCTCTGCATTAAACCTGTCTGTGCAGTGCAGTGAGCACACACTTTAGGGGGCAGTGAACACACTTGCCCCAAAGGGTGGGTGTCCCTGGCCACGGTGCCTTGCTCAGGTGGTCAGTCGTATCATACCAGCTCCAGGGATCGAACCAGGAACCTTCTGGTCACAAGGCTGGTCCCAGAGCTGGTCCTTAGGGGGCAGTCATAGACTTGTGGTTAAGGAACCGGCCTTGTGATCATAAGTGCTCCAGTTTGATTCCCGTACAAGCAAGGCGCCTAACCTGCTCTGCGGGGGCCGTTAACAGGGTTGTGTGTTCACTGCCCCCTAGCGTATGCAGTCACTAGTGTGTGTGTGTGTGTGTGTGTGTGTGTGTCGCTGCATGGATGGGTTAAATGTGCAGATTCCTCTGTTTGCAAGCATAGTGGACAATGAGTAACTTTACATTTTAGGTAGCCAGGGTTAAGGAATCAGGCTTGATTCCCTACAATCGACAAGACTGAAGTGCTCTTGAGCAAGGCACCTATCCCCCAACCGCTCCCTAGGCACGGGGCTGCACACTGCTCTGGGCATGTGTGTTCATTAGCGTGTATGTGTGTGTTTCACTTCACAGATTAAATGCAGAGGTCAATTCCACTGTGTAGTGGTCAGAAATGTAACTCACTTTCACTTTACTTTCACTTTTCACACCAACCACAAGTGTGAAAGTCTTATTTTGTAGCCAAAAGTTTGTGGACACTTGACCATCACAAATATTTATGTTTCTTCACCACACTGTTGAAAGCACACAACTGTATGTCTAAATTAAATCTCTGAATGTTTGTATGCTGTAGCATTCAGATTTATTGGGACTAAAAGACCCAAACCTCCAGTGGCCTGCACAGAGCTCTGACCTCAAGCCACTGGAATGACCTGGAACTCCAGCTGTGAAACCTTCAAACCAACATCAGTGCCTGCTCTTGTAGGTAAATAAACACAAATGCCCATTTTGGGGTGTGGCTGTAGGGATTTACATATTCAACTACAAAAGCATTAGTCAGGTCGAGCACTGATATCAGTTCAGTCAATGTTCCAGTTTGTCCCAAACATGTTCAGTGGAGTTGAGGTCAGGGCCCTAAACAGAACACCCAAGTTCTTCCACTCCAACGCCAGTCTCCTCATGGAGCTTGCTTTGTGCACAGGGGCATTGACATGCGAGAGATGAAAAAAAAAAAACTTAGGAAGATGGTGAATGAGGCTCAATGAACACCAGGAAATCAACATTTAAAGATGGCTAAAGTAGAAAAAACAAGGTGTTGGTGTGTGGGACTGACCTTAACCCACGAAAATGCCCTCAAACATCTATGAACTGAATCAGTCAGTCCATCATTATGCTATCATGTGTGATTTTCAGGAGGTGAGGGAAAACCAGAGCACCCGGCAAAAACACGGACACAGAGAACACAGTGAACTTCTCACAGACAGAGACTGGAGTGAGGCTCGAACCCACAACCCCAGATCCCTGGAGCTGTGTGACATTCAATTCAAGTTACCATTGCTATGAATTGTGTACTTCTTCTGAATGTTGGGGAAAAACGCAGACAGCTACAGGAGACCAGTGGAGGAAAGCAGAGGGAGAATTTAAGAGGATTGAGAACAAGTCAGGCGTCTGAATTCTGGATCAGTTCCAGCAGCTGGATAGGACACGGGGCAAGACCTGACAGGAGACAGTGGCAGAACTTGTATCTGGAGCTGACAGGGGACTGTTTATTCAGTTTTATTTTTACTGAAATGCTTGTAGCTTTCAGACTAGACTAGGAATCCGTTTAGGAGAGTGTGATTTATTTTACCATATCGGTTCTGTGATCGGAAAAGCTAGCATGCTAGATAGTGTTTGCAATTTCTTTTTGCACACATATCTTGTGTACTGGTTTAGCATGTCTTTTATTGTAGCATGCATACTTCATTTGGTATCCAATTAATTATTAGCCTTTATCTTTACTCCTGAGTCACTGGGTGGTGCCAGAGCCCATCCCAGCACTCACTGGTCGAAAGGTGAGGAAAAAAACCACCCTGAACAGGTCACCAGTCCGTCACGGGGCAGACACACAAACAAACAGGCACAGCCAGAAACAAATTCAACAAATTCACAGAAACAAATTCAGTCACAACAGTCACATACAGTGATGTACGCAAAAACATTCCAAACAAAATCTAGCATGCTAGAATTTCGACATGTATCACAGAACCAATATGGTCAAATAAATCACGCACTCCTAGATGGATTCCTAGTCCACATTCACACACACACACACACACACACACACACATGCCTAGGGGCAATTTAGTATCTTCAATTACTAAATACCTGCGTCTGACTCTCCACGTGCAGCTCACAGAGTGCCTGATGCTTATTGGGCACAATTTTTTTTCAGCCACAATCTGATTGGCTGTTCACATTTTTGTGCCAAATATATCAGCCACAACATTAACCAGCTCCTAAAATGACTCCCACTCGTCAAGACATGGACTCCATCAAGACATTAGCAACAGATCCTTTTGCAGGATGCCACCAGACAAGCAGGCCTTCACCCCCATTCATATCAGTGAACTTTGAGGTGCCAATGACCTGTTGTTGGTTTACCGGTTGTCCTTCCTTGGACCATTTTTGGCAGATTCTAACCCATATATACCACCTGCTTTTAAGACAATATGGTATTATTCCATAGTATGACACAATGGATTATACCTGGTGCTGTGCTACCATTTTATATTGTATAGAAAACCTAGGGCACCAGTCTAATAATTGGTAGGTCCCGCACGGGGCAGACTCCATATACTGTAGGCAATGAAAGTCAGTGAGTTAATCTTCTGACCACTGTGTAGTAGAATTGATCTCCACATTTGACTCATCCGTGCAGTGAAACACACACATACACATTAGTAAACACTAGGGGGCAGTGAGCACACATGCCCAAAGGGGTGAGCAGCCCCCTTATCCACAGCACCTGGGAAGCATTTGGGGGTTAGGTGCCTTGCTTAAGGGCACTTCAACAATCATGTCTCATGTCCCAAGGACGGTTCCTGTACTTGTACACGTCCTGCAGAACGGCCCACCATTCCGTTTGTTTTTCCGGAGGTAAAGGATTTCTGTGTTCCATAGCACATTGCATGGCATCCTAGATGTTTTTTATAACATTGAGATATGTGTGAATGACAAAGGTGTGAAGGACAAAACTCCAAACTTAGATGAGTGTTCCTCTAACTATAATTCGTGTGTCTCTAGTCATGTGGTGGCACATTGTCCTGTTAGAAGAGGCCAAACCCATCAGAAGGAATGCAGGACATGAACGGGTGTAACTCGTCAGAAAGGAGGCACACACCAGTGTTCACCAGTCAGAGACGTTTGTAGATGTTCCATGGAACCATTATGGAGCCACCAATTTGTACCGTTTGACATGTTGTTTCTAAACATCACAACTAGATGGCACTGCGTCTCTGGAGTAGATTCTCAGCCCAGAAGGTTTCTAGTCCATTGTAAGAACAGCCTTTATTTGGTTTAATGAACCAAAAAGGGACGACTAGACGCCAGATTTCTCCCACGCCTGATCATAAACACTCTTCACTACCCAAAGGACACAACACTAATTATAAGAAGAGAGCACGATCATTTTCACATTACAAATGACTATCAGCAGGGAGAAGTGTCAGTGTCTGTAGGTCACTGCTTCAATCCAGTTAGCCGTGTAATAGATTATAATTTGAGATAAAAGCAAAAATCTTCTATGTAAGGTTGATAATGGTGTGGAGTTTATTTAGCTGCTATTTCCCCTGCTATAAGAGCCCTGAGACATCTACAAACATCTCCGACAGGTGAACACTATATGTGCCTCCTTTCAGACACATTACACCCATTCATGTCCTGCATTCATTCTGACGGGTTTGGCCTCTTCAAACATGACAATAGTCCACCACACACCTCTTAGAGACGCCACATTATCTAAGATGTCTGGGATGCCGTGCAATCCTTCAACTAAGAATTACAACAGAATGTTGTGCAGGAAGTTCGGCATTCGGTGTCTACAAGCCTGCACTGGAGACCTACCGAGTATGAGACTGGTGTGCCAGTTTTTTTGCCACTTCAGTGTGTATATAAAACATATTCAGGTGTCAGGTAATGGGAATGGAAAGAGAATCCGGTCACAGGTTGTGGTTACATTGCATCAGTTTGGTCATTTCTCTGATCTAACACACCTATTAAGTGAAGTGATTGAATCAGATCCAGTGTGTTTGAATATAGAGGATCAGAGTAATTGAAATTTGTTCTTTGTTTTCAGTGTGTGTGTGTGTGTGTGTGTGTGTGCGAGAGAAGGGTGACGCACTAGTACCAAACATTATCATTACTCTGCCCCTGACTGATTATTGTACAGCTGTTAAAAGTACTTTACATTCATATTTTTCTTTTTTTTTACCTTGACATAGTAACACTGTACACTGAAGTGCCAGGAAAACTGGCTATACTATCCGGTTATACTAAAATTCTGTCTTATCAACACTATCTGTACTAGGTCTCTGTCTCCCCAGTCACCGCTGTGCAGGTTTGACTGTGTTATGTCAGTTCATTTGTGACTGCAATGCAAGAAAAAATGTCTGCCCCACTCGTGATTTGGACGACCGAAGAGCAGCGTGCTGTGAAAAGGTTCGACAATCAACAGTGATCGTTACAGTGTAGGTACAGCCTAAAATTTATACAAAACTGCTTTAGTTTTTGCAAACACACACCACTGTTCATACTGTCAACACTTTCCAAAAACTTCATTTTGAGGTGTTAAAGGATCCTCACTATAGTCCTGATCTTGACTGATCAGACTACCACATAAGAGCCCCAAGAGGAAGAAGATGTCTGATGAGGAGATGGAGACAATGGTGCATTAGTGGCTCGCAGCGCAGCCTATAATATTTTTTAATGAGGGAACATGAAAGCTTGTTTACAGATGGACGAAGTGTATTGAAAATCAGGGAGATTATGTTGGAAAAATAAATTCTTTGTCTTTTCTGAAAGTTGATTTAAAAAAACAATTCTACAGTCAAAGTACGGCTATTTTTTTATTCATACTTTTTTTTTTAATTCATATATTCGTATTTTGCATGGGCTCATCTGTACCAGTTTTCTGGCACTTCGGTTTATGTCTTAGTGTCTTTAATCATTAATTAACCTATAATATTTAAAATCAACATATTTTCTTTCTTTGTGTATGTTATGTTCTCCCTAATGTAGACATGTCCAATTACAGCTACCAACCAAGGCGGTCACATGCTTCCTCTAAGACACGTGCAGCCATCCACCGCTTTTTTTTGTGCTGCTTGCTCATGCAACCTCAGGGCCGGTGTAACACACTCAGAGGAAACCTCTTCCACCCATTTCTGTTTGCATGAGAGCTCACAAATGCCCATGTTTTGTTAGCGTCCCTATAATTGACAAAAAAGAGATGCTATGACACTCTTCCCTCCCTGAGCACACAGGCAATTCTGCTCTCTGGACTCCCGGCTACAGATGGTGGTAGCATCACCCGGGATTGGAACTTGTGATGATGTCTTTAATTGAATAATTAAACGATCTCCAGCAGAGACTGATGCTTTGCAGACACTTTATTACACAAATAACATTGTTACTGAAAATAGTATTCTTGCAATAAAACCTCAGTATGTCACAACAAATATTAGACACGTCTCACATCCTGCTTGGAAAACGTTGTAAATACAGCTCTGTAGATACGTCTTAATAATCCTCTTTTTTTTTCTTTTCATTTAATGCGGCACGACATAAAATCAAAATACAGGTGACGATAGCAGCGCTTTGAAGAAAGTGGCACATCTGTAGTAATATAGGTGCTGCAGAGGGCGCAATACATAATCAAAAAGGCACAAATGTACAAATAAGAGAAAAAACAAACATCTGGACCAGTTACCTGAAAACTTCTAAATAAAAACTATCAAGATAAATTACCTGCGTACATCTGTCAAATGAAAATTAAAACAACTGTAAATCTCCTTTTTCTGTTCTGTTAAAAAATAAGCATCTAGCTACATCCCTAAATCTACCAGTGTTCGCTCCTCTATGCGTTTGCTCCCTTTAAAGTCATAAATTAAAGTGACGGTCGTATATTCTACTGAAAAAAAAAGGTTTCTCCACAAATAAATTAAATATATTGGCAGCCAATGCGTATAGTTACATATATGATCGCAGTACATTGTAAGGGTTCGAGCACGGAAATAGGGGACGGAGCCTGGACCGGATCATTAGGACGAGGAAACTGGAGGAGGCGGGGCGGAGTACTCCTCGTTCTCAGAGTCTGTGGCGTCCTCGTCGTCTTTCTCCAGGTCGCTGCCTTCCGTGCTGAGACGGTCGAAGCCCTGCCGCGTGTAGCCTTTGTGGGTCGCGAAGAAGTTGCCCAGGTTTAACGTCCCGGCAGCTTTGCCTGAGAAAAAACAGAGGGAGAAAGTAAGAGCTCCGGGTTAATATCTCATTAAAAGCAGCGTGAAAGATTCAGTAAAGTCCATGGTTACGTGCAAAGTAACTTCACTTTAATCAATGATGTAAAATGACTGCTGGTTTACAGTAGAACATAAAAGCCTTATTTTTGTGGATGAAAAATGGAGCCCTCAGAGCTAAGCTATGGTTTACTGAGTAAATAAATATTTTCACATATGTAAAATATCTAATAGAATCTGGCAACAAGTCATCAGCTGCCTTGAAATACTTCCTCAAGACAAATTTCACCCAAGCACCAACTTCAATTATTAAGCACCAGAAGGGAATGAAAAAGCGAGTGGAATACAAACATACACTGAAGTACCAGAGCAACTAGTACACACTGTAAAAGAAAACGGTCCAGTTTCATTTCTCTAATAGATGAACGCTGTGTGTGGCTCCTTTTCTGACAAGTTACAGCAGTTCATATCCGGCATTCATATTAAAGGGTTTGACATCTCTCAACAGGAAAAGTCTTGGAAATAGAACAGAATTGTTTATCGTTCTCAGAGCCGGACCGCCCTGTGCACTCACTACGCTCGCTGTGAAGTGAAATTAACAAAGCGCCCCTCCCCCACCCCTCGCGTAAAGTTTGGGAGACTTAGTGTATCAGCAGAAGATGAGGCGAAACTATCTTTCAGGATATGATTTTTTTTTTTAAAAAGACTCCATGAAGCTGAGCTGCGGGAACAGCGGTCAGGTAAACCTGTGCCTGTTCGTCTCGAAGTTGGATGGGTAATAAATAACAGTCTACGAACAGAGCCGGGGGAATAGATTTAGAGGTGGTGTGAACTGCGCAGCTGCTCGCCACAACCTTGAAGCAGAAAAGTGAAAAAGGAACATATACTGATGTTTTTATACCATCTAGAACTTGTTTAAACTTCCCCAAACACACCGGTACACACAATAAATGGTTAAATTTAGGCTCAGAGTTCAGGCAGGAGGACCTCTTATCAAAATGTTGCTTAGGGCCCCAGAAAAGTCTGGACCGTTTCGGATTGTTCTGCAGAAAACATGGTGTTCATTGCCTGTAGAATATTTTTGCCGGTTAAATGCGGGGGTCACATTCCTTCTGTGTGCAAACACAGTAAGGCAAAATAGTTCACTTTCATGATGTTACTCATGTGTATGCTCATGAATGCAGAAGTGTTTTTTTTTCGAGTGTATTACACCATGACGCTGCACGAGCTGTAGCTCGAAAAGACTGTTGGGTGGAATCATGAGTCTCAGTGAAAGAATGTGATCGTCTTTTGCCCTTTCTGGTTGGTAGCTATCGCACGACAGGGGGAGATGATAGGTTGGACTTAGATACGTCTACGTCCGGGAGAAAATCGGGCAGTACCGGTACCAATACCAATAGCAGCAGCACTGCTACAGTGTTGCCAGTGAAGTTGCAGGTAGCAGGTCCAGGTAGAGATGTGTACTAATCCTGCCTTTGCCACGGTCATACACACTGTTTCTTTATTTAAACCCCTGACTGTGCGCTCTTTCCCGAGGCAATGCTGTGTGAAGTTGTTTACAGAGCAGCTACACAATGCATGCTGATTTACCTTCGTCATATACGAGCTCCTGCTTATTTCTATGCACGCGCACAAATTCGTAATGTCTTCCTGTCATGGAGAGGTCATGCAGCTAGAAAGGAACGTGCCCACACGTACCTTAATGTCTCATTATAGCTCTCTGCCTACCGTTAACCCCCCCCTGCTTTATTTCAACTAGAGCCAGCGAACCATCTGCTCATTTCACCGTTCCATCTGACATGTAAGTCATTTTAAAAAGTGACAGCTCGCAAAGTGTTATGAATTACATTTCCTGGATCTCTCAGTACCGTCTTAAAAGTGCCTTCGGGGTTTTTCCGCTTCGAATCCGTGCCATCTGCAGTATATTTTTAAGGGCCGGGCCCTTACCAATTAATGTCTGGTGCTTAGTCATTGAAAGCGGAGTCTTTAATGTCTCTGCATTGCTGCAGACTCATCAGCACGGACCCTCTTAGCTGAACTGAAATGAGCAGGAAACGTGGCACGTATTCTCTTCGAGATTGAAAGTGAAAGTGAATGATTTGCCTATTGTGCTTGCATTTTATCCGTCTGTGCAGTGAAACACACAAACCAGTGAACACTAGGGAGCAGTGAACACACCTGCATGGAGCAGGTTAAGGGGGGAAGGCATGGCGGCCTCAAACTATGACACCCATGAGCAAGTGAGAGAATTAGGTGCCTTGCTCAAGGGCACATCAGTCTTGTCTTGCCCTTGCCTTGGGATCAAACCCGGGACCTTCTGGTCACGAGACCGGTTCCCTAACCACTTGGCCATTGGCTGCCCAGAAACACTCACACCCTTGTACATGCCCTTAATTACAAACACTAAGAGAAAACAGACGTTCGATTTTGTGTATACAAAACCTTCGCTCAACTTCGCTTGAAGACTGTTAGCTATGCGGTCATTACTGCTCACTCAGTAGTCAGCGATCAGGCCCTGACACGTATGCACAGAGCAGAAGACGGAAAAGTACTGAGACAGGTCTTTAAATCGCTATTTATGGCTTAGTCCACCCACCTCTGAGTTTCCCCAAGATTCCTCCTGAAGATCCGGACGGTTCCAGCTTCACCTCATGTCCATCTTAAAAAGTGAGGAAAATGAGATACATTAAATCCACATCAAATGAGGCATTACAGCTGCGGTAGTGTGTGACCAGATGTGTAAGTGTATGTGTCTGTGTCTGTTCGCTCCTAAAAAGAGTCACGCACTGATCAGTAATAGTAAAACCACCACAACACTGATAAGTGAAGTGAACTACTCTTTTGACTACTGTGTAGTGGAATTGTCCTCCACATTTGACCCATCAGTACAGCGAAACACACACATGCACACTAGTGGACATACACTTGGTGGGCATCCTGTATCCGCAGCACCAGGGGAGCAGATGGGGGTTGAGTACCAAGGTTCGTTCCTTAACCCTAAGCCCACAGATAACATTAATTATCTCAATACTGTGCTACCTGCCAAGCAGTGGGGTATATTCAGCAGCAAGTGACAGTACAGTCAGCTCTTGAAGTTGATGTGTTGGAAGCAGAAAAAAATTTGCAATTCTGTCATTTTGACCAGTACCAAATTGTGATGGTTTTACAACTGGGTCAGATGTGTTGTGGGATTAATAGGTCTAGCACATCTAGCCTGATCTCATAGAGGATCCACAGAAGGATCTGTTGCAAATATCTTGGTTTCAGATACCACAGCGCTCCTTCAGAGGTCCTTGATAGATCAGGGCCGTTTTGGCACCTGGTTATGTTGTGGCTGATCAGTGCACTTTTGTAGTGGAGGATGGAAAGAGTCTTAACTACAAGCCTAAATCTTAGACTAGGCCTTTCCACCCTTATGTAACAGTTATTTAGTACTAAGCTACTGAAATAATTGCTTGTTTAACCATTAAAACAAGAATCCAATTCACAACTCGAACTGGACTTGATCTGAGTAGATGCTTAGGGACTTGGGAGGTGGCATTCGATTTGACTTGAATACTTAGCACTAATTGTCTTTCACACACTAAGAATCGGGTCACATCAGCTTTCCTCTCCTTTAACTGTTTTAAATACCCGCGTTTGTAATTACCCCAAATCAAGTCAGTGCGTGCTTGAGACAATCAAAGTAGACACTTGCAGACGGAAATTAATCATTTTGTTCTGGAAAATCTCGTAATCACACAGAATATGACACAAAACTGACATCAATAGGCTGGCATTAAAGTGGAGTGCGTCAATTTAATAGCTGAAATTAGTATTAATTAAATGCAAAAAGCGGCGTAACCGGCAGATCAAACAGCATGATCACACCCAGTTCGAGAAATCCCTGTTTCCTTTTACAGCTGTGAAGTAATTACCTCCATACATCCTGCTCTTCTTCCAGCGGATAAAGACGCCGATGGCGATGACCAGGACCAGAGGCAGAAGCAGGAGCAGAGTAGTGATGACCGCAGGAGACATTCCCTGAGTTGTAGCACTCTTCTTCTCGCTCTCCTTGTCTTTCTCCTTCTCCTCCGGGGCGTTGGCCTGTTGAACCGGTGCTGTCTCTACTTTAGTCGCGGGCAGTTTCTGGACAGCCGCTTCAGGCGTGTGGACCGTCTGCTTGTGGATCGGCTTCAACTTGGCCTGGACAAACGTCTCGGTTTCTAAAGAAGACCAGAGTACGTCAGTGTTTTTGACTCTGAATGTGTTCCATATTAAGCTAAACGTCTCCTTGTGTCTTTTAAACGATATTTGAGTGGCTTTAGAGATGAGATGAGGGTTTCATAGCTACTCTTTAATTAAACCTTAAAACCGAAGCACTTTTCCTTTCCTTTCGCATGCAAGTATTATGCTAGAAAATGTCAGCTATAATACTGGGATTAATAACGGAAATTGGCCGAAAGGTACCCACCTCAATGGCTGTCTATTAAATCTAATTACAGGGTAGTACAATTGCCTACTTCATTACAGGCCAAACATTGCTTTAAACGTGTAATTGTTAACCTTGGCTTGTGTAATAATTACGTAAACATCTCCTATGCTTAGTGTAAATGGTAACGTTCATCTATGGCCTCATAAAGAGAGGGTAACTTTAGGTTCACAGCAGCCCTCAGGAGCCTGCCATTTTCTCTACACGCCTGGACAAGTATAATTTTGACAGCCGAAAATGTCAGCTGACGCGACATATTTAGTTCGTTCCTTCAACCCGTGACCCGAAAGAACAAGAAGGAAACAAACCTTGTCACGCGCAGGTGTTTAGACAAACGTGTAAACAAAACCGAAGAAGCGTACCTTCAATTTCCTGCACCTCGATTCCTCCCTTTTTAACAGAACGGTGCTCTGCTTCTGAAAGGAGAAAAGGAGAAGAATAGGAGCTCATCTTCTCCGCAGTTAACCGTCCTTTCTAACAGACGTTTAATAGCTGCCTATTAAACTACCCTCTATAAAGAGAGCTTATGAAAACCTGAATCTGTGAAGGTCTGATGGGTTTTTTGGCTTGAATAAAAAAATAAAAAAAATCCCGGCTATGAGTCATCTCAAGGCTATATTCAGAATCTTATGAATCTGCAGCCATGTCCTTGCTTCATCATTATACAAAAGCAAAGGGACAGATGATTGACATGTGAGGGTGAAAAACACCACAGATCTCAGCAAGGCAACTCAACATCAGTGTGTGAAGTGCAGCATAAACTATGAGGCATAATGCAATTCCTTAGACAACAAGCAGAATCTGTAATGTGTGTACATCAGTCAAAATCACACACCAGGCTGAGCCGGGCTGTTCGCCGAGGCCAGACTTCACACTTGAGTCGAGTGCATAGAGTTTTAGAGACAAAGGGAATGTTTAAACCATTTTCTTTAATAAGTCAGTGAAAGTGAAAGTGAGTTATTTGCATACTGTGCTTGGACACAGAGGAATGTGACCTCTGCATTTGGCCCGTCCGTACAGATACCAGTGAACACTAGGGGGAAGTGAACACACTTGCCCAGAGTGGGGGCCGGCCCCAAAACAACGGTGCCCAGGGAGCAGTTAGGGGAGTTAGGTGCATTGCTCAATGGCACCTCAGTCGTGTCTTGCCCTGTGTAGAGACTGAACCTGGGACCTTCTGGTCATGAGACCGGTTCCCTAACCACTAGGCCACGGCTGCGCCATCAGACATGAATCAAAATCTTTTAAAGAAATTTCACTCTGACCTTTAAGTGCAAGTACATTTAGCTGAGTGAAGCAGGGGTTATAATACAAAGAGAAAATTCTGAACTTACTTTCCGATGGGACAAACTTTATCACCGAGTCGGAGAGGGTGTCCGCAACGAAGACGCTTCCGTCCTTCATGACAACGAGGTCGTGGGGCATTTTGAATTTCTAAATCAAATAACACACGCAAACACACAAGACAGTAATTACCACATGACACACCACAGCACTGCTGAATTCATGTCTATAATAACAGCTCTCATGCACCACAGCTTTTTTTTAACTTAATGTTTGATATGGTGAAGTTTTCTGAAGATTCTGAAGCTGTTGTTTTTTTATCTTGTTATTAATTATGGGGCACATATGACTAATGCAACAACAACAACAACAATGATAATAATGATAAAATTATAAACAGTATTATTATTATTATTGTTGTTATTCTTTAATATATAATAATAACAATAATAATAACATTAATAATAATAATACTAATAATAATAATACAATTATTATTATTATTGTTGTTGTTGTTGTTGTTAGTCTATAATATATAATAATAGCAATAATAATAGCAATAATAATAATAATACTAATAATAATAATACAATTATTATTATTATTATTATTATTAATGTTGTTATATAATATAGAATAAAAACAAAATAATAATTATAATCATCTTATTATTATTATTATTATTATTATTATTATTTACTATATACTAATATATTAATAATAATAATAATAATAATAATAGCCAGCTAGACTAGTTAGTTAGCTGACAGGACTGGTAAGCGTGTGCCTTCAGCTTTGTCAGTAAGAAAGAGACTTAAACAAGACGTGAGAAAGCATCCTTATCAACAGTGCTGAAAAAAAGTTCAAAGCGATTTTCCAGTAGAGAGAGAGGAATGAGACAAGCATTATCTACTTCTGTTGTAACACTCACTCAGGTAAAAATACTGTTTGAACCTGAATCCAAAATATTGTTGAAAAGCGCCCCGTAATCTCATTTCGTCACGTCTTTCACAGCCGTAAAAATATCAAAGCCAGACTCATGCAGGCTTATATATTACATCCGCACAAAAATCAGTCATAACCCCATCAAGTGCATAAGCAAGTAAAAAATACGCTACACTGTGTATGAGGATAAGGATCTCTTATGAAAGGTGGAGTAGCTGTCATGTCTGTGAACCACTGTGACTATAAGAGCACCTGCATGTCTGGAGCAAACGTATCCAGGATCTCCTTAGTTGAATAATTGAGTACGAAGCCTCGGAGCGGGGCGGACTGACTGAATCCGTATGCGGATTCTCCATTCAGCACGTAGATTAAGCCACCTGAAACAGCACATTAGCATGAGAGACACAGCGTCGGACAAACAGTCTCACATAAATATTGATCCAGCTCGTACATTAATCATCAAAAGGAGCTGCCAAAGAGGCTGGCTGATCAAATCGACTATGCATGAAACATAAAACAAGGAGGCCACTCGAGCGGAACTGATAAACCAACGAGTAGTCATGCAGGATTGTTTCATGCTATTCACATGCAAGCCGTGTTGGATTTCATTTCCATATCCTGATTTAAAGACTCTTCAAATCCTTTAATTTAAACACACACAACTGTGAGATTTAAAGCATGTAACATACAGTGATTTTTTTTCATTATGGTCATGAGGGAAACAGGGGGAGTATTCTTTCCTCTGTATATATAAATCCTTAGCCACACTACAGGATAATTCGCTTATTTCGAGCCCGAGCTGCTCCACCCGACAATCACAAAAGGAGTCCTGATTTTAAATTTATACCCTGATCTTCCCAGATGATCCTGTGCTATGGAATTGTGTGAAATCCACCGTTGAGAGGCTCCAGAGTAACCAAGAGTCCAGGGAAGTGGTATAGTCTGTGTATATGTGTATGTGGGCAGTTATACTGCCCTATCATGTTGCATGAGCAAGCTGCTCAAAAGGAGCTTGGGATAGCCTTCATCCTCCCTGGTTGGAGGAAGGTAGGGTTGGGTGGTACGACGGTATTTCGGTATACCGCGGTATTGAGAAAAGGTGGCGGTATTTTAAAAAAATGTGACGCACCAAATTTCTGCTTTATATCTACATTGAACACTGGGACTATAAGACATTCCTGTTATCCGTAATAAAACCAGGTTTATACTTGACTCATTACAACTAGTGCAAGGCTGCGCAGGGCAAAATGACGCAATCGATGTGGTTCCATGCATGCACGCTAGTCCAGCACGTTGTCGCAGCGCATGGTCACACACTTTAGTCTGCGCACAACGATTTTGAGACCTTGTGCTAAACAGGGGTGTTTCTCTAAACTGCCCCTCGTCATTTCAGAGAATAAGAAGCATCCTGTATAAATCCCTCTACTTTACAATTCCGTTCACATGGCGTGTGTGGAGTCTTGTGAGACAGAAAGACAAACAGGTCCCACTCTCCTTGTTTGTAGTACAGCAGGTAATATTGTTAACCCTGTTCATAACTTCCTCAAGTCTGACTAAATAAAACAGTTCAGTTTTCTAGTAAAAACACTGAATAAATGTTGAATCTGCTTTTCTATATTAAACGATAGCGCAGGTTTATTCTCACAGTTATGAGTGAAGGTCAGGATCACACTGTTTTGTGTGGACATGTGATCAGAGACACATTATCATGGTTATAACAATGGATAAATGTTTTTTTTTGTAACTAAACATATTGAGTATGAATACTGTAAATTGTGTCTTCATGACAGGTTTAGGGACATAACATTTGTGAAACAACTTTGGTGTACTAGTTACAGATCCATTTTTTCAGTGGATGGACTGTCAGTAATGTACCTGGAGAACTGCTGATATTAAATTAAATGAGGAATTGAATTAAAACACTTTATTTGCCTTAATTATTACATAATAAAATAAATGATATTTCATTTCTTAATTATGTTTTGTGTTTGGGGGTTTTAGTCTGGGCTGTAGCTGAGGTCTAAGCTAAAGCTGACAGTAACATTGAGGCGTAAGCCGTACCCGAGGCTGACACTGAATACCTCAATACCACCCAACTCGAGACGTCTCGAGAGACGCCTGAGGTCTGATGGGGGAGGAATTGGACAGGGCAGTAAATCCGGGGGTAAAAGGGCCTAAAGTCGAGTCCTTGTTTCATATCATAATGGTTCAACACGTTATATAAATATTTTGATGCTTGACATTCTCAGTGAACAACTTTACACCGAAACCCAATTATAGCTGTTTGCCAGCATTCAGTCACAGTGACAACTGAAGTGATTTCCCAGGCCACTCTCCCGGAATCTCTTTAGTATTAGATCAACTACAAAAGCCAATAATTCAGGTCATTATGTAGCTGTTTCATTTCGCACCAAGAAACAAATCAAATGCTCTGGGAATGCAATCCTCTATTAATTACTTGTTGCCAACCTTTCGTCTTCCCTTTTTCCCTTCTTCTCTAAAAGAGCACTACATTTTGGACATTTATCACTGTGTGTGCGTGTGCATGTGTGTGTGTGTGTGTGAGCGTGTGCTTGTGTGTGTTGTGTGTATGAGAAGCAGAGGAAGTGGTAGAGGAAGCAGTACTTACACAACCAATTTCAATAAACATAGAACATTTCAAAATTAGACAAAACTTTTGGTATCAATATTTTATGAGCATCGATCCTGGAATAGGAAAAAGTCAAGATTGTTTTAGACCCAGGTCTACACCATACATTCGTACATAATTTATTAACAATAAAAATACGGTCCACATATAGGAGGTAGAGTATCTTTATTTTATTTCACATTTTAAATTATTTATGTTTAGGGAGTTCGGCTTGTGTTCTCTTCATGTGACAGGGTTTTATTTTCCAGCTTGTTTTACGGATAACGCTCACCCCTGAAGCCACTGCCATTAATCTTATTTCAAACCATAAATATGATTTCCTTCAAGTTGACACAGAGGGGAAAAAAAGGAAAATGAATAATATAATTCCAGCGGGTTTTGTGTTTCATCTGGGTCGGTTGTGTTTTATTCATAGCCTCATATTGTTTTTCACCGAACCCTTTGAGGTCAGAAAAATATGCACCGCTATGCGATGACTGTAAAGTGGCAGTGATTTATGCTTTGTAATTCAGTGGCTTTAAAATTTAAATAATCCACTTTTTGTAAGCAGAACAAAACTGCTGGTCAAAGTGCAACCATTATTCATCGCTCGTTTGTAGTATTTATAGGAACGCACTTGTAGTATTTTGCTCGTTTCTAATATTAGAGATGTCAGTCTCGTTCGTATCGCTGAATGCTGATTCAGTACTGACTTTATATTAATTAAATAATCATTATATTGTATTATAAAATTCCTTTGTCACTTTTTCATGTAACATATTGCTTGATTATGTATATATATGCAGTTCACAAACAAGTCGAGACTCATAGTCCATACAATATAATAACCTGATCAGCCATAACAATAAAACTGCCTCCTGGAGGTTGTTCTGTTGTATCTGTGTGCAACACATCCTTCTGTGAATCTGACCAGACAAGCCTAGCCTTCACCACGCATACACATCTGTAAGCCTTGGGTATCCACGACCCTGTCACTGGCTGTCCTTCCGTGGACCACTTTTGATAAGTACTGAACATTTTATACTGGGAACACCCCACAAGTCCCAGTCGTCTAGCCGTCACAATTTGGTCCTCGTCAAAGTCCTTCAGATCATTACACTTGCTCATTTTTCATTTGTCCCGTTTCCATCACGTCAACTTGGTTCACTTTCTGCCCAATATATCCCACACCCCTTGACAGGTGCCACAATAACAATATTATCGATGTTACTCACTTCACCTGTCAGTATGTGAGTGCAAAATGTCATCCTTCATAAACTGTTCTCACTACTCCTATGTCGACTCAGCACAAACACATTTGGTCACTAAAGGCAATAACAAAGTTACAGAAATAAGCGATCTTGGCGATCTGATCAATGTTTCTGTAAACATATAATATGCATAATAATATGCATAAATCATATCTATTTCCATAACAATACTCTTAGTACTTACTAATAAAATCTACTGGATCTACTGACATCCTCAGAATGCTAAAACAGTTACTTCCAACCCTGCAACGTGATTGGCCAAAAGACGTTCCATGAGTGCCGTTATTACACAATAATCGCACTGGGACCGAAGCTCTCCAAATATCACTCCGCCACATACAGTACGTAGGTTACGCACGTAACCCTAGCAACAACGCCAGGGTTTACAAGCCTAACACTGCAGCCATACGTTTTATTAAACTTTTTAGGTACAGTTTAATATTATCAATAATTTTATTGTATTTAATTTTTTTTAAATCCTATTTTATGAATGGTTGTATTTGTTTTTATTATCTGTACAATAATTACTGGGTAGTTAATGATGCTCCTCGACTGTTATAGACTGATGTGTCAGCTGTGGGCCATTTAGATATATAACACTAGATGTTTTAGCAGTTGACAGAATGGAGAAATTTCACTTTATAGGGATAAATACAATTGTATCTATCTATCCATCCATCCATCCATTCATCCATCCATCCATCCATTCACACACCTACCTACCCAGGACTGTCCTAATACTACCCAGCTAACAAGCAAGATTATTTTCTGCTAAACTTTACACTGCTAATAAAAACCAACAGCTATTTTTGTGCGCATCATATGAAATATTAAGGAGCTGTTATGCGATATACCAGCAGTTAAAGGCCATGAAACGCTGCAAAATCCTTTCAAATATGACAAAAATATAAAAGAGTGTAAACATAAGTATGTGTTGTGTTTGTAAGGACATCTATTTGAGTTTGTACATGAGTTCATGAGTTGAATATCAAATGTGAAACCTACATTACTGCAGTAATAAATTTATTTCTGTAAACCTTCTTATTACTTTAAGATGGCACAATGAAATGTTGAGAAATGTGGATAAGGGTTTTGTCTTTGAATAGTAAAAGAAAATTGGTTCATGCAAATTTAATGCCTGTTCTTTGGTGGTATTAACTTATACATGCAGCCGTGACTTGGAGTCTTGGTAAAATCACACTGATGATAATTGTATACTTTACTGCAAATCCACAAAATTCTACATGTGTAAAAGTCACACCTGTTCCACCACCACCCCCCCAGCTCCCAGTTGCTTCTACAGGTGTCATATCTGTTTTATATGCACAACCACATGGTACCTACTTACATGTGTAATTAAAAAATCGTTCAGCTTAAGGTCCTATTTTTTGCCCCCCTTAACACTGGGTAAAATGAATCATCACATCGGTCGTGAATAAAAATATGAACCAGGAAGGACAATATGGTAAGTCCAGTGCAGACTCTCTGTATAACAGCAGTGCATCCCTGTTTATTTATAGTAGCTCTTTCACACCAGGCACTCATTCTGTCACAATAACTCATCCCAAAGACCACACCAGCGCTCTACCGCACAGTGTCCTGGATGTAGGTGAACGTCGTGATTACCTTGTGCAGGTGAGTAGGAGACGGCGAATACCTCCCCTCCGAACTCATCTTTCTTGATCTCCTTTACAAATTCGCCCGTGTCGGCCATGAAGCACTGAACACGTCCGTTCTCTCGGTCGGCCACCAGCAGCTCGCGCTTATCCTCTGCGAAGGCCAGGCTGTGGGGGATCTGGAAGGGCACGCGCTTCCGCCGGTCCAGTGACCCTGCATCAGCATGCACAAGGACAACACGGAATACGGTTATTTATAGCTCGCAAGACTGCAACTGAAATACTTTACTGCAAATGCATTACTCATGCAGAAACAAATAAATAGTCAGGTCCAGACAATCCTACTAATTCCAATATCACACCATTTGGTATCACATAACCGGCACACAGTGTGTTTTCTGCTCTCTTTTATGTTCCGGTGAGTGTAATGACTCCTATGCGTCATGTACACAATAACAGCAGTGTCTGAGTGGCAGGGTGTGTACCTGCTCCCCAGTGAGACATATATTTGCCCTCTGGTGAGAACACGAGGATCCTGGTATTGCAGTAGCCGTCAGACACGTAGATGTTGCCAGTGTCTGGGTCCACGGCGACATCGGTAGGCTGGCAGAAATGGTTCTTGTCAGAGCCTGGCACGAAAGCCTCTCCCAGAGTCAGCAGCGGCTTGTCCTTCCCATCCCTGCTAAGTTTGAACACCTACGGCAGCAGAAAATCATAACGGATGGTGTTATCAAGAGGTGGCATAGATAAGGCAACAAGGGAACTGTACAGTAAAACACACACAAACACACACCAGCAAACACTAGGGGCAATAAACACACTTGCACAGAGCTGGGGGCAGCCCCAAATCACAGCGCCCAGGGAGCAGTTGGGGAATTAGGTGCCTTGCTTAAGGGCACCTCAGTCGTGTTTTGCCCTGTGCGGGGATCGAACCGGGGATCAAACCAAGATTAACATATGTATACGGAGGTGAAGGAATGCAAGCCTGTCTGGTTTGATTCCACAGAGGATCCTGGTGTCCTGTTCCACACTGTGGTGTGCTTGGGGGCAGTATATGCAGGAAGGACACATACAGGTTGGAAAAACTGATCAGGCGGGCATGTTCTGTGGTCAGAATGAAGCTGGACTCTCTGGTGACGGTGGCAGAGAAAAGGACTATGGACAAAAGACTGGACATTATGGACGATGCCAGTCCCCCTCTGCACATTGTCCCTCATGCCATCAGACTGTACAACTTCTCTCTGGGAAGGGGGAGGAGGGGTAACAGTAGGACAGAGGATGGAAAGTGGCAGTAGCCTGACCACAACACAACATAACCAGACTATGTGCAATAACAAGACTAGGTGCAATAACATAATAATGCTTTTCACCAGCTGAACACTCATTTGAACATTTTTGAAGAATCCTACATTTAATTAATAAAGGAAAACAAAAGACTTAAGCAAATATGTAGCTACTAGTTACTAAATGGGGTCAATATTAGTAAGGTGTTTTAAAGGAGCCCATGATATTTGTGATCAGAACAACATATTAGGGCAGAATTTATAACAGACGTACCACCCAGGCCTAGTGCTAGAAAACTTTCAAAACCATGAGGGACAACCTCAAGGAGACAAGATCTTAGGATTTGAAAAGCAGTGCCACTCGTGAAACCTCATATAACATGCATAAATTTGCCTTAATGGTTGTATTACTGCATATTTCAACATCTGTATCCGGAAGGAGCTGAAGAAAAGGAGTCAGTATTGAAATTACACACACGGGAATAAAGACATACACATGTCCATGCTGCTTGGACAGTTAAATGCTATTTACACACAGAGATGAGATTAGCCAAAACCAGACACATGCCTAAGTTATGAGCATTTTGTACTTGCAATAAGTCTGGTTGTCTTGTGCAATATTGACTAGAGTGAGGAGTTGTATAAAGTCTGACAACTTGTTGACAGTGATTTATTTACCTGAATTCTTCACTTGCACAACACCGTATTAGTATTTTAAACTATATTTTTGTCTCATGTATTTATTCCACATCATAAGATTATTCAGGCACAAAAGGTGCTTTTCTACTGAGCTCGTCTCATTTTAATAGACTTAAATATTTTAAGGTGGTATAGAGTTTAGGCAGGCTGGGTTTAAAAAATACATATGAACCTGAATACATAAAAGCCTGATTATTTTTTTAGCTAGGAATACGAATGTCTGCTTAATTTGTCACAATAAAATTATATTTCTCTATATAATTAGCTACCAAAGCAATAGAACACTCGAGCTGAAGGGGTGTGTCATACTTCATCACAGACGTGCAGTTATTTCACAATAACACAGGACCTTGAGTGTTCTATTGCTTTTATAGGACAGTTCGGAAAATAAAAAATTAAGAAGTAAATCAACTGAGCCATGTAGCATTTAATACATTTTAACATTAACATTTCCTTTCCAAATTATGTTCCTCAACAAACTCCACTCACTCACTGTACAGCCTGCTGTACTCACTGTACAACTCTCCAGCTCCTTACATACACCAGCACATTCAATTCTTTCCTTATTCACTATTGTTTTTTTTGTCCATTATGGATTCCGTTTAGAATCCTAGTTTCATTTTATCCTAGTTTCCTAGTTTTATGCTTGTGTGGCCAGAACATATTGTTGTATACAAAATTGTTTAGCTCCTTAAAAATATTATTAGTGACAAATGTTTAATACACTGAAATACAAGAAGAAAAATGGTACACCAGGCTAATACTTGGTAGGTCTCCCACGGGGCATGGACTCCACAAGCTTGCAAAAACACCATACTTCCTGCAGTATGGTCCACAGTTCTGTTGTATTACAAGGTGCAGGATTTCTGTGTTCCACAGCCTCTTGCATGGCATCCCAGATGTCTTTGATGATGTTGATATCGATAACATTGGTAACTTAGGTAGGAATGCCAAAACCCTAAACTCAGATGAGTGTTTTTATGAATAACTATAATTTGGCATCTCTACATGTGATGACACCCATTAGAATAAATATGAATGGCTGTAACTCATCAGAAAGGAGGCACACACAGTGTTCACCTGTCAGAGACGGTTGTAGATGTACCAGGGGTCACAATGAATGGCAGCCAAACAAACCCCATACCATTATGGAGCTACGCCCAGCCTATGTGTTTTACATAGGCTCGTCTGTACCAGTTTTTGAGGGGTTTTGGTGTATACTGTATATCCAAAGCAAATACATTTTTAACTGAATATCAGTGAATTACAATATTCTCTTTATGGCAAGCTTGATTAAAGCTTATGGCAAGCTTACCTGATGAAGAGCTACATCCGTCACCCAGTAATTGTTGTCTTTATCAGTTGTTATACCATGTGGCATAAAAAACCTGGAAAAAAAACCCAACAATAATATAACCAAACACAAAACACACACAGCGAGCAATAAATGACACGCCGACACTTACATGTTTCTCCCTGAGGCCTTGAGCACGGTGCCTTTGACTGGATCCACCAGCAAGATGGTGGACTGTTGAATGGGGCCCAGGGACTTCTGCTGGTATATCGCGTTGTTGTCAAAAGAGCTGTGCAGAAAAGCAATCTATCATCACCTTGTACAGAAACATTATATATGAATATAAAACGTCAAACTCATAGCAACACAGAACGTAAACAGGGTTAGACTCAATACTTGGAAGGTCCCCCAGGAGCTGGTGCAAATATTCTGTAGACAACGAACACCATACTTCCGTTTACTAGTAATTATCTATTAATTGGGTATCTCTAGACGTGTGTGGTGGCCCTGTTAGAAGAGGCCAAACCCATCAGAATGAATGCAGGACCTGAATGGCTGTAACTCATCAGAAACAAGACATACACAGTGTTCACCTGTCAGAGACGTTTGTAGACGTACCAGGGTCCCATGAAATGGCAACCAAACCCCATACCATTATGGATTTATTACCAATCTGTACCATTTTTTTAACAGTTGAACGCTTTGATCTGATGAGTGTTAATTAAACAGAACAAAAGCCTGACAGTATAGAGAGCCTGCAGAAAGTGTAATAACAATCTCATCTGTATCTTCATGCATACAGCGTAGGTGTTGGATCCATCACAATCTGTGGCTGTAACCTCCCTGCGGACTTCCTAATGTAACTTGTTATGCATAACAAATAATCCTGCCAAGTAACTCAGCCAGGACCAGGCGTGCCATCAGACAACAGAAGCATTCTCTGTTCTGTATTTCTGCAGGGAATCCTCTATGCCTGCTCCTCCCTGATGATAAATTTGAGCCTAAGTCTGAAACAAGATGCGGAGCAGCTCAGGGCAGTGGATGAATGGATTTAACAGGGCTGCCCTTCCCCACCTCGAGACCCAGCTCATTAATTCTACTCTCTGCGTTTCTCTCCGTCTTTCACTCCTTTTTTCAGTTTTTCAATCGTTTCCACTTCCATAACCTCTCAATCACTCTCTCTCTGTTGGTGAGTGCGAAGCCAGTAGGGTCGGCCCAGGAGCACAGAGGACATGGCAGCTCAGACTGCGCAATGCTTACGCATGGCTGCTACCATAATGCCTCCTTATCCCTTATCCACAGGCTACGCCGTACCGGTTTAATGCTGGGGCTCTGTGGAAACGATCTAGGGCAGATAAAAGGGGTAATTAATGGACTCTCCTAGTTCACCCTTCTAGCTGTGGTCACCAGTCCTCCCATGCTGTTCTAGGGCAAGTGTGCACTGAATGAGTTTGTAGTATTAGGAAATGAAATGGATAATAAAGGCGTACGGTGGTACGCTTACTGTGCTTCCAAAGTCTGATAAGTTAGCTCAGGATTTGTTGATTTTCAGATGTTCCAAAGTAAAAAATATGAACATTGAATATTTTAAAACTCAAATATACAGGCTAAGTCAAAAGTCAAAAGGATATGTTTTATTTCAGAAACGAAAGAGGAAATGACATATCGGAAATACCCCAGCAAGTAATGGGTAAGGGGGCCTATCTTTTAGTCAATGCCTGGAACATGGTCGCCATCTTGAAAGCCGCCATATTGGATTGAGTTTTCCAATTCAATTCAATTCTATTTTATTTATATAGCGCTTTTAACAATGGACATTGTCCCAAAGCAGCTTTACAGAAAATAAT
>JAOVVF010000008.1:2471671-2483054 GCA_028565595.1 Duopalatinus emarginatus
CCTCATTTGGGTGACACAGATGTGTGAATATAAACAAAAACAAAAGTGCAGGTAGCCAGAGAATTAAAGTCTGTGATTTAAGTCTCTTTTTCAATGGGACGGTGGTCATGTGTCCTGCAACTTTTGACTCACCCTGTATAATATCATACATAGTACTGCAAGTAGTGGGTGGCGACAGGGGCAGTGGTAGCTCAGTGGTTAAGACGTTGGACTTTGAATCCCACCACCACGAAACTGTCACTGCTGGGCCCTTGAGCAAGGCCCTTAACCCTCAACTGCTCAGTTTAATCATGAGATGAAAGTCACTCTGGATAAGAGCATCTAGCCAAATGCAGCGAATGTAAATGCAACTATAAAACTATATATTTATTTAAATGTGACCCACAGAGATATGGACACATGAATCTCTGAAGGTGGTATCTGGCACCAAGACTAGGTTAGCAACAGATTCTTCTGTGGACCTTCTGGGGGTTGGACCAGATGGTCTGGCCTTCATCCCGCCCCACCCCCACCCCCCAACACACACACACACACACACACACATACAAATCACTGACCCTGGGCACCCATGGCCCTGTCACCGGTTAAACTAGTTGTCCTTCCTTGGACTACTTTTAGTAGGAACTAACCACTAACCACCAGAAACACTATACAAGATGTGCTGTGTTGAAGATGATCTTACCCTTAATAATTTGGTCCTTGTCGAAGTTTCTCAGATCCTTGCTCATTTTTCCAGCTTCCAACACATTCATTGCTGCCTATTAAATCTCACCCATTGACAGGTGCCATTGTAATTGTAAGCTAATCAATATTATTGACTTTTGTTATTTGACCTGTCAATGGTTTTAATGCTGTGGTTGATCGATGTACAGCCATATACATTTTTGAAATTTTTAATGAAATGTACCAACTATTGTGAGATTGTATCTATAAAAAGGTTTAGGTTAAGTCACCACCAGTCTGATTTCCAAGATCCTTGCTTATATATTAGATTTATACCACATTGGTACACTGTTGGGTAATAACATGTTTATTTACTAATAAGCAATTGCAGCAGCCCTGATCGTCTCCAGCGCATGCTCTAATGACAAAACGACTTGCTTTGCTATGTTAAAGTGTCATCTGATAGCATTAAGTACCATTACCGCGAGATCGCATCACATAAACCACAAACCTTCTTATTTTCAGTCCTCTCAAGCAATGAGAAGAAATGAAGAAGCACTTGACGCAGACACGCCCAGCTAAATAATGAGCAGATTATGAGTGTGTATCAGGCTCCATTCATCACTCGCTCCACACGCAGCTCTGCTTACGGCGGAGCTTTGCGGATTAGCCAGTCAGACGTGACTAGATCTGGCGTTGGCCTAATGGCAACCTTAGTCAAGGAGGCAGCTTGTGAGCAACTTTAATGACTTCGGGAACAAAACAACACCTCTGTTTGTTCCTCACACATTGCAAGTGGCATTTGTGTGAAGACTCGGTACGAAACAGTATGACTTCATCATAAACTTGCAACCATGTTTTATGTGAAAATGTTGAAAATGTTAAGATCCATTTGAACATTTTAAATGTAAAAGATTATTTTCAAGCTGGACGTCCTGAAAATATGAATATATATGGATTTAGGATATGAAGACCTGTTGATAACCTCTTGGCGGCAGATACCATAAAACACCTACTTGTGGAGTCAACATGGCATGTTTTATAGACTTCACCTATCAAATCAAAAATGTATATATCTTAAAGTTCAGGAAAACAAAGGGAAATGTCCAGTTCCTTAACAACGCACCGCATAACTTAGTGCGCACTGTAACACACTTAATTCAACTGTAACTGAATACTGATATTGTCTCAGAATAGAAGACTATCACAAACTATGGAAGTGGAAGTGAAGTGACTGGCTGACTGTGGGGGCAGTAAACACACATGCCCAGGGTATTCCCTACCCACTGAGCCCAGTGTACTAGAGAACAGAGCAGAAACTGTATTTTGGAAGCATGACTTTAGGGAATTTGTTCCCAGTTGTTAACTTATTGCTGTGGAAATAGCTGAAGTAAAAGAAAAACACATAGAAGAGAATAATAAACCACCCTGTCATTGATGGTTTTCCCATAACTTCACACCCTGGTTGTGTTTCCATCCTTATATTATTGTGAGTAGCTGTTTTTTCTATATATCGATCAGTCGACTAGCTGGAATTCATTACCGTTATTGTTAATCGGGTGAATAATGCGTGGACACACAAACTATTTCTAACCAGGCATGAAACTTATTTGTCCACAAACTGCTCCCGTCCCCTGGATTCATCCACCGCCATTTTTATACACTAGCAGCTGTGCCGGCTTACAAACAGGATTATGGGAAGTGTAGGACAAACATCAATACATGGATACGTGACATCGTTGAAAATGAAGGGGGAAGGGGTCTCGGAAAACAGCAGTGTTTGCTGATGTTATATTTGAACGTGACTTCCTGGTTTGATACGTAAATAGGCGGCAAGCCACAGAAGGTCAACAGATGAATCTGTTGCTAATGTCTTGGTGCCAGATACCACATTCCTGTGGAGTCCATATCTCAGTGGGTCAAATTTAAATAAATATAATTTTATATGCAATACTGTATGTTATACAGGGTAAGTCAAAAGTCGTAGGACACATGACCACCTTCCCATTGGAAAAACTTGCCTTTGATCCAGTATGGCGGCTTTCAAGATGGCAGCCATAGCCTAAAATGTAGCCCCCTCACATTTTACTTGCTGGGGTATTATATTCATATAAATAGATATATTCATATTTTCCCTTTCGTTTATTAAATAAAACTATCCTTTTACTACGAGTACAGAGATGAACAGACACGCTATAAGCTGTATATACGCCAGGTTGAAAAGCACTGTAAGTGTTCCTGTTACAGTGGCTGGTACATTAGCAGTTACCCTGCAGTGACACATTTCTGGGAGGTAGGCGGGTGTTCATTTCCAAGCGCTGCTGGACGCTGCAAATGCAGGTCCTTGTGTAGGTTTGAGCACTCACTTGACTCCCCATCTGTGATCTCCTCTGTGGAAGATAACCAGGTTCTCATCAGAATCCAGAGCCAGACCAGACACCGAACCCAGCTGTAGCGCCACCTCCGGCCAGCCAGTCACCTCCTCCAGATGGGTCCCTAAACATCCACACACACACACACACACACACACACACACACACACACACACACACATACACACACGCATACATGAGCAACCTTTAAATAAACCCTGTCACGACTGAAGAAATTAGAGGATGGCATATGGCGGCATAATCACAATGGTGTAACGTAACAGTGGAGAAACCTGCTGACTGCCTGATCTGAACACCGAGCTGTGCTGTTTGTGTCTCAAGCTTCATTTAACGCTGTAATGCAATCCGGCAATCTGCTAACTTGGGTCTGATCCAGCGCGTATGAAAATCGAAGCGACTTGTGTATCGTTATCGTTCTGGAAGCGTGCGCTGGATGGCAGGCAGACATCGAACCCGGCGCATGCCTGAGAGCGCAATGGAGAAGCATGAGGCATCAGATTCAAATGAAGGTGTGAACGCCTTTACGAGGCTTCGCCACATTTGCGCTGAGGTCTACTGAGGGATTAGCTGCTAATTGCATTTTTTTCTGCTTTCCTACACCGCTAAGTGTTTAGGGTTTAGTGTTTATCATGTACAATGACAAACAGAAAAGGGTCTGTTAATCATCTTAAACGCATGTTATTAATAAACTACTATGAATTATTCAATCACTAGGAAGGAATTACTAGAGTGAGAAATAGGGCTGGGCAATACGATATCATACAGATTATTGATATTGATATCATAATGAAACGGTTTTCTTTTTAATATTTAACAACCTAATTAATAAACAGCCTAATAGTTAAATCTTGATATGCCTATTAATAGTAGAAATACTAAAATCTTTAAAATAACAGAATTTTACCTTCTTGTTAAAGTGTTATTTTAATGTATTTAAAAATAATTATAATAATATTTAAAATCAAATCAAACCCAAAACTGAAAATCAGTTCAGTTGTTATACTTGTTTCACAGACAAACCTTTAAATTATGACCTACACCGATCAGCCATAAAACCTAAACATCTCCCAAAACAGCTCCGACCTGCTGAGACCTCTGAAGGTCTTCTGTGGTCTCTGCCACCAAGATTCGAGCAACAGATCCTTCTGTGGGATCAGAGCAGATGGTCTAGGCTTCACCCCACCATGCACACCAGTTGTGTCCATGACTCCGTCACTGGTTCACTGGTTGTCCTTCATTGGGCCATTTTGGTAGGTACTAAAGCACTGTATACCAGGAGCACCCTACAAGACCTGCTGTTTTGGAGATGCTCTGACTCAGTCATCCAACAACCTCAATTTGGCTCTCACTCAGATTCTTACACTTGTCCATTTTTCCAGCTTCTAACACGTCGGTTTCAAGAATTGTCTGTTCACTTGCTGCCTGATTTGAATGGTTTTAATGTTATGACCTGTTGTTTTGAAGATGCCCTGACCAAGTCATCTACATACATGCATACATCACTGTCTTTACTTCGCTATGGTTGGCTGCACTGATTAGTCAGGCGTTGGCCGTACTCGAGGTGCTCTATGGGAGTAAATAAACTGACTGAGCATTCCAATCACTTGTCGACCAAGTCATCTAACCATCACAATTTGACAAAATCACTCAAACCTTTATGCTTGCCAATTTTTCCTGCCTCTAATGCATGAGATTTGAGAACCGACTGTTCACCTGCTGTATAATATACCCCACCGCTTGACAGGTGCCATTAAAATGAGATCAAATCAATGTCACCTGTCAGTGGATTTAATGCTATGGCTGATCAGTGTATACTTTATAACATATATAGTGTCTTTAAGTACTGTTATATCTCCTAGTTGTATGTCTAGTGAGGAATATGATGGAAGAAAATGAAAATCACTGAAGGTGTTTAAGTAGAGTAATAATTTAAGAAATTCTAACTAGATGACATGGGCATATAAAACTATTTTGCAGTCAGTAAAAAATATAAAAAGCAATTCTTTATTTAAAAAAATAGACTTTAAATAAGGTTCATACTGCACCACAGGCATTTTTTTTTGGCACTGAAAATGTTACTGACGTATAAAATTAGGCCACAAATTGAAAGACGATAAGAAACTTCAGTTCAAAGGGCCAGATCTATTAAGGATATTTCATCACGGGCGATTTCTCTGAACTGCGCTTCTCCTGGCAACACAATGGCCTGCTTTTGCTATGAATGGCATGAAACAGTAATGGAGTGTGAAATCACTGTGAGCCAAAAACAATAACAATGCCTATTCCAAACCAGCTTCATGATTAATAAACGCGGTCTCTCACCCACACGCTATTTAGATGGACACAAATGAAATGAAGATGCTCTGATGTGTCTGATGAGGCTTTTTTACTTGGCAGAAAAAAATGGCATATGCATACCGATAAATATGATTTACAGCGCTCAGTCTGTTGAGTTTATCAAGCAAGCAAAGATGGGGGTCTTACAGATGAAGGTGACATTAAATATAAATGATGCATGGCCGTGAGATGAGCACGACGAAGTTGAGGTCCGTTCCAAAGCTATTTGCCGAGACACTAAAGTGCGCCGTCGGTCGTACAGCCGTAGTCTTTTCATTTGGATCTGGATCTGACTTAGGTTTATATACACTGAAGTGCCGGAAAAACTGGTGCACCAACTTAATATCTGGTAGGCCTTTCATGAGCTATGGATTCCACAAGCTGTAGGCAATGAACTTCTCAAAGAACACTCCACAATCCTGCTGTATTCTGAGGTGTAGGATTTCTGTGTTCCACATCCCGTTGCATTGCATCCCATATGTGTTTGATAATGATGAGATCTGCAAAACCCCAAACTTCCTCAAGCCATAATCTGGCGCTTCTAGACGTGTGAGGTGGTGCATTGGCTTGTTGGGCGATGCCAAACTCATCAGAATGAATGGTGTTCACCTGTCATAGGTGTACCAGGGGTCCAATGGAATGCGAGCTAAACAAACCCCATACCATTATGGATCCACCACCAGCCTATGTATTTGGCATAGGCTCGTGTGTACCAGTATTTTTGGCACTTCAGTGGCTGCTGTACAATATAATCTGTCTCTGATTGCTATGTCTTCGCTGCCAGCTTCTCTTCTCTCGGCTTTGTGCTGTAGTCAAGGGCACAAGCAGAAAAAAAAGTCACCTCCATGAATTTTCCCAGCAAGACCTGGACAGGAACGGCCATTACAGAGACTGGAGTTAGAATACACGGTGCAGTGCAGCTTCTCCTCCAAACTGATACGAGCTATCGCGTGAAATTTCATTCCTTTCCCCCTCCCGACTTCTGGATTCGTAATTAGATCCTGTGGGCTGATCAATAACAGCTTGACAGCGATCCAATAGTCGTCGAGAGTGCGCACTCGAAAGAATCACGGACTGTACAAACAGAAAATTAATGCAGATGCGATTGCTATGGATATCGATGCGTAATGGTTCTGCTTGAATGAAACTGTCAAGAAGCTGCACATAAAACATAGATTTCAGAGCTGATAAAGGGGGAAAAAAGGGTTTGGCGAATTAAAACGAGCCAAGGAAACAAGCCAGTGTAAAACTAGGGCTTTGAAAACAGTAACAATGTTCATATAGGCACTCGTAGAGGAGCTGAATATGAGAAATGACATGAGCTGCCTCACATTAAAATGGCGTTGCTATTTTTACCTTAGAGCTCTGCCATTTCTGTTCCTTTCTCGCACGTGCCAAAAAAAGAAAAGGAGAAAAAAAACAGTGACAAAGCCTGTGGACATGGCCCAGATTTCTCCACAACCTCCCGATCTCAGGAGTATCCCACTAAGATTAATGTCTGTAATGTGATGATACAGCACTGCAGGTCCGAAAGAAAATAATTTCCAGTCAGCCAACTCTTTTGTTCCTAGTTAATACATTACACCACATACTGCCAACCTACATGCTGACCTCACTGCCCTGAGAACTGAAGATAAATGACAGCAATGAGATGGGACGGCATGGGTGTCAAAAGAAAAAAAACATTCACATGGACTTGCGAGCGACAGAGACAACACCGTGCCCTGTTTTTTGGTTTTGTTTCATGAAAACCGACACCAAGACCCACCTTGTTTTTTGGCCATTGCCACCCCTGAGCCTGGCAGTCTGGCAGGTACAGTCTTGGTCCCCGGAGGCCTGACAGTGGACTCTAACTGGTGAAATTTGTGCACTCTGTCCCTCATCAGAACCGCGCCGTCTCTGTGCGCGAAGCCTAGCCTGGGCCCACGCCAGCCCAGGTCTTTCTTTTGCATTATGCTATCGATTTCGGCCACCAGGTCCGTGTGGGCCTCCGTGGGGTTATACTTATGCACATGGACAATGTCCTCGCTCTCTCCTAGGAGTTTGGAGAGAAGGGAATAGAAGTCACCTGCACGGGGAAAAATAGAAGGGACAGACAAAGAAGGAGAAGAAGAAGAAGAAGAAGGAGAAGAAGAAGCAGAATGGTCCATGTGAATAGAGCTGCAGGGGAGTGTCATCGGATTGCTAGTCTCTCTAGACTAACAGATGTACAGCACTGTACAGAGCAGACGATAAGTGACGGACAGAGGCAGGATTATTTCTGTTTGTAAGTAAGTGTAAGAGTGCAGCAGATGTCATTATGTGTCACTTCTAACCATTACAATAAATATCACTTAACCGTCACTGATTACTAGAAGTGGCTTTACAGTCAACTCACAGATAGAGTTGGGAGGTATTTGCGGTTTTCATACCGTCATACCGTCTTTAGATAATGCTCCAGTATGCGGTATTAGTGTCTTTCGGAGGACGGGGCCGGTGTACAGCATTCACGTTTCATTACAAAAAAAAAGAAATTAGAAAGAAATCTTATTACTCTGTCTAAATTCTAATATATATTTTAAGCCAAAGTGTAAAAAACATCTATCAATGACACTTTTATATATATAAACATATAACTTTTATCTGTTATTACAACCATGATAATGTCTCTCTGATCACATGTCCACACAAAACAGAAGAATACATAACAACAAGAGGTTGTCAGAGGCAACGAGGTCTTAACAAGAGAGAGCGCAGTGTGATCCTGACCTTTACTCAAAAGGTGTGTTTACTAGAAAACTGAACTGGTTTATTTAGTCAGACTTGAGTAAGTTATGAACAGGGTTAACAATATTACCTGCTGTACTACAAACACCAAGAGTGGGACCTGTTTGTTTTTCTGTCTCACACGACTCCACACACGACACGTCAACGGAATAGAAACGATAGAGGGATTTATACAGGACGCTTCTCATTCTATGAATTGACGATTCTCTCTCAAAACCGCCCGTCATGAACGTGAAGCGCAAAGTGGCATGTGTAAACTAAGGTGCGCAACCGTGTGCTGCGACAACGTGCTGGACTAGCGTGCATGCGTGGAACCATATCGATTGCTTCATTTTTGGCATGCGCAGCCTCGCGCTAGTTGTAATGAGTCAAGTATAAACCTGGTTTTATTGTGGATAAGAGGAATGTCTTATAATCCTAGTGTTCAATGGAGATATAAAGCAGAAATTTGGTGTGGCAATTTACAAAAAAAAAATATCTCAATATCGCGGTATACCGAAATACCGTTGTACCACCCAACCCTACTCACAGCTTGATTCTGTTTCACATCAGAATGCCATAATTAAATAATAAAGATGATGGTTATATATCCGGTTCCATCTTGAGGTTTGATTTCTAGACCCAATATTGTATGTTTTTCTCCCCAACATGCACTTATGTATGATAATAATAGGTGAAGTGAGTAAACCACTTATTGACCACTGTGCTTGTTTACACACAGAAATCCGACCTCTGTATTTAACCTATCCGTGCAGTGAAACACAAACATACTACATATACACTACTGGACTAGTGAGCATATTGTGCATATCATATCAGATATATCAACCGCAACAGAATCTTAGATTTTCATTGCTTAACAAAGTGTCAAAATTTTCAGCCGAACAGTTTATGTGATATAAAGGTCCAGTATAGCATTACTGTTACAATGCTAGTTCTCTCGGTCGCACTCTGGCATTTTAGGTTCATTAATGGATAAGGCACTGGGCTCCTCACCCAGAGATCATGGGTTCGAGTCCCATCTTGGGTGTGCAGGGCCCCTAACCCGAAGGTCGATGCATCAAAACTGTCCTCTGCTCAGACCAGCAAACATTGGGGGCAGCCATGGCCTAGCGGTTAGGGAACCGGTGTCATGACTGAAAGGTCCCGGTTCGATCACTGCACAGGGCTGTGTGTGTTCACTGGACCGTGTGTGTTTTTCACTGCACGGATGGGATAAATTGAGAAGGTCACATTCCTCTGTGTGCAAGCACAGTAGCCAAATAGTTCACTTTCAAATAATATTTACCTTAGAACATTAGGTTTACTGTAGCATTTTATTTTTTGTAAGAAATATTAGCTGCAGATTGTACACTATGCATGTGTAAGCCTTATAATTCAGTTTAATTCAATATTATTTGCATAGCACTTTTAACAACAAACATTGTCCCGAAGCAGCTTTACAAAACGTTAGGATCTGGATTATACATTTATATAAATGTTATCCCTGATGAGCAAACTGGCAGTGACAGTGGCAAGGAAAAACTCCCTGAGATGACAAGAGAAAGAAGCCTTGAGAGGAACCAGACTCAAAAGGGAACCCATCCTCATTTGGGTGCAATTATATATCACAGAAACGTGTAAATGTATAAGCAGGAAAATTCATTATATTTATAATAAAAGTCTGATTTTGCTGATTTTTTCCTGATGAAGTAATTATCTAGTGATGACTTTATATCAGTCACAGCTCAAAGCAAAATTCATGGTTTATACATATATCCATTATGATCTTTAGACTGTCCGTGTGGGTAATGCTCATTGGCATATTAAGAATTACAATGGTCTTTCAGGAAATCAAAGATTTTTCTATTATTGCTTTAATCCAGACTAATTACTGCTTTATTCTCTGACATGTACTAAATCATATTCTAAAAGGACAGACACGATGCATGGCCTTTCTTTCTAGGGAAACTACTTTGTATTCAGTCTGCTAGATGACAGGTCATTTAGCAAGAAAAGGTCAGCCCGTCATTAGGAAAACCTACTTTTCATTCAGACATGTTTCATGAAGGCTCCACGAATGCATCATGGCTCATGCACCAACTATTTCAATAGGAGACTTCAAATTATCGGGCAGTTAACACAAATAATCACAAACACCGGCGAAAGCTACGAAACGTCACAGAGCGTCACTACTCCGTATTTACTGTTTTTTTTTTTTTGACGTGTACTCCATCTGCATTGTCATTCGATTATATCTCCAACCCGCTGCTCCTTCCAGACGAATCGCCTCCACGCACTCATTGGCCACTTCCTCCGAACAATCGCTGTGGCCCAAAGCCCCGCCCTCAGTTACAGGTCGCTTCTTATTTATTGAGCCCATCCATCAGAGGCCGGCCAGCAAACACGCCGAGACAAAGCGTCTGACAGTGCCTGGATTTGTGTCCTAATAACAGCAAAGGCAAATATAGCAAGTGATTTATCAAGCTGTCCAGCCGTAAGCTTAAGAGCCGGGAGATAATGAGTGTCACAGCTTTAGCCGGCTGCTGTGGAAACAGAGGTGCAGTCACACTCTTCTCCATCCTCACCCATGGCTCTAACCAATAGTGTCACAAGCAGCCAAGGGCCAGACATCTGCTCTAAGAAATGCCTCTGAGCCATATCAAAAAATCCAATCTGAAGACTCGTATTGCGTCAAACGCAATACCACAGGGTCTAATAGGAAAGCTTTTACACTGGTAGACCGCTCTGATTTTTAACATTCTAAGCACTGAAAACCATTTTTATACAACTGCTCCACCGACAGAAAAATGGGCTAGGCACTGTGTAGTTGTTAGTTTATAAAATGTCCTTAGACAGTCTGAGTCACCAAGCAACTGACTTATCACTTAATCTTTATTTGAAAAAATCGTGACTAATTCAAATACTGTCATAACCAGAGGTGGGCAGAATAGCCAAAAATTGTACTCAGGTAAGAGTATTGTTACTTAAAATAACCCAAAGTAGTCACCCAATTAATTACTTGAGTAACAGTAAAAATTACTAAATAAAAAAAATACTCAAGTACTGAGTAACTGCCGAGTAATCTCTTTGTTTAATCAGGACGTCTAATAATATACCTGAATGAACTATTATTATTATTCTGCCTTACTGTGTTTGCACACTGAGGGAATGTGACCTCCACATTTAACCCATCTGTGCAGTGAAACACACACACCAGTGAACACTAGGGGGCAGTGAACACA
>JAOVVF010000008.1:2507098-2521798 GCA_028565595.1 Duopalatinus emarginatus
GCCATCTCCACATCATTGCATTCAGTTTTTATTCACAATTTGTTTAATGTCCCAACTTTTTTGGAATCCGGTTTGTATGTAAAGAGCTGGAGAATGAGCTGCTGGCTGTACAGTGAGTGAGTGGAGTTTGTTACTGTTATGTGGTAACAAGTTGCTTGTTGAGGAACTATTTGGTGGAACTTGGTGGAAGAAAAAGCTAATATTAAAACATATTAAAACATACTTTATTTATTGTATAAAAGCAATAGAACAGGAGAGGAAGTCGTGAAATAACCGAACAACCATGCTAATCTCATGATTCACACTGCCTTACGTGTTAACACAAGTATTTGCTGACTATTAATATATTAATATGGACTATAAATTCAATCCTTACTATTATGTTTTTCTCTCACTATTTAACATTTACTTAGAAAAAACACTGACTCAACCAAGGACTATTAATGCCATGAGACAAAATGGTTTCATATCATTTTCAATATGTTTTCTCATTATTATTCGGCTGGGAAACAGCAGCACAGAGCAAGCTTTCTGTCAGCCGGGCCACCGGCTGTGGTGGGAATCATCTGTAAAAACGTACCTCTAAAGTTATGGACATCACCATAGTGGATTTGCAGCACAAAGTAGGTAATCCTGGTATCTCCTCCAACTTTAAAGCCGACATCTGTGTGGGGAAGAAAAGAAGAAAGATGGCAGAACGGTGAGATCAGATAGGTGTGTGAAATAAACAGAGTGACAGATCTACAGAGTGAGAAATAAATGGTGGATGAAGAACCAATTACTGTCCTTGCGGATTTCTTTTCTGTACAGATATGTTGATAAGAAGTGTCGATGGGGAGCAATTACAATGGTCCAGACAAAATCCTCGGCTTATTAATGATCACAGAAGTTAGCTATCTGTGCTGGGGTCATTGATAATACGAGGGACAGCCTGATAAGGGTTTCAAAGGGGTCCAGAGAGATGTAAAAGGAGTGACAAATGGAAAAAGAAACTTAAAAAAAGGAAACAGAGACAGACACAGACCATGGTTTAAACGGAGACAGAGAGAGAGAGATCACCTTTAGGGAGCTTGGTGTGGGGAGCATTTCTGGCCCAGGCGTACATAATCTTGGCTTCGTCCTCACAGGTGCCCTGTTCTGTCCCACAATCCCTGAACAAACACACACACACACACACACACCATTCAATACAACCACCTGCCGCTGTTTTATTATTCACTCATCTATCAACACTGCTCGCAGCCCTGAAGGCTTTATAAATGATCACACAGACAAACATGTTTACATCCCGGACTGAATTATAATATAAAACTGCGAGAGACATAATGCCACTACACTGTCACCACTACACCATCACTTGGCATTGCTACAGTCAGAAATGTGAAAAATTAAAGGAGTGTCCTATGTGGGCTCGAGCTAATACACACATTTTTATTTATTTGCCAGACAGAATGTACTGCCACTATATATTATCAGGGCAGAACATCAAATCTCAAATTTATTCATATCTCTGTAAATAGATCTTTATTAAAGTCCCACTGAAGTTTGGAGAAAATATTAAAAAATGCTCGGGTGAGATCAAACTTGAGTTTTATTAAACATCCAGCAAGTGTTGAATAGGAGAAAAAGAAATATGATCAAAGATGCTGATTAGGCTTGGGACAATATATTAATGACCGAGTTTGATTATCGTTGTCCAAATCCCCACAGCACTCAAGCAGAACTGAACACACTTCATCTGATACTGGTTTAAAGAAGCTGTCAGACTTATCATTTCCATATGTGTGTGCATTCACAGGTGTTGAATTTTTAACACTTTATTAGGAAAACCACACAGACCCCCTTTGCTCACGGACCAGCCTCGGTTCTTCATGGTATAAACCAATCAGCTTTCAGCTTTTCAACATTAAAACCACTGCCAGGTGAAGTGAATAACACTGACTATCTTTCAGTGGCACATGTCAAGCAGTGGGATACATTAGTCAACAGTCCATTCTCAAAGTTGATGTGTGGCAAGCGTAAGAATTAAGAATGATTTTAACATAGACGTCTAGACGACTGGGTCAGAGGACAACTGGGTCCTTGTGCCAACTGGCGACAACTGGCATCCTCGGCGCCCAGGATTCCCTGGTGTGTGTGGGAAGTGAAGAGTAGCCCATCTGGTCCAATTCCATAGATGATCTACAGAAAGATCTGATGCTAATGGCTTGGTCCCAGATACCACAGAACACCTTCCAAGATCTTGTGAAGTCCATGTCTTGATGGTTCAGAGCTGTTACTGCAGTTGTTTAGGCAGGCGGGTTTTAATGTTAAGGCTGATGGGTGTATGTTCCAATGATACGCAACGGCTGAAGAATGCGCCAGCTGTATGTTAGTGCCAAAATCTTTAACAGGTGTTTCAGTATCCTCCCTATAATCCTGATCCTGCTCCATCAGACTAGAAGCCCTATGAGCACGAAGATTCATGTCTGATAAAGAGGTGAAGAAAGTGGTGCATTAGTGGCTCGGAGCTCAGCCTGAATTTTTTTTTAAGAAACTAAGATAAAGGTTGTTAGCAGATGGACAAAGTGTATTGAAAAGCATTGTGTGTATTGTACAAAGTGTATTGAAAATAACATATTTGAATAACAAAAGTTGATTAAAACGAATTTTACAGTCAAATTATGGATAATTTTTGACTCAGGCTCATATATATATTTAAATAATACACAATAACTAGCACAACAAATTACTTTGTACAGTTGTCTAAGCCACATAACTGCAACAGGAAATGAAAGATTTACTCGACCGCCTGATGTGCCGTAAAAACTGTCTATTCTTGGCTCAACTGCTATTGTACAGAAACGGTAGCTTTTCAGGTCTAACGAGATTACAGGATGAGTTAGGACTGCTTCCTGCTGTGCTAAACAGAATAACAAACAGCACACACAAAGGCATTTACATACCACGTTCGCTAAAATGTTCACTCCTTTCTTCTGTCGTTCACTCATGACATCTTTGTGCAAGTGTGTTAAATCTTCTCCTCAGAAAACTACACTGATTCCTGTCATTTTCTCGCGGAAGATGAGACGCAATACACAGTGATGAAGACATTTTTTAAAATAAATGACGTAGAGGACTTCTGTTACACGTTGCAACCCTATACATAGATATAACTTACATTTACATTTTACATTTCAGATTTAGCCGCTGCTCAGGCATGTAACATACTCAGAGGAAATCGATTTCACCAGTTTGAACTGACAGATGCCCATGATCGGCTAGCGTCGCTATGATTGACAGTGAAACTGAGAGTAAAAGTTGAATTATTTGACTACTGTGCTTGCACACGGAGGAATGTGACCTCCACATTTAACCCATCCTTGCAGTGAAACACACACACACACACCAGTGAACACAAGGGGGCAATGAACACACTTGCCCGAATTGGGTTCCAAACCATGGGGTCTGGGGAGCAGTTGGGAAGGTGTTAGGTGCCTTGCTCAAGGGCACTTCTGTCTTGTCTTGCCCTGTGCAGAAATCGAACCTGGGACATACTGAGCAGAGAGAGAGAGCCTGGCACCCCTTCCTTTCTAAGAGCACGGCCAATTCTGCTCTTTGGACTCCCGGTCACGGATGGCTGTAACATCACGTGGGATTGAGACTCACGATCATCTCCAGATGATAGGCTGAACGCTTTTCAACACGTCCCTGTAAATCAGCATTTTCAACACAACCCCGACTGAGATAAATCAGTTATTAAAGACGGATGAACGGATGAGCAAACTCTTCTCCGTCTGCACAGGCCTGTTCTGCTTGATACGTAAAACACACTATCTATCCCAGCTTACTGGATTTGCTCCATTCGGTTGTGATAAGTCACATGACCTGTCCTATTTTTCATGCCTCTTCCCCCTCAATGATTCTCTGCAGCATTCTTGATTTTCTTGCAGGCATTTCACACTGAATGTTTGATGCCGTCTGGTGGAAGATGAATTCTCGAGGATAGAAGCGAGATACATTTTTTAAGGAAAGCGGGTTCCCCCTAACGAGAGTGGAGAAAGATTACTAAAACGTCTGCCATATTCACATGCGAGTCAACAGCAACTGAGTTGCATTGAGAAGTCTATTTAATCACTGTTCATCATACCGTGTCTTTATCATGTCTGCTTTTCATGGGCGAAAATAACAGCGGCAGGGAGCTGAGCTGCGGTCTAATTAGCGCAAGGCTGTGTTTTTTTTGCAGAGGCGTGTGCATTGCTGATGTTCTGACCTGAAACACTCTGGACTCTAGACTGTAATGGTCTCTTTGTGTTGCTTACCATACAGACCCAAGAGAAAAGACAGGAGAATGGAGGGGCAGAGCTGTGAGGCGGATATGAGAAATCCCTCCCACTCCAACATCTAACCCACTACCCCAGAGAGCAGCTCCAACAACCCCTGTTGTCAAGCTGGATGTGGTTGCCCTGGAAACAGGCTGGTTTATTAGCGTCTTCCCCACTCCCTCTTTCACTCCTTGTCTTCCTCTATCAGACGGACCAAGCGTCATATTCGCTGTTTTTTTTTCCTTTGGCTCGTTTGGACCGGAATGAGCTGTTTGAGTTTCCTAATGGTACATAGCTGAGACTTGTGCATGAGGCTAAATAAAATCAATTAGGGCTCTCCGACAGCTTGTAATGATCCGTTTACTCCATTTGTTTTCATAAGTTTATAAATTACAGTCAACAAGGCTGTTTATCAGCTTCAGTAATGACAAAATGCCTAATCCGATTGCTTGGAAAACTACTTTTTCATTTTGCACTGCATAAAGCCATGTAATAGTTTTGTAAATTGATTAGTATTAGGGATATTGATCAGAGTCCCTAAAGTGGTAGAATAAAGCACTTACCAGTAGCCTTTGGTAGAGTAAGGGGTTCTGCAGCCATATAAGAGCATGTGGTGGGCTGTCTCCATGGAAGCATGGGGTACAAAGTCCACTAAAGGAAAGAAAACAGACGTGTGTTAGCACTTCAGACTGGCATAAGAAGAAAAAGCCTTTATCTGTCCCGTGTACATTGCAGCACAGTATCTTTGCATATCCCAGCTTGTTGTGGAAGAAGTTGGGGTCACAGCTCAGGGTCAGGCACAATACAGTGACCCTGGAGATGAGAGGTGTAATGGCTTTTCTCTAGGTGACAGCTGGATGGTGGGCTGGGACTTGACTGTTGACCCACCACTGCCTTCCACACAGACAATATTCAATTTAACAAATACGGGCTGAACACTATGGGTAAAAATATCCCATCAATATACACAATATGTTTCAATAATTAAACATATATATGAACGTCTGTTACAAGATGGAAGGATCACACGGCTATGCATCTGTTGATTTCAACCCAAATGCATAATTGGCATTTGGGCGATATTTCTCGAACTTCTCAATCCTGAGAGTGGATCAATGGCGTGAAACAAATAAGCAATATTGGGTGAAATATAGATTGTTCTATCTAGAAGGTGAAGGCCTGTGAAAACCCCTCAGTCACAGGTTCCTGCAGTTTTAACCTGAAAGGCTAGATAGAAATACAGACCCTTTAACTTTTGACCAAGGGACTAAAACTACAGGCCTTGTGCATGGCTGAAGAAGCCCCATATTGTATTTCAGTTGTACGGATATAAAATGTTATCAGTCTGGCAGGTTTTTTTCTTACTGTTTGTGACTCAGCAATAAGACCTACTTTCCTGCAGCTGCCAAAGCTCACATTCATTATTATTAATAATAAAAAAACATTAGACCATGGTTTATGTCTTGAATACACTAGGTCAGGGGTGCCCAATGACTTGTCCTCAAGGGCCACATCCAACGAACACCACAAAAGCAAGGCCCAGTGTGTCATTCTCATACCGTTTTATACGGTATGGTCCAGCAGTTTTTTTATTGCGGTTCTATACAAAACCTTTCTATCAAAAAGGTTTCTTCTATTGTTACATGTTTTACCTTGTAACCACAGAAGACCCCTTTTTGGTGCTGTACAATAAAGGTTTTCAGAAAGGTTTTGTATAAAACCCTCTACAGCACATTCTCCATCAGTCTGAAGAACCTCTAATTTAACCTGAATTGCTACAATTATTTAGAACCATTATTTACACTATTTATTGTTATTTTACATGCCTCCGGTTGCCTTGACAACGGCCTTGCGAGTGCAAACTTAAAAACAGACGGAGCCTGTTTTTAATTTTTAAATTTCTGTTTTTGAAATGAAAATCCAATGACCAAAAGATACACAGATCACTGAACCCATACAAACCTGAATTGTCTATTGGTTATCAGCTTTTCTTTTTTAAGACCTGGCCACGGTTTTTGTCTAATTACAACTTATATGCGCTGTGTCCACAGAGTAAGGTTGGTAGTTGACTACAATGTTCTGGTTCACATTTTTCTTTCTGGTGCCAGTAGCATTATGTGTTGGGAGCAGGCCAAAAGTCCCGCTGGCCACATTAGGCCAACAGGCCACCTTTGGGGAACTCTGCACTAGTTCAAAGAGGCATTCAGCCCTGGACTCAATCTGGATAGCTGCCAATCAGCGATTGGTATCGGCCCCAAAAACACTGATTGGTCCATTTTTATCAGTTAACATGTATAATTATGGAGCTTTCCAATAGAATTGTCTACTGGGGAAAATGATGTTTTCATGACACAAAAATATATTTAGATTGGCAAATTGCTTGGAAAGCGCCACTGCTCCAAAAACAAATTTTAACCACCAGTTTCTGTAAGTAACAGTGTTGGTCAGGAAAGAAATACAGACCCAGGAAAGGCAAACAGTCACATACGACTATCATTATACTGTATCGTACACCAGAAAACCTGGTATACCAGACAGACACTTGGTAGGTAGGTCCCCCATGGATTCCACTTCCTGTAGAACGGTCCAAAATTTTGTCTGTGTAGGATTTTTTTACTACTTTACTTTGCTTCCTGTCTGTAAACTCGGACCAAATCATTCTGCTGCTGCTTTCTCAGCAACGTGGCCTCTACAGGAGCATCACCAGGGGCGGTAAATCGATACATTGATCTTGATTGACGTCCTGTTCTGGGCATTCTCTGCGGGTGAACTTAATGGAGTTATAAATAATGCATGGACTCGTCTGATTGACGGCTGTTCACTGCACTGCAAGGCATCCCAGATGTGATAAGATCGTTAAGATCGTTATCAGATGTGATAAGATCGTTAAGATCGTTAAGACCCTAAACTCAAATGAGGCAGACGTAGACGTAAATGTAGACGTACCAGGGGTCCCATGGAATGCCAGTTAAACAAACCCTATACTATTATGAAGCCACCACTATTCTTTACCAATTTTTCAGGTACTTTATTGTATGTTTTGTCTTGGAGAAAGCATGTAATACCATTCTTCTTATTTCTCTATCATCTAATGCTATGTGTCAGGATCCACGTTCGATAGAATCCACATAAAAGAAGATTACACACAGATATGAGAGGATATTTGAGACCTGACTGAGGTCAAATCCTCTCTGACTGGAAGGAGATCTGTGTGCACAGTGGGTAGTAATTCTTACACACAGCCCCTCTCTCTCTCTTTCTCTCTCTCTCTCACACTCTCACACCCAACCATTACCGCTCAGTCCTCAGTGAGAGCAGTCTGTAATGAAGTAGCACAATGCTTTGTCATTAATCAGAGCTCAAGAGCAAATTCTCAGTCCCAGTCTGGACAGCAAAAAGACAGGATAAAGTCATCACTTGTCAAACAGTCCTGCACCACACGCCCCTCCAGCTAAACCCATGCACTCACATTCGCACACTCACACCACTATAAGCAGACGACAGATATCCATGTGGCTGGCTGCCACCGCTGGCTAATATCAATGCTCTCGTTAGACGCCTCACTGAGCAGCACTGAAGAAGGCTTATGTGAATAAAGAGCGGCTGATTGGCTTGTGCATCGCAGGATCACGTTCGCTGCTCTGTAATCTACTCTGCAGGTGGAATAATACAACAGGCAAACACCTCCATTTTGATTAGGATGATAGGAACCAGAACATGACAACAGGTGCGGTGCACAACAGCCGCTTCGGACTCTGATTACTGTATTTATCCCAACACCTATATGCTATGGACTGGAAAAGAACAACAATACAGGGGTGGACAAATCATAGCCCAAACCCTCAGTCACAGAATCTGTCTATTATCGATGTAAGGAAGATAACATGAAGCCCTGGTGCACTTATATGAATGATAGGTTTCTATCTGATATGTGTTCCTTCTAATATATCACTGCTCCTGGACTAACAGCTCATTCTGAGGTCATGGCTTCAAACCCCAGCACTGTCAAGCTGCCACTGCAGAGCCTTCAACTGTTCAGCTGTACTTAAAAAAAGAGTTTTATCATTTAGATGAATCATAAGGGCGTCAGCAATATGTAGGAAATGAACAACTGTGTGGTGTAACGCAGTATAATCAACATTTAAGTGCGAGGGATGTTTTCCGGATCTCCTCTGTAGAATGACAAGTCTTTTTAGAGTGTTGGAGCATGAAAGAGAGAGAGAGAATGAGAGCGACAGAGAGAGCAAGAGCAACAAAGAGAGAAACAAGGAGAGAGAGAGATTGGGAGAGGAAAAAAGAGCGAGAGAGAAAGAGGTTAAAATATTTAGATCATTGTTACAATGCTTTGACAATACAAGAGAGAGAGAGAGAGAGAGAAAGCAAAAAAGGGCGAGTGACAAAGAGAGAGAGAGCAACAAAGAGATAGAGTGAAAGTGTGAGAGAGACAGACAGAGAGCAAAAAAACTATAGTGTCAGAGAGACAGAAAGAGAGAAAGAGTATGAGTAAAAAGAGCAATAGAGATAGAAAGACAATACGTGTATTAATTGTATATTTTATTGCTACTGTTAATAATAATAATAATAATTGTAATAGTAATAATAATCAGCATCATAATAATATTCAAAAGCATAATAAAAATAACAGTAATAATAATGATGATGATGATGATCATAGTAGAAATAATAATAATTATTATTAGTAGTAGTAGTAGTAGTATTGTTGTTGTTATTGTTATTATTATTATTATTATTATGATAAGAGAGAGTGAGCGAGAGAGAGAGAGAGAGAGAGAGAGAGAGAGAGAGAGAGAGAAGCCTGTGAGGGAATGATTGTTTATCACGGCTATAACACAACAGGATCTAACTTGTCTCTCGGACGGGGCGTAACATCCAACCTAAAGTGCGTGACATTTAGTACACTGTTGAATTAAACACCGTGTTAGCAGATCAGTGAGATCAGTAGGTGCACTCGGCTGGCGCTGTGCTGCATCATGTGTGTATAACAGCTTGGTCTGAGATTATACCTTAGACATAGGTAGCTTAAATATAGATAGCTTAAATATAGATATGTACTCACTCACTGTTCACTTTTACACCTGTAAACACATCTGTAAATTCATCTATATAAAAGATGCCCAATCACATCCAGAAAGGGCCGGTTTGTGTGCAGGTTTTTAATCCAATCATGCAGAAGTCACACCTGATCGTCTACTGGAAGCCAAGATCAATTCATTAAAGTGGTGTAATCAGATGGAATGAAAACCTGCACCCACATCGGCCCTGATCTATATAAACCAATCATGTGGCAGCAGCACAGTTTAAAACCATCATACAGATACAGGTGAAAAGCTCCATGTTCATAGGAAACATCAGAATAAAGAACAAAAATCGATGTGACTTTGATTGTGGCATGGATACCACAAAATAGCAGTAGGGCTGGTTTGAGTATTTCAGAAACTGCAGATCTCCTGGGATTTTCACACGCAACAGTCTCTAGAGTTTACACAGAATGGTGAGAGAAAAAATACATCCTGTGTGTGGAGGATCTGCAGGGTAGAAACTACCTTGTAGATGAGATAGAGCAGGGGAAAATGGCCAGAAAATGGTCTGAGCTGACAGGACAGGGTGGGCAGGTGTACAGGTGTTCCTAATAAAGTGGAATAAATGGTGGGTGTATGTTAAGCTTTGGGGCCATTAGACAACTTTTAAAGTCGTAGCAGATTATAAAAAGACTGGGTATCTCACACTTTCTGACTGAGCTTTGCTGAATTTCAGGGCAAACCATAACTAGGCATGGTACCACTACACCACCTCAACCTGCTTCTGAGCCAAATCGAACCCGCCCAAAAACGCGCTTGCCTCATGTTAACTAAGAGACACATATTAAATGTGGAAGTACGGCTTGCGCCACCGTTTGTGCAATCAATAACGGCATGTTGCACATTTCTGAAACGTGAAAAAACGCCTTTGGGTGAGGTCGTGGGTGGGAAATCCAAGTCACTGTGGCCAGTACGGATTTTACAGGGAATTGGTAGTGAATACCTCAGCACGTATTGGAGGCTACCGTATGTACAAGGCTTCTTATACACATTTCCTTTCCACCTTAAATGCTACTAGCACTAGAACGTAGATACTGAATCATTTAAGGTGGAACGTAAAATGAACTTGGCACTTGTGGTTCTGCCACAGCTCAGATAACTTGTCCTCTGTTATAGATGTCCATTGCACTGTTTTTTTTTTTCGATATCTACTTCCTCTGTTTATTTTTCATGCTCAATTTTCAATGGTTACTAACGAGACCCATTTAGGGTCACTGACCAGTATATGCTACCAGATAAGACAGGTCAAAGCAGTCAAATGTTTCATATACTCCGACTGGATTTAAATACGAATATGAGTAACTCAGGTGAAACAATATATTCTTTACTTTTATAATCTTACCAATGGTCACTGAGTTTAGTAAATTATATTTTGACTGCCTAAAAAGACAAAATGTCTCTCAGCCGATGCAGAATTTGTATTACTGTATATCATCTCACACCTATTTGTGTATCGAGATGTCCCATCTCTGCCCATTTTTAAGGTGAAACAATCACCTCCCCATTTATCCATTTGAGTCTGTCGTTGTGTCTGATATTGGGGTGATAATGATTACCCCCATTACTCTCACTTTCCTCCTTTCTTACCCCCTCCTTAACCTCCCCCTTTTCCTGTTATCTTCATCCCATCCCTTCCTTAAACTCCTCTTCTTCCTCCTCCTTCCCCCTCCCACAGTTCCCAAGGCCCTCCTGAAATATCCCTAAATCAGACTGGACTAGACTAGACTAGATCAGACCCAGCTGTACCATACATGACTCTCTGTATGTGTAAATAAACTCAAGTCGACGCTGAACTTCCAGTCTGTGCAGTAAGAGCATCTACACTGCACCTCGGAATAAATTCTCAGAAACGTCGGCCCTCAACAAACCCTTCCCCCTCTAGATGTGCATATATATATATGCACGTGTAAAAGCAATATCATACATTACTATATTCATGCTTGGTATACCCAATATTTTTTCCACGTTTCACATTCAAGACAAGTAAACCGTGGCTAAATTATTCAAGAATAAGCACTGAGAATAAGTAAAATGCACTCACCGAGAGACCCAAAATAAATCTCTTGTAAAAGCAATTTGCTTAAGTTAATCACAATATGCCCCCCAAAAACCTACTTAGTGCTCTCTCTCTCGGTTCAATGATGTTAATTCCCCTGTGAACGTAGCAAGGCAAGGTTTTGCTTTCAAAGCAGAAACATATGTATATACGTCTACGTCTCCGAGTTATTGGAAGTCTATTCGGAGCTAAGCAAAATGTGTGGCCTGATTTCTGCATTATATTGCATTTCGCACCGATTTGTTCGTATATAGTCACTTCGTCTTCTATAGTCGGCCCATAACCAGTGTTTGATTCCATTATAAGAGTTGGGGGTAGCTGACATGACAAGAGAGAAAAAGCAGGCAGGCTGATGAAGCACTTCTGGGAGGAATAGAAACCATTACCGAATGCTGCTGCTGATAGTGTGTGTTCGTGCGTACGTGCTTGTGTGTGTGCGTGTCTGGTGTCAAACAACTGATAGTGATAGATGGTGTCTGCTTCATGTAACTACAGCCTGAAAGGAAAAGGGAAAGCCATCAACACAGGCATAAGTGGAGCTGTATGTGTCACATAAACTACCTGAGAGGTTGTACATGGGTGATAATACTGCAGATGACTTCATACGTGCATTTAAATATTAGATATGACAAATCACTGATATATGAATGATCACAGTATGAGCAAGAAATCAGCTTAATACCTCGCCATTAAAGCGAAAATATTTTAATCTACACCACAAACATAACATTAAAACCACAAAACGACTGATCAGTGTACGTAAATATATATATACGTATATATATATATATATACATATATATATATACGATATATATATACGACTTATTTGTGTTACTTTGTAGGACACAGTCACTATGATGTTAATTACCAGACCGTCAGTCTTACTTTCAGGTCTTTATGAGTCTGTGAAGACTGTAACAGCCTTTCTGTTTCTTCTCCTTGTACAGGATCAGAAGTCAGTGCCGGTTGAAGGTTTCTCGGCAAACTGTGCCACTGGATCGCTAGGTTGTGCACACGATTGACTTTTCGGTGCGCACAGACCGGTCACTGTGATGATGGTTAAAGCGACTTCTTCATATTACGGCGCATGACAAAGCCTGTGCACATCATGTGAGGTCATTTATCTGATTGTCTAATTGGTTCATGACCTTACCATACTGCCTGCAATAGAATTACAGACATCAGAACCCAATTAAACCTTTTTTTTATTATTATTCTTTCATGACAACAGCATGAAATTCCTCTCATATCAGTTTGAGTAGACAGCTGCTGTTCCTGAAATGACCTTCAGGCTTATTAAATCACGATGCGGGTACAACATTAATCGATTTACATAAACTCTGCCCTGTATTTTGCACCATGAGGTAAAAACACCCCCGATTTACATTTTCATTTCACAGTTGCTGTTTTGCAGAGCGGCTCCAAAAGTGCTGACAGATGAGGCATCTAGCAAATATGTAGGACTTCATACCCTGAAGCACAAGAGACAAATGCTACAAGGAGTAGTAACAAAAATAATACAAGGAAACAGAAAAGCTTGACGTGACCTAGGTCTGGTGTGAATCTGTGGTTAGGCTGTTGTAGAAGGAAGAGATGCTTATTCATAGTGAAATGGGAAGCTTGCTCCAACACTGTGAAAACATCCTGATCTTACATTGCATGCATGTTTAGACCTGACAGAAGGACATGCCAGACAGGCTGAAGTTAAAGACCTGAGCCAGCAGCTGTGTAGCTCATGACCTTACTCGCCTTCACTAGGATACAGTATGTGCAAAATGCTGCTGCTAGGATCCGTAGTTATTCTAATAAGGCACACCGTATCACTCCCATCCTATAAAGTCCTTCCCGGTTACCTGTTATACACTGAAGTGCCCAGAAAACTGGTATACCAGTCTACACAAGCTTGTGGAAATATTCTGTAGGCAATAGACACTATACTTCCTGCAGAGCGCTCCACAATCCTGTTGTATTGTGAGCTGTGTTCTACAGTGTGTTGCATGACATCCCAGATGTGTTTGATAACATTGAGATCTGGTGGCAAAACCCCAAACTCAAATGAGTGTTCCTCTAACCAGAATTTGTTGTCTCTAGATGTGTGTGGCAGTGCACTGTCCTGCTGTAAAACGCCAAACCTGTCAGAATGACTGCAGGACATGAACAGGGGTCAAGGTACCATGGAATGCCAGCTAAATAAACCCCATACCAGCCTATTTGTTTCTGGCACTTAAGTGTAAATCGATGTATATCAGTGACTGAAATGTACACACACACATTCTCACTTTTTCAACCTGTTTACACATCTGCTGTTAACGTCTGTTCAACTGGATAACATTAGTAGGTTTGCTACTAAATAAGTGTACAATGTTTACATTTATGCCAAATATGGACATAACTGCACCGTATGGCTCCCTCTACCAGTGAGCTAACTGCACTGTTCCCCTCCCTGGATTTATTGTTTACTGTAAATTGTCTTGTGTACTTATAGTATATCGTATTGCGTATTTATATTGTAAAATTGTCTCGCGTCATTGCACATGCTACTGCATGCGAGCACTTTATGTTGTATTGTGTAGTTTGTTGTTCTGTGTAGCACCTTGGTCCTGGAGGAATGCTGTTTTGTTACACCACTGTATATGGTTAAAATGACATAAAAAAAATAACTTGACCTGACTCATAACATGTTCAGTACGAGAGGTTCTTCTGTCAGTTCTATTTCAGGTTACTTCATGGCTTTATGGAGTATGTAAGTATGTTATGGCGCTGGTGTATTGGTTCAGGGTTTGTTGCATATTTCTTAGGTCAAACATGCAAAACAGACAACACATGGTATCTGAGTCAGTATTTGAAAGACTACATCGTCTGGGAAGGGCCAGATAAATATTTGTTTGAGGTTTTGATATCTGCTGTTGTACTCTTGAGTCTCCTTTAATAGATATCTGGATAGAGCTTGTGAATTAAATGTATATTATAGAAAAAATAACATTTTCACTCCGTTTTACAAATAAAGTCTTGATCAAAATGGGTTACTTATATAAAAGCTCTATGACCACATTTCAAGTAATAATCACTGTTTGTGATATTATATTACAGTACCAAACTGACAGATATACTTTGAAACTTGCTATATAATTTCATCTTTAGGTATCTACTTCTGTCTTTTGTTTATATTTACATTTACAGCATTTGGCAGACGCTCTTATCCAGAGCGACTTACAAGGTTACTGGTATTACAGGTAGG
>JAOVVF010000008.1:2555349-2571589 GCA_028565595.1 Duopalatinus emarginatus
TGTGGGCAACAAAGTAAGAATTTCATTGTACAGGGAAACTAGTTTCCTTACTGTGCATATGACAATAAAGCTTTGAACATTGAATCTTAAATACAGTACAGTGAAGGCTGACAGTGTAGTTGTGCATGATACTTTCATACCACACATACAAACGCAGCCCCACTGGAGTTCTCCAAAGTCGCTGCTAAACATGCTGCAACACGCTCCCTCATCATAATGTTATGCACATGGTTTTACTGCACAATTTAAACCTTTTCACTGCAAAAACAATGCAAGAGTTCAGTGTGTTTGAAACGTCTTTTCTGCTCAGTTGTTCTGTGGGCCGCTGTGTCCACCAGCAGCAGACCCTCTGTTTTTATTACCGACTGTCATTTGTGTGATCCGGCAAGCCAGACTGGGGAATTTACTCTGCAGCGCCAATCGATCACAAAGCTCTATTTTGTTATACGTACACACACACAGAGGCGCGCACACACACGAACACAATGCTACCCAAGCTTACTGGAAAGCACAGCTGTGCTAGGCCTCATAGGAACACCAGTAGGACACATTGCTCAAACTGACACTCCAATATTTGTATGGGAAATTAACATGACACATTTCTCTCCAGCAGGTTTTGAGAGACTAATGGGATCGCATCATCTGCTGTGTGATATAATGAAGTATCGGAGGACGGAATGTGAAAAGCGGTTGCTTGTGAAGCGTGCAGCACGGATGGACACGGAAAAAAAAAATTCAGGCACCATGTCGGTGAGTTTAGGCAGCCAACACCTGTCAGTGTTTTAGTTTATCCTTACACAGGAGACAAACATTTAGTACTATAATGGAGACATGTCTCAAAACCACTGTAAGTTGACTCGCGTCTTGGCAGTTTGATCGACACCCTGCTCATTTGGTAACGGACATCAGGTCTCAAACTGTCTGATTGGAAAAATTGCCCTGTCACCACCAATCAGTCAAGCTTTATGGAAATGGAGCTGAGATGGAATGAGGCTGCATTTGCAAATATATTAACTGGTGCCACCAGCAACATGACAAACAGATTACAGACAAGTAAAAGAAATTGAATTGAGAGAATTTCTGGCACACCATGCCATGTAGTTTCCAGCCTAGATTCCTCGCAGAGTCTCACAGCATACAAAGGAGCTATGTGCCTGCAAAACACCATCAAATTTTCTTAAATTGTAAATACAGCTTGTGACAGGAAACATGCGAAAATACTGAGAATTGGGTCGTGTCTCCACGGAGGCCTTAAAAGTGAATTCGCTCTTTGAATTTTACAGCTTTCTGCTGGTCTGTTCCCTGTCACAGAGATGCCACATAATGGATGAAGCCTGATTAAAAATTTAGAGACAGTTCAGTTCACAGTGTAACCACAGACAAGCCTTCGCTAGACAATACACAATAAAATGTGGTAAATATGTTTTAAAGAATTAAAGAACAGCAGTAATTTTCCATGTCAACAAGACATCAAAGAATAACTGTCATCTTCAGAACCTTGTTCTTTTTTCTTTTTTTTTGTCATGCCGTACCACAAAGATTTGACAAACAGGTGGCAGGAAGAAAAACATTCGAGCACTGATTTTTTGTTTTTACATAACACAACGCACTGTGTGCAAACCAAAAATAAATTTTATACAGTATATATACATATTAATAGATCTTTATACATCTTTTTATTTTACTGAATAATATATATATTATTCCGTAATATGTATATTACACGTAATATACATTTTTACGTGTGTGTTTGTGTGTGTGTGTATACTTAAATGAATTTCATTTCAATTTGATAGTGTTCAGTTAATGTCAATATAACATCACTTGACAAATCTGAATTTTATAATTACTATGAAGTCAATTTAAATTGCCGTCGTAAAATAACAGCAAAGCTAGCAGGCTATTAATTTGCAATTATCTGACAGAACTAGGTAGATACTGAAGCTTATTTGAGGAATAACTGAGAGATTTTGGGGGGAAATAAAGCCTAAGAAGATCACACTTTATTAGTAATAAAAACAAAATTCTGTATGAAACATTACTTTTCTACTGTAAGATATATTATCAATATTTTGTCCTCACTAAACAATAAAAACTCTAATGCATTGATCACATCAATGTTGCATAATTTAAAAAAAGTGGAGTCTCTATTATTCTGTCTTTAATCTGTCATCAGTGTTAAAAAATTTTTTTTACAACAATGATATGATTTTACTACAAATTACAAAAGAAAAACAGCTAGATTGCTCATTCCTATGTTTGGCGCTACCTCCAGGTGCCTGTTTGATGAGCAACCATGAGATCTGGGGGACTTTTTGTCTTGAAGATGTTATAACAAGCAGATACCACTATATTAAAAAAAAAGTAGCATTTTAGTAACCTGACAAACTCAAGGAGGGGTTTGGTACAAATACTAGCTCTTGTATAATCGATACTTTAGCTATCAGTAAAACTGTACAAAGAGTTTTCTCTTTAAAAAATCACATCATGAGTCTACAAACACTCAAATTTTACACCCCACGGTCACAGTCGCTATTGAAACTCTGGGTGGTTGAGTGAAAGGAGTGAAAGTCATGGATATTGGGTGGTGTTGAATATACTGGAGGTGGAAGGCTGAGTAAACAGCAGCGGATACAAAGAGATCAGCAAGCAAGAAGGGCAGTCGAGAGAGAAAGAGAGAGGGGGGAGAGAGAGAGCGACAGAGATGTGCAGGTATTGCGATGGAGCCAGCAACAGATGGTGGAGATAGATCAGGTTGGGGGAAGAGAGGGAAAGGGGAAGTCAGTAAGATATGTGAAGAGTGAGCAAACAGAAAGAGGAAGACAAAGGGATAAAAAAGACAGTCTATAAATATGAAACCTACACAATAGAATCTCATCAGAGTGTTCATATCAACACCAGGAGTGTTGAATAAACACCCTACAGTGTTTTAGTGTCCCATTGGTTGATTCGAACCCGAAGACTTACTACAGAGTTGTCAGGCAGTGTGCAGTACACCTCTTGGGGGAACTTGTAATAGCTTGTGCTAATACCTTAAAGAGTTGAAGACCAGCTCAACTGTTTAATAGATCCACTGGATCTACATTTAATGATCCACAAAATAGCAAGAGGATGGCTTACTAGCAGGAGGAGAGCTTATTATGTTTATTTCAGATTTGATCCATATATTCACCCATACAGTTATTTAATCAGCCAGTGACATAGGGAATCACTAACTATTGGAGCATGCTCATTTACACCGGTCATGATGGGGAAAATGTGGTTTCAGAGACTTTAACTGTGGTATGCTTGTCGGTGCCAGACTGGCTGGTTTCAGAAACCGATGACCTCCTGGGATTTTCACACACAACAATCCGAGGCTCAGTCTTGTTTTTTCAGTTCTGTTGGTAGAAACCAGGTTGAAGTGGGGAGTCAGAGGAGAATAGTAAGACTGGTTTCAGCTGACAGGCTAGCTCAAATAGTCACTCATTACAACTGTGGTGAGCAGAAAAGCATCCCAGAACCACAGCTGGGTAGAGTAGCCAAAAATTGTAACTCTTTTTCTCCTGTCTCTTCAAATTCTGTATCAGGGTTCTTTTAATGAAATATATGATATTTCAGACAAAGTAATATTGAACAAACCTTATCATCACTAATCACTCACCTCACTCTCTTTCTCTGTCACTGCTTCACCTGCCACTCCCCTGTCTGCACCAGCATTCTCCCAATAAGACATTACATTATATTTAAAATCATGTAAAACTAGGCTAGGTTAATGACTAATTCTTCTTCTCATTCTTCCTCTTATTATTATTATTTATTGTAAAAAATCAAGATGAAAACATGCAGGATAAACCTGGATTATTATATTCAGGGATAATAGATAAAGCTGCTCTTCTATAGGAGTCTTCAGTCTTCAGAAATGTACAGTTATTGATCATTTTTAAATTAAAGAAAATCACCTCCAAAGCAGCCCTCAGTCTAGCCTACTCTGACATGTGTTGTCATAGCAACGGTTCATCATTTCCTGTTAGTTAGTGTACTAGGTTAATATTTTGTGTACTAGCCTACTGAACTCATACTATTAAGATTAGTACATAGAGTATACTGTATAGTATTAGTGTGTAGTACACATTTGGGGCGCAGCCTAACTTTGTAAATCAGACTCTCCGACCAGGTGAATCAGAGGCTGGTGAAACTGCTGATTGAAGCAGATATATATTTGAGCAGACACCTTAACGAAGGCTGAAAGAAGACCCACCTTATCTGACTTACTGCCAAAACGTGTTAACCTTGACATATGCAGCTGTTTCCAATTTCGTGGGGGACACCTCCATCCCCTGTGGTTCATACGCCAATGCTTCTGTGCTCTATTTCACCTGTGTTAGCCGCAATAAATCTTCCATTTTGTGTGTGGTCATGTGACGGCTTGACTCTGTTTGATTGGTTAAACGGAGTCAAACCTCGCTAGTGGCCACATTTGATTGGTGAGACGCAGTCATGACAGAAATAAGTAATAATAAGTAATAAGTACTGCTTCTTCTTCACAGTTGGGACCTATTATCAAACACAGGAATCTGAGGCTACAGTGAGCCCAGATCCACCAAACCCTGAGAAAAACATTGGCTTTTTCTAATATTTGTCTACACTAATGTTTTATCACTGGACAGAATTAAAATAGTGTCATTATTTTTTTTTTAAAAAAAGAACAGACTGAAATTAATGTCATTATTGTTATACCACTGAACAGACTCAAATTAATGTCATTATTGTTATACCACTGAACAGACTCAAATTAATGTCATTATTGGTATATCATTAAATAGATTTAAATCAATGTCATCATTGTTACAACAATAAACAGACTTAAAATATTGTCATTATTGTTATACCACTGAACAGATTAAAATTAATGTCATTATTGTTTTATACCTGAACAGACTCAGATTAATATCATTATTCTTAAAACAATAAACAGACTTAAATGTATGTGTTTATTGTAATATTCATTGCACAGATTTAAATTAATGCCATTATTATTTATCAATAGACAGATTAAAATTAATGTCATTATTGTTATATCACTGGACAGACTTTAAATAAGCTCATTATTGCTACATCACTGCACAGACTCATATTAGTGTCATTATTGCCACATCACTGAACAGAATCCAATTAATGTCATTACCGCTACATCGCTGGACAGATTTAAATTAATGTCCTTATCAATTTGTATAGTTCATACACTGCGCCAGAATGTGCTCTTATCAAATCTGTGATAATAGAAAAAAAATCCACACATTAAAGAGTAACCATAATATTAAATGCCATAACATTAAAACCACAAAAGCACTACCAGGTCAAGTAAATACCACTGATTATAATATTTGTCAAGGGGTGGGATGTATTTAGCAGTAAGTTAATAGGCAGTTGTACTGAAAGCAGGAAAACCCTACAAGCATAAGAATCTGAGCAATTTTTGACATTGTGATGGCTAGACAACAAGGTCAGAACATGTCCAAAACAGTGTGGCGTGTTCACATTATGCAATGTTTGGTACCAGACAAAACTGGTCCAAGAAAGCACAGTATATCGGCACACAAGGCTCACTGACATGCATGAGTGTTAAAGCCTAGCTCGTCTGGTTTGAACCCATATACGATTCTCACAAAGATCTGCTGCTAACATCTTAGTTTCCACAGCACAACTTCAGAGGTCTTGTGGAGACCATGCCTCGACAGGTCAGAGCAGATTTGGCAGCTGTTTGGGCAGGCAGTTTTAATATTATGGCCGATGTGTATATAAGCTAGATTCATGGTGTGCGCTCAGTGATATTACTAACGGGTCAATGAGCCATTATGGAAAAGAAAGAGTAATGTCGAGGGAGAGCAAACTCCTCTCATCCTTGTATAATCCTGTTTGGATTTGGCACTTGACCTCTTTGTTTTAAAATTAGGAGCGACAGATCTTTAAATCTCACCCCATCAGTGGCATTTTCACAGCTAATTACCCCTGGTGCGCTGTTGTATGGGTCCATTAACTCTGTCTAATACTTTTCTGCCACTGGTGTTTAGCTTTTCTAAAAGTTCCTGTTCGTTCTCGTCCTCCTAATGTTCGAGCTGACTGACTTATTGCCTGTGTCACTGCTCATTTTATCACATTGCCTTTCTTCCACTCTGTGAAAGACCCTTGTGTTTGTAAAGAACACTTTTGCTCCTCTCTCTTATCTCTGATCAGTGTTCCAGAGACACCTTTCTGTCTGTCCTCTTAAAATCGATTCACTTGGTGGAATTTGGCGCCCACTCAAACACAGAGATACTCTCACTTTCCTCGCTACGTGATGAGTCATCAATCCTGTAGAGTCCTTGCCAGACAAGCATTTATCTTCAGTCCGCTTTCCAAAAACAGTCAGTTTCTTGCGATGTTGGCTTTAATACAGTTATTGTTGCAAATTACTCAGGAGATTTCCTTTTGTAAAAAAATGCAAACCACTTTAAACAGACTGCTGACAGTCACAATGTCTGACAGGTATATTTGGTCACTGTTGCGTATACATTGCTATATATACTGCAAACTGGTACAAACAAGTCTATGCAAAACACAGGCTGGTAGTAGCTCCAAAATTGTATGGGGTTTGTTTGGCTGGCATTAACAAATTTGTTTGGCTGGTACATCAACAAATGTCTCTCACAGGTGAATGCTATGTGTGCCTTCTTTCTGGTAAATTACACCCGTTCATGTGCTGCATTCATTCTGATACATTTGGCCTATTTCTACTGGACGACTTCGGTCGAAAAACCTAAACAGATAAGTGTTCCTTTTACCATAATTTGGTGTCTTGAGATGTGTTTTGTCCAGCTGGACGACGCCAAACCCATCAGAATGAATACAGAACATGCAAGGCACATAGCATTCACCTGTCAGAGATCACATGCCAGGGATCCAATTAAATGCCAGCTTTATCATTACAGAGCCACCACTAGCTGATGTATTTTGCATTGGCTTGTCTGTATCATTATTGCTGGCACTTGAGTGTATATTCAACAGTCAAATGTACCAGATGCCAGTATATTACCTTAAACCTTTTGCTGTCATTATAGAACATCCTAATCCAATTCTTTACTTAATCTACAGGAAAATGGCCTATTACAATAGGAATTGCTGTAGTTATTGAATGCCATGCCTATAATAATCTATTACTACCCATCCAACCCCATATTAACATTATAGTAACATTAACATTATGATTATCACGAATATCAGTATGATCTTTTTTTTTAACCTTTATTTGATCACAAGGCGATAGATATTTATAATTTGACCCTTTGCAGTCCTCAGTTTTTTAACCCATCTCTTCTCTTTGTCTCATACAGCCATGCTTTTTACTACTATTATTTACCTCTCTTCCTCTTTTACACAATTATATTATCACAGAATGCAGTGCATTGGAATAAGCCCTTCCTCTAAATGAGAAATTTCCTTTATTTTATTCCTCTAACTGGCATATTGAATGGCATAATCTCATTCTGTCTGTCACTCTCTGGATGCCTTCACTGCTTTTTTTCTATAGCACCGTTGTCATTTGTGATATAAGGGTTTCTGTTCTTAGATCATGGCTGTACTGAGCTCTTTACATGAGCAGGCCTTCAATTCAAGTGTCACTTTCACCAAGGATCATAGCAATTGTCAATTCACTGCACTCCCTAGTTTCTGTAAATCACATGCTGTTTGAAGTTTGTTAAATTATCTGAGTGCATCTATCATTTATAGTAGTTCTTGGCTAAGCAATGACCCCAGATTGAGACCTAATGGGCCCACGGTATACTGCGAAACAAGACATTTTATAAAAGCAAAGTCATGTCTCGTATGGCTGGGGTGAAATCTCATCTGAGCCATTATCCATATGCTTTCCATTGCTGGGAGTAATGGGGCTGGATTTCTCATCGGAGGATGATTTTATTAGATTATATGTTCGACCAAATGGTGTTCAGGTCTAATCCCATGTTGCTGTGAATATAGTGGCTTTAAAAAAGCACTTAGCTATATAGAGGGCAGCATTATATCTCACCTTTAATAAGAGTAAACATAATACTCTGTCTACTAGACTGACTGATGTATGGTAATGTTAGTCTATTTATGCAGGTGTTACTATAGTGTTTCATATAGTTACTAAATGGTACATAGTAAACCTTAACACTATAAGCATACTGTTTCCTTAAATGTATAGCTAGATATATTACACATTTAACTATGATATAGCTATAGTGCTATAGGTTTATATTAGGGTCAATTACACAACTACAACAATGCAATTGTTACACAACTATGTAAATATGCAACTTTGACAACTACAGTTAGTAATAGTGCAACTATGTACTTATAGTCATATACATATTTGAATTTACATTTAAATTTTTACCTTATACCTTATTTAACACGTTTGAATTAATATATTGGGTAATTACCAGGACATTATTTGCTGTGTTAGATGTTGTGTTGCATTATTATAATACATTTAATATGTTTAAATCTTACACTTCAATACTGCAACATTCAGTCTTTTAATGTCTTTATTAAAACATACTATGGCTATCTTAAAGCCAATATGCACAGTCGTTTGAGTCTTGTATAGCAATTTTAACCCCATTTCTGTTAAGCAAAAATTGTAGTTTTTGTCTGTATCCTAATTGTCCATTAAAACTGGTGCTCAGAACAGAACATTTTGTCTTGAAAAAAAAATGTAATGCCATTTAATGCAGCTTAACTTAATTGCCAGCCAATTCAGCAGATATATAGTACAGACTATTTGTTAGTGTGGGGTTTCATTTGTTTTCCCCACGTTCTCTGGTTTCCTGCTGCTCTCCAAAAACATACCAGGGGTAGACTGTATACAATAAATTACCCCTATGTTTAAACGAGTGTCTAAATGTGTGTGTGTATGTCTGTACATTGTGTCATGTGATGGACTGGCATCCCACACAAAGTGTTTTCCCATCCAGAGTGTGTTTCTGTCCAGAATGTTTTACTGCCCAGGGTGTATTTGCATCCAGTGTTCATGGGATAAGCTCAAGAACCACCATGATTTGACCTGCCAAGACATAGGCTCCAATAGTTGGGGGGTTAAGTGCATCGTTCAAGGGCACTTCAGTTGTGTCATGTCCATTGCAGGGATCGAATCCCGGGACCTTCTATTCACAAGCTCCTCCCTAACCACTAGGACAACAGATGCCTCCTCCGAACTCATTAGGGGGATTGAACCCAGGACCTTCTAGTCACAAGATCAGTTTCCTATCCACAACCCCTGCTCCCCGGGCTCTGAGGATGAAGGGGCTGCCCACCGCTCTGGGCATGTGTGCACACTGCCCCCTAGTGGTCGCTGCAAGGATGGGTTAAATACGGAGGCGAATTCCAATACTTAGTGGTTAGAAGAGTATCTCACTTTCACAAGGTGACAGCTGATGGGTGTATACAGCAGTTATATATAGGTCATGACAAAGCAGTGCATCAGCCATGTTGATGCTATGCTTAGAAAAAAGTCCAAATGACATGGACACTACAGGTTAGAGGAAGAAAAACAAGGACACCACAAGTTAAAAAGAAAAAAACGTGGACACCACAAGTTAAGAAAAACACAACTCTTTTAATGACTGGGTTAGACACTGTCTTCATTTCTTTGACAGCCATTTGTGTCTATTGTGTCACAGAAATAGCACAAACAGGACAAAGCTTTCCGCGGCTACACACGGTACTTTCCTCTCGACGTCTCACGTTGTCTAGCGCTCCTCTCTGTCTGCTCCTCAGCTCCAACTTCAGGGACAACAAGACACGCCCACTGCGATCACCATTGGCTATTCAGGGTGAGCTCTTTTGCATATCGAGGCACCGATTGGCTGGCTTGACTGTTACTCAAAAACAGCGAGCGCTCGTGGAGTCTGTGTGCAGCTGCTGAGTAAGTAAATGGGTAATGTGTGCGAGAGCGTGTGCGGGTGTGTGTGTGTGTGTGTGTGAAAGAAAAAAGGCTCGCGAGAATTAGGAGCAAGACACCAGCCCGGTGAAGTGCTCGGTGTAACAGAAGAAGCATGCAGATGGGCTCCGTGTGCGAAATGCGCCTGACGCGGAAACGCTGGACCATCTGCACCATCGGCCTGCTCCTGATCTTCTACAAGACGAAAGAAAGAGCAAGAAGTAGCGAGCATCAGGAAGCTCAAGTCACAAGGTAAGGCGCGACACGTACCCGTCGTCCTGCTATCGACACGGCCAGTAGCGCGCGCACACACACACACACACACACACACACACATGGTCGCCCGCTTTGTTATTCTTTTGGCATGGCTGAAAAAAGTCTAGAAGATCACCACCAGAAGATCTGCTTATCATGTCCAGCTCTGAAGTTTATACAGCAATAAACACAATGTTCCTCCATCAGATCCTCCAGTTTGTTGCCCCACTGCCTACTGGTGTGGGATGGGGCTTTATTCTCCTTTGTTCAAGGCTGAAATTGAATTAATCTTGCGTAATAGGATTCAATATTATGCATGTGTGTGTGTAATGCTTTTTACCTCTTTTGATTCCATGCTTCATTTATTTCCCCAGAGCAGAAACTGAAATAGGTTCAACAGATAAGAATACACAAGGTCTGCTTATCATGTGCAGCTTTGAAGTTTATACAGCAATAAACAATGTTCCTCCATCAGATCCTCCAGTTTGTTGCCCCACTGCCTACTGGTGTGGGATGGGACGGGGCTCTATTCTCCTTTGTTCAAGGCTGAAATAGAAGAAATTGAATTAATCTTGCCTGAAATGATTCAAACCAAGGTGTTACATTTTATATAAAAATTATATATTTATGTTTATATACAAAAAATGTAAACATGTATGTATATATATATATATATATATATATATATATATACACCCACATAAGTACATATAATGTATTGCTTTCTACCTCTTCGGATTCCCTGCTTTATTTATTTCCCTAAATAGAAATAGGTTGAACAGACTTATCAATACTCTGTTACTACAATACACCAGGTCTGTTTATTATATCAAGCTCTGAAGTTTATACAGCAATAAACTATGTTCTTACATCTGATCCTCCAGTTTGTTGCCCCACTGCCTACTGGCATGGGATTGGATGGGATGGGGCTTTATTGTCCTTTGTTGAGGCTGAAATTGAATTAATCTTGCCTGATATGATATGAAATAAACCTATATATATAAACATATATATGAAATGTATTGCTTTTTACCTCTTTGGATTCCACGCTTCATTTATTTCCCGAGAGCAGAAATAGAAATAGGTTGAACAGACTTTACAATGCTCTGTCCCTACAATACACCAGACGGGCTAAACTGGGCCACTTCCCTCTGCACCTCCTCTAGGATATGTATAACCTCTGATTAAATTTAGAAATCACTTGTCTTTCATTTGATATCACATACTCGCTTCCAGCTTGGTTACAGTGCAGTGGTGCTGGAGGTTTTTCTCGAGGTCTTCAAAATGTCAGGACTGCTTTATGACTTAAACGTGAACTATTTGCCTACTGTGCCTGCACACAGAGGAATGTGACCTCCGCATTTAACCCATCCGTGCAGTGAAACACACACACACACACACCGGTGTACGTGGGGGGCAGCCCCAAACCAGAGGACCCGGGGAGCAGTTGGGGAAATTGGGTGCCTTTTTCAAGGGCACCTCAGTCATGTCTCACCCTTGGTTGGGATCGAACCCAGGACCTTCCGGTCATGAGAGTGGTTCCATAACCACTAGGCCTCGACTGCCCCCACTTTAAGGTTTCTTTAGTTGTGTTTACATTTATACAACCGGTATGAACTAATCATACCAGCTAGCCGAGTTAAGCCTATTATCAACATTTAGTAACACACAGCATTTTGCAGATGCATGTGGATATGTTTTTACTCATATATTAGGTGCATTTGATAGCAAGGTGTATATTTATGCTCAAATGAATAATAGCAAAAACCCCTTTTAATGTTAAGTGTTCCCCACAGTGCTTCCAACGCATGATGTTTTGAAAGCAAAAAAGTCCCAGAACTGAAAGCAGAATCAAGTTCCTGCTTGTCCTTCAAACATGATATCATTTTTTTTGTGCTCACCTGATAGACAGCAGCGATATTAGTCACTTAAGATAACACCACCGCTCAGAATAGTCGTCTTTCCTAAAGTCACACAATTGATTATATGCCTTTTGTTCCAGATATACCAAAAAATAACAAAAGGGGAAATTCGACTTACACTTACACTTATCTGCTAGACGGTGATGATGAGACATTTGTGGTTGTGGTGTGATGTGTGCATGCGTATGTCTCTCTGAACAGGGCAATTACGGGACAACAGACAGTTCAAAACATGTGGTTTCTGCCTTAGAAAACCAATTTCTTCCCCTTACGATCAGGAAACAGAACAGCAGCAAAGGGCAATCGTTTTACACAACTACGTGTACGTCCACGTCCAGTTCCAGAGCCTGACGCAGTAAAGTCATTTTATATTTATTTCTGTTTACAACTTTAACCTGTAAGGGACTTAAATCCTTCCTTGTGCCTTGTGTTTCCCTAAAGGCCCCAGATTAACCCTGATCCTGATTAGGATAAAGCGGTTACTCAATAAATGACCATCATTTATTGTCAGATTATGTCCGGATTTTTACAGCGGATGTGTTGGGTGTCACTAATCAGATCAGGAAGATTCAATATTCAATAATAAACCCCATTTATTTCCATTAAAACGATATAGAACATTAGTAATAGCTGGATATAACTTTATACACACATTAGTGCCTGATGAATCCCACCCCCAAAAAGATGGTTTTATTGTAACCACAAAACCACAGGTGAAATGATTAACACTGATTATCTCATTACAATGGTACCTGTCATGCTGGGGGATATATTAGACTGCAAGTGTACATTCAGTTCTCAGAGTCGACGTGTCTAATACAGCAGGTCTTGTGGGGTGTTTCCAGTATGCAGTGTTTAGTACCTACCAAAAGTGGTCCAAGGAAGCACAACTGGTGAACTGGTGACACAAAGCTTGCTGTTGTGCTTAGGGGGCAAATGCTACAGGTCTTGTGGAGTCCATGCCTGATGACTGTTTTGATGGCTGTTTAAATATTTTGTGTGTGTGTGTGCGTGTGCATATACTGTGTATGTAGTGTAATGCTTTTAGTATTGTTCAGTATTTTAAGTAAGGACTCATTACATAGCTAATATTACATAGATTTTTTTTCAATTATCAGAATTTTTTATTATTATTTAATTACTTGAATTCATATTTAACTCATTTTTAAGATCTGAGTTTATATTCGGTTGTTTTATAACTAGAAATAATGTAATCATTTACATTTACGGCATTTGCCAGAGCGACTTCAGGGTTATTGGTATTACAGGTAGGCCAACGTAGTGTTAGGAGTCTTGCCCAAGGACCCTTATTGGTGTAGCACAGACTGGCTGCCCAGACCGGGAATTGAATCCAGGTCTCTCACATGGAAACCTAATGATGTTACCGCTGTACCACACCAGCCACCAATCAAAGAGATAGAAATTGTCAGACCTCAAAGTCATGCAAATATTAGATTTTTAAGTTTTAGGTTGTTTTTTTTTTTGATTATTTGAAATAAATTTTTGAATTGTATAGCCTATAAAATGATCCATCCATCCTTCTTTGGCCAAGGATGCTAATCACACAGCTGTTAGTATTCCATAAGTGATGAGCAGCAAGGTCGCCTTTCGCTTCATTCATATGCAAGGAAAAGAGAAAACAAGGGAAAACAACAACATGCCTCGTTTTATCAGATCCTCATGTGTGTGCTGAATTTTCCTGTCAGTTAGAAGGGATCTCAGACGCACCCTGTGTTTATTAAAATTTCCGACTGAACTGTTTTGCTTGGTTTTCCATGCCTTTGTGTTTCAAATCTGGGTGAGCCAGTTAAGTGCAGGACAGACAGTGACTGCAGGATGTGTGTGCACGTCTGTACAGATGTGCTTCACTGCTCTCCCACATTTCTGTCTGTTGCAGACCGGCCTGCTTGGTCATTTACCAGAAATGTGGTTACGGTTTACTGTAAGTGTTGTGCACAGGACCATAGAGACATTTCAGTGAAACATGAGCTGAAGTAAAACAACATCCAAATTCCATCAAAATGAGGAGTGTGAACAGATTCGGGTTGTTACGTCTGACCAGCTATTACACTGAAAATATGTTTTAAATGATCTCATTACTGCGTTACATAACAAAACACTGTTACGAATATAGTCATTAGTTTAAAGCTCTTGACCTAGAATTGTGATTAAGTAGCCGAGCAGGCACTTCTAATGATCGACCCAGCTAAGGCCCCCTAATTAGAGTTGTACTTATGGCTACATTTCTGCAACACTATTCAATCAACATAATACGATATAGTCTAAGGTCATTTGACCTTCTCTGTATAATGTGTTTACACCAAAAAAGCAGGAAGATCGTTTTTCCCCAGCGACTGTCAGTGGCTATCACTGCGTAACTAAAATGATAGGCTTAATGTAATTTTTTTTTATCATCCCACACTAATATTATTATTATTATTATTAAACTTATGTGCCATTATGAATGTCACTTATAAAGAGACAACAATAAATGCACTGATATTATCACTACAACGGGAGAGTAAAGGACAGCCTTCATAACTATTCATAGTATAGTAATGTCACTGGGGGCAGCCGTGGCATAGTGGTTAGGGAATCAGTCTCATGAATGAAAGGTTGTGGGTTTGATCCCCACCCAGGGCAAGACACGACTGAGGTGCCCTTGAGCAAGGCACTTAACTCCCCTAACTGCTCCCCAGGCGCTGTGGTTCGGGGCTCTTCCCCCCCCTGCTCCGGGCAAGCGTGGCCCCCTAGCGTGGCCCCCTAGTGTTTACTGGTGTGTGTGTGTGTTTCACTGCGCGGATGGGTTAAACGTGGAGGTCACATTCCTTCTGTGTGCAAAATAGTTCACTTTTACTTTCTTTTAAAAATAAAACTGACTCAGATGTTGTATATGAGTTATAACCTGTTGAAAACTGCTTATAGAATAGTAATATGGTATATCCATATGATTTTGTGGGAACTCAGTATATGAGTCAGGAATATCCCATATAAAATCAAAAGGGTTTGGCAGGTGGTGATAGAATTGAAGACTCATTTTTGGTGACTTAGCCCTCAGGTTCCCCCTTCCTCCACAGCTTGTGTGTAAGAGTGTTTTCACACCTACTCTTTTTAGGTGTGAGTCTGGTTAAATCAAAGATTTAAATGCAGTGATCTCACTCAGACGCAGACCAAAACAACCTTACCAAGATATCATTTGTCTCGAGAACGTGATCTGACCTCAGAGCTGACCCAAATCACAGGTGTTCTCTGCAGGTTTGAGCTTCTGGGTGTAGTAAAACCTGGTATATTGCCCAGATAATTACTGCATCCATAAGGTAATGCTTCATGTCAAACTTCACAGAAGAATGCACTAAAGCACAGGACCTTACTTTCTGTATTTACTTTTCGTTTATATTCCGACAGATCAGACCAATAAGCAGAGAGAACTTTTACACGTGGTTTGTTGTGGGACATTTTGGTGAGCTTGGAGCAAACAAACTACAAGTGTAAAAACGTTATATCACTGAGAAACCAAAAAGCTCTCAGTTTTATAGTTTCATGTTATAAAACTTGAAAACAGCATGAAAATAAGATAAGATAGTCCTTTATTGGCGCAGGAGTAGGAATGTTCGAAGGGTTTATATTATTTCAATATATTTCAAGTTTTATTTGTCACATACACAGTCATACATGGTGCAACCTGCAGTGAAATGCCTTTGACTGTCTGTCCTTATAAATAACTGTACAGTAAATAAAATAAAATTAAATATAGTTAAATATGGATAAAGTGTGGGTGGAGCGATTGAGACGGCAGTTGACCTTAGCAGCTATTAACTATTTTCACTATTTTCATGTGTATGTATATGTATGTATGTCATATATATATATATATATATATATATATATTATAATAACGCATTAACACGATCTCAGATTATTGCGATTAAAAGAAATAGTGCCGTTAACACAAATTCTAATTTGGCCCTGCGATTCACCCGTAGTTCATGTCAAGGCTTGTCGCGCTCTGCTTCAGTAAGAGTGATTGAGAAAGATCTGTTTGGATGGGAAGTTTCATTTCATTTGTGTTTTGTATGTTCAGTACTGCCTAGTATGTGAGTGAATAAACTCCCTTACCATT
>JAOVVF010000008.1:2588151-2619740 GCA_028565595.1 Duopalatinus emarginatus
ACTCAATCTAACACACAATCCCTGGCTTAGGAGGCCAGTGCCTTATCCATTAGGCCACTGGGGCTTGGCTGCACATGCTCGTTAAAACTAGTGAGCATAGCCATAATTGGTGCTCAAACCATCAATTTGAAAAAGGGGAATAAAAAACTCATGCAAAATCAGAGGATGGGTTCAATCCACTGACCTCTGGGTTATTTGCCATCCCCACTGGGTCACTGGGACATGCGTGTAGGATACGTATATTGATTTTACAATGAACTAAAAGTTGACTCCATCTGCAAAAACAGTATAACAACAGAAGCATTGGGAAAGAGTGCAGGGACAGCCAGGATCCAGCGCCGCAACACAATGAGAGTTAAGACCCTTCGTCATGCCCTAGATGGGACACGAACCCACCGTCCCTAAATTTGGAGGCCAGTGTCTTTCTATTCCTCAAGAACCTAACAGATAAAGTAACCTAAAACTTGCAGGTTTTAGCAGAGGATGGTTTTGATCCATCGACCTCTGGGTTATGGGCCCAGCACGCTTCCGCTGCGCCACTCTGCTAAGCACATACACACCAGCTGGGACTCGAACCCACAGTCCCTGGCTTAGGAGGACAATTCCATCCCCATTGGCTCAAAAGTCAACCTTGTCTGGAAATATAGTATAAGAACAAAAGCATTGTATACACAATTCTCAGTGAAACAGAATAATAACGATATATCTGTAGTGTTTCTAATGAACATCAATTTAAATCTTAATCTTCATATTTTAAATTACCGTCAAATCAATCTGCAGACATCTTAAGACTAGTGAAAATAGCCACAACTGGTGCCCAAACCACCAATCTGAACAGAGGCATAAGATGGTCAAGCATAAGCAGGGGCTAGGACTCAACCCACAATCCCTCGTTTAGGAGGCCATTGTCTTATCCATTGGGAATCGTGCGCCAGATATGTATATATGGTTTACAGTGAACAAAAAATCTACTTCATCTAGTGATACACTATATGAACAGGAGTATTGGGACAGAGTGCAGGGTCTGCCAGGATACAGCCCCCTGACATAAAGAGGGTTAAGCGCATTGATCAAGGACCCATCACTAACAGCCTGAGGGTGGTAAGGTTTGTATCTCTAACCTTGTGATCAGTGACGAGGAGCCTTAATCTTTGCACACATCCACTGCACCACTATGCAAACCACATACACCTCCAACGGGACTCACATTCTGTATCCCTGGCTTAAAAGGCCATTGTTTTATCCATTACGCCACTGGGGCCTGGGCAAGTGAAAACAACTGGATTAAATAGTGAACCTAAAGGACATTTTATTTACAGTATTAAACCTATGCTTACAGCTGTTTTAGTTTTATTTAGTTTGATACAGAGAAAAACATTTTTACATTATTTGTTCTTTTCCAGGCTTTTCTGGGTGAAGTCCGGGTGGGATTTATATGTTCTGACCTTATGTTCTGACCTGACCTTCTGAATTTAAAGCAGCATACAGTTGGTTCAAACAGGGGTTGAAGTTTTCTGGTCTTAACAGAGGATGGTTTTAATCCATCAAAGAATTTAGCATCATATTATAATTATTATATATTATATTATTATAATTATTTAACATGTATAATATGTTTATAATATTATAAAATATATTATACACATTATATAAATATATGTTATGTACATATACACATATTAAAGGATTGGCCTATGGTGGACTCAAACCCATGTTGTTCCATAGAAATCAACGTAATATTAAAGACAATGCTTTCATATTTCTAAGGTTGCTTTTCAGGCACAGGAATGTTTAACAGGTCATTTTCATTCTCAATTCTTCCTTTCTTTCCTTTTTCTTCTCATTTTTTCCCTCTTCCCTCTTTCTTCCCCATTTCCCCATTTTCTTCCCCTTCTTAGATGGACTATTGTTCCCCAGCTTTGAGGTCAGTGCCTTATCCAATCAGCCACTTGGGCTTGGAGGTAAAGGTTTAAATAACACATAACTTAGAATAACACAGAAAGCTATGCATATAGTGTTTACAACAAATGAAATGTCAAATTAATCTAAAAATATATCTAAAAATATAATGTCTTGTCATATTTAGCCATATTTAGAGTGAAAGGAATCAAAAAGGTCTAGTGACATTTTCACAGGAGAATAGCGGTAACAGAATAACTTAGGGCATGTTTAAAGTGCTTACAATATTTATTTCTCTACTTTTCCTCATCTTATGTAAAGCATCCTTGGGTTTATGAAAGGCAGTATATAAATTGAAATTATTATTGATTCCACCCCTCAGTGGTCAAAGAGTAGTTTATGTTTACCACATGTACTTATACAAATTTGAACTGGCATTTTGAGACTGGAGAATTCGATTCTTTAAAGAATTTCACCAACAGTGGGAGAACTTTTACTGAAATAAGAAAGACTTTTTCTGTCATTTTGATACTTAAGCCCTTTAAGCCTACACATTATTTTGAAATATTTATATCAATTTCCTCACTAATTTTTAGGATGATATTTATACAAACATATCAAGCTATCAACCTCTGGGTAATGGACACAGCATGCTTCCACTGTGCCAGATGGGACACAAACCCAGGATCCTTGGGTGAGGAGACTAGAGCGTTAAACATTAAAGGATATGTTATTTTTGAAATTAAAGTCAAATTAATCAATTAGTACAAGTGCAGATAGTCTGAGGAAATCTTAGTAGGAGACAATAGAAGGAAATCTTAAGTTGACTGAGTTTCATCAACAGACTAATGCAGAAGACACAACACAAACACAGAAATAAAAATAGTAATTTTATGAATACATTGTCTAAATAATGCTTTATGTAGCCTTTTTTAGAGTTCAAGGTTTTTATCATCACTCTGCATTGATCATTTTCTTTCTTTGTAATTGTTCCAGCACTCTATGCCTCTACTTTGCAAATTTTTACATTTGTATTTATTTAGTTTTTAATTATGAAAAAACACTATTATTAAAAAGCCATGCTTGTCTTAGCAAAGGAGGGTTTCAAGCCATCAGGCGCTGGGTTACGGGCTACACTAAAATCAGTGAAACAGAATACCTTAGAATATGTCTACAGTGTTTCCAATGAACATCAAATTAAATCTTGATCTTCGAAATTACACTCAAATTAATTTGCAGATCTATTAATACTAATGAAAATACACTGTAAAAAGTAATTCAGGTGGAATTTAGCCAATATTTAATGTATTTATGTGTTGTTTTAAGAAAATCAAGTCATATGATTTTGCCAGATTTTTTTTCTTACCACTTGTTATTATTTTAAGTTCTGGTGACACACAAATTATAAACTTTAATGACTAACCCAAACTTAAAATGATTGATGAAATAACAAAGAATAATTTTCTATTTCTGGCAACTCAGTTAAAAAGTTTGGGTGACTTAATTTTCTTATTTGAATGAATTCTCCTGCCCACATTTTGGAGTTTCCCTCTTGGACAACTTCATGGGTCCAAGTGATTACAAAAAGTGTAAGCATGTTTTTGATAAGCAAGGTAAGTGCTATATTTGTTAACTTCATACCACGTGGGTGTTTTACTTTTGTAAAACGAACAGTTATATTTATTTTGCAGCTATGTTTAAGGTGCCGGTACAAACTCATTAGCTGTTAAAAAACAGTTTTATGTACTCACACAGGGGTTTTGCTTTTGTACTACGATTACTTCTGCAAGTTTTGGGTTGTGTCTAAAGTTCATAGGCTTGAACTAAATGTTACCTAGTTAGTTAGCCACCCAGACACTTAGCCAGCCGGCTTTATTTCAAAAACCATGTTATATTTGTTACAGAAGTATTTATGACCCATATATGTATTTTGCTTTCATGATCAGAGCTCCTCTGCCCTGTTTTGTGTCTGTTGAAGGGCCATAGGCATGAACTAATTAGTTAGCCAGACAGTATAAGTCTTTCATAGTCCATGTTACGTGTTGCAGTCAATTCTTTGACCTACACGGGTGTCTTGTGTGGTGATATTAATTCTGCCATTTGTGGCTTTTTATTGTACAGAATATAGGTAGCCATGTTGTCCAATATTTGCTTTGGTTCACTTTATTGAGAAAATCTGACATTACTGGGAAAGAATCTTGAGTTGGGTAAGAAAAGGTTTTTACTTGCAGTAATGCAATGCTTAGTCAACAAACGTTTAAGTTAATCTTTGGATAAGTTAGGCAGTTATACAGCTGTATTTAAATAAATATTTTAAAAATTAACTTTTTAGGTTCAGTCAATTTAAAAATGTTCACGTTGATGTTCATGTTATTTAAACATGCTTTTTTCAGCTAAATTCGTCATGTTTTAATTGTTGCAAATTGTTGCCTTTTTTTGTTGGCCTGACTTGTATATACTTGTAAAAAACTTGATTCTTTATATACAGACAACTTAGGAATATCTGTTCGTGTTGCCAGTTATTAAGTTCATATTACTTGAAAATGCTTTCTGCTATGGTTGAAACACTAATCCACCATATGTAAAATTTGTGTTGGATCAATGTAATCAGAAGTTGGCATAACTCAAAAAGACTAATGCGAATTGTTGCCTTAATTTTTTTGTTGGCCTGATGCTTTATTTTTTAAAGTGTAGACACAATTGGTGCGCAAACCACCAGTCAGAACAGGGGCATAAGAAGCTCAAACAATAGCAGAGGACAGTTTTGATCCATCGACCTTAGGCATTCATTGCTCAAGCACCCAACAGTGACAGCTTGAGTTGAAGCTGAAGTTGCTAACCTAGAGCCTTAGCCTTTGAGCCAACACGTCCCATAGATGTAGTATTGCCCCTGAATGGGCTCAATCTGTACAGTGGCATAAAATAATCAGGTTTTAGCAGAGAATGGTTTCAATCCATCATCCTCTGGGTTATGGGCCCAGTGTGCTGCCGTGGCACCACTCTGCTAATCACATACAGCCCAGATGGAAGTTAAACCCACAATCCCTGGCTTAGGAGGTCAGTGCCTTATTCACTAGATAAAAAATATATATAATGAATGAAAAGTCAAATTAATCCCAATTTTGGGCTCAATTGGTCAATTTACTTTGTCTTTACTTATGCAAAACATTGGTTTTAGTTATTTTTTTAGTTAGTTGTCACAATTTTTCAGGATGAATACATCCTCCAATACAATGGCTTGTCATGTTTGGCCTGACTTAGAGTTAAAGGAATGAATAACAGTCATACAATAACCTCCACATTGAACCCATCCACACACTCACACCAGTGGATAGTAAACACACATGCCCAGAGCAGGGGGCTGGAAAGATCCTTATGTGGGGATCAAACTCAGAACCTAACCAAAAAAACAGCTAACCACAAGGCCATGGGTGCCCCAGTTGCATGGTCTAGTTGAACAGAGCTGCCTGATAGGGCATTAAAGCTCTCTGAATGACTATCAAACCTTGGGTTATAGACACAAAACACTGCAAATGCATCACACACACCCCAGATGGGACTCAAGTCCAATATACCAGGATTAAGAAGACAGTAGCTTATCCATTAAGTCACACTGGCTTGTTTTCTGGCTTGTGAATGCAAAGAGAATACAACAAAAGCACCTTTAATGGTCTGTTGGAGTCCATTCTTGGTTTTTTGTGCAGGTGGTTTTACACTTATGGCTGATCAGTGTACAATACTTGGCTAATATCTTTAATGCTCAAGTTCACCAGTGTTCTAACTTAATGTACATGGACTCCACTCAGACACTCATGCACTCCATAAAAACCTGTTTGTTAATTTTGAGTGTGAAGTTTCACTTGGTGCATGTGAACCAAGAGTTTGTCACATCTTAGTCTTGCCCTGGTTTTGACATTTTGGTTTTGGGATCTCTGCTCACATTTTTGACTGTGTATTTTTGGTCGCTAATCGCCTGGCCTGTGCCTGCCTTTTTAACTATGATTTTTGGATTCAGTAATTTGGAATATTTGCCTTTTTTTTTTTAAATCGTATCTTACGGCCCGGGCCGTTCTGTGTGGAGTTTGCATGTTTTCTCCGTGCTTGTGTGAGTTTCTCCATAGACATGCATGTATGTCCGCTGACAAGAGATTGGGATGCTCAGTCAGTTTATCTTCTCCAATAGAGCAGCATAAATACGACGAAGGCCTGACTCACTTGTGCAGCCAATCATTGTAAACAATGATGGCGATGTATGTATGTACACGCACATCAGTTAGTAGCAGGTCATGTTTATGTTTTGTGAAGACTGCTCACTGCTAAAATCTGACGTTTGGTGTAATATGTGGTGTGCCCAGAAAGTATGGATTAATAAAGTCTTTCAGTTTTTTTTCCCCAAATTTCAGCTGTTTTGACTGTCTTTTCTCCCTTTCAGAGCTCTGTTGTAGGTTCCAGATGGTGAGTATCACACAACAGGCTCTTCGTGTATCTTCGTGTCTTATTCTGTTACCCCATGCTGACCTGCTCTTATTCTGCTCATCGTGCTGACTGCTGTGTGGTATCATCATTCATCCTAGAGTTTACTATTTGGATGAACATCTCACTGCTGCATGTGAATATGCATCCACCAGGGCTGTCACTCAGCTTTTTTTTTGCTGGTTAGAGATTGTGGCAGTTTGGAGCCCTCTTTTGGCTGTTTTTGGTCATCACTAACAGTCTGGAGAGAAAAAAGCAGAAATGTGAAGCAAAGGTAAGAAGTGACGTGAAGTAGTGTTATTTTATAAATTCAGTTACATTAAGATGCATATGCAATTTGTCTAAACGTACATCTTTATTAAATATTAATATAATATAATAGTATTATCCTTGCTTATTACTGCATGGGGGGTTTTCTCTCTCATTACATTTTTGCTTATTATATGGCATATTTTACTTATTACATTATATATTCTGTGTATATATATATATTACACTTTATATCTGTGCAATACTGTAGAGTCAGACTTTGCTCTAATTTACTTTTACTGTCCTCTGTGCTGCTGTAGACAAATTTCCCTCTGGGATTAATAAAGTCATCTATCTATCTGAAGTGAAGTGACCCACTGACCACTGTGCTTGTACACACAGAGGAATTTGACCTCCACATTTAACCCATCTGTGTAGAAACACACACATATTAAGGGGGCAGTAAACACACTTGGCTGGAACAGTGGGCAATTGGGGGTTAGGTGCCTTGCTCAAGTCACTTCAACTGTGTCTTGTTGGTGTGGGGATCAAACAAAGTCACAAGGTTGGTTCCTTAACCACAAACACTTGTTTGCTAGCTATCTACTATAACTACCCCAACATATATAAATTTCTGAAATCCTCTATGTGTTGTCTGTCTACATATGAAGGACAACGTTTGTACCATATTTTGAGGAAGCATTTTTAATGTCACGTTTGTTCATTTTGCCACTGCAAACTATGCTTTAACTTTACTATATACACTAAAACTGTTACTTTCATCCACAATTCTATGTTTAAAACATTTATTTGTAGCTTCATTATTATTTGCATCAATAAATCATATTTCTGTAGTGTGATATTTATAAACGTTCATGATCAAAATATTCCATTCTCTAAACACAGTTAATTAAGTATATCTGACTCCATATTAAGGTATACAATTCAGTCCATAATGCAGTAAGGACATTAACAGGATTAGAAAACCTTCAGTGTTTTCAGATTCAGCACCAGTGTTTTCTAAAAATTCTGTGTGAGCAGAGCAGATCATTACCACACTGGAACACTGCCTCAAAAAGGAACAGACACATTTATCATTAGCAGCATGACACAGGATTTAACCAAAATAAAGATCATCCATCAAGAGAATTATACGAACAAGACAGGAGTAAAACAAGAATAAAGATATCTGCAGACTCAATGGGATGTCTAAGTAACATTTATGACTTATTATGATATTTTGCAAAGGATTCAATTCTAAAACATATGCACTGTTCTCATTTTGTTACAGTAGTACATCTTATGTACATATGCATCATGCATATATGGAATTAATTATTCATGACCATTTTGTTACCTTATAACAAATGTTTTGACTTTCACTTACCAAGCCAGAAAAAAATGCTGCTAAGTTTAACTGTCCTAATTCATAAAGATATCCCAAAAGACCTGATTTTTCTCATCTACTGTTTACCAGAGTTTTCTCACCTAATATCTTTAGTCTTTTTGCTGGCTTCCCACAGACAAATCTTTTCTTTTATCTGCTGAAATATCAAACAGCGCATCTCTATATTCTTTCTACTCATATACTGTATTTGTAAAGTCATAATGTGTCTTAACTTTAACAGACAATTCCAGAATCCACAATCAGGGTCAGACATGTCTGCCTAAATAGCCTCCAAAACAGCACTGAATCATGAACTGCACAAGATCAAGGTGTTCTGTGGTACATGTAGAACCAAGACATTGGCAACAGTTTCTTTTGTGGATCTTCTTTTGAAATGAACCAGACAGTCTATCCTTCACTCCTAAAGTACATCAGTGAGATTTGGGCATCCACCAGTTGGTGCTTCACTAGTTGTACTTCATTTGACCACTTTTGGTAGGTACTAACTGCTGCACACCAGTCCAGTGCAATAATAATAATAATAATAATAATAATAATAATAATAATAATAATAACAATAAACATACAACAACAATCATCGTCATCATCATCATCATCATAATCACTATCATCATATGCAACATAGAAATAAATCTAAACAGATGCTGATTGCTATGTACATGTTGGATTTATCAAGGCAGCTTTTACTGAGAAAGCTAGCTGTTAGCAATTGTTATGCTAGCCTACATTCACACTGAAGTACCAGAAAAACTGGTACACCAGTCTAAAACTTAGTAGGTCCCACACGGGGCGTGGACTTCACGACCTTGTGGAAATATTCTGTAAGCAATAAACACCATACTTCCTGCAGAACAGTCGATAATTCTGATGATAATAATGATGAAAATGGTAACTCTAGAAATTTCTAGAAATCATTTTCAAAAGAATTAAATCACTAAACTAATTTTATTGCTTTTATGGAGCTGGTTTGAAAATCTTCTGTTTACCTGTGACATCCAGGGTTGTCACATATCCATGAATATACAATTAATATGAAAAATGAACTAAAACGTAAAAGAAAAAATGGATTATAACTCAAAGATCAGCAGAACTGTACAACATCAATAATGATGTAAACATAACCAACATCTTCAGTTCTATATAAGAAAAATTACCACAAGATGAAAAGTAATACCACAACTGTAAGAGAAGATTGCATCACTGCATTAGTGATAGGTTAGTGCTCAGCTCCTGTCCTGGGGATTCAGGGCTTTGCACAGGTGCTCTCAGCTTTAATTATTATTAATGTGCCTAAGATGCTATAATCAGATATATTGGGATTTAAGAAACTTTAAAACTTAAAAACATTTTTTTAGTTTAGTTTGTGTATAACCACAAATAACACTATATTTTCCTTTCATGAATATCATTTTTCTTACAATATTTAGGGCCAATATGTCAGGTTTGTGGACACTCAACCATCACACCCATATTTGGTTCTTCCCATAACTGAAGAAAGTCTATTTTTCCTTTGCTGGAGAGAGCAAACAGTTCCAAACATTTTCCAGCATGACACTGCAACTGTGCACAATGTGAGCTCCATGAAGGCATGGTTTGCCCAGGTTGGTTTTCTACAGAGCCTTTAACTTATCCCCACTGAACACCTTTGGGGTACACTGGAATGCTGACTGCACCACAGACCTCCTTACCCAACACCAGTGCCTGACCTAATACTAAAATCTGGTGAAATGTCTTCTCAGGAGAATAGGGGAATCAATCTGAAATGGGATTCTTAAAATTTACATATAAGTGTTATGGTCAGGTGTCCAGAAACTTTTGGCCATATAGTGTGTGCCTTGCTTAAGGATACTGCAGTCAAGTTGTGGGGCCTTGAACCTGGGACCTTCTGGGTTCCTAAACCACAAGCATGTGATGTACACGTCTATGGCCATGGAGCCACTGTTACACTAGCCAAGAATCTTTTAATTACTGCAGATTGTTGAGTAGAATGGAAAGAGTCAGTGTACTCCATACCTGTGTACTCCATGTCTGTGTATGCTGCCCCCTGCTCAAATTTTTAGACAGAGCAGGAAAATATTATCCAGCATCGTATAAGACTACATGTGTTCTCTATCAGGGCTTACCACCAGATGGAAATAATACTATAACAGCTGGAGATTACTGCATCACTGATATATTCAGAAAGGAAAATCACACAACATAGTTGTAAGACAATGCATGTTTTTCCACAAGTCTTTGTGGGTTTTCTTCAGCTTCTCTGGTCTCCAGCGTTATGCTCACAGATTCCCGGATTGTCCTCAGATTCACTGCAGCCCAGACCTAATGATGATTATGATGAGCACACAAGCCTAGGGTGGTATGTAGCCCCTTATTTACCGTGACTGGGAAGCAGTTTGGGGGTTACGGTGCCTTGCTCAAAGGCACTTCAGTTGAGTCTTCTCGGCTGCAGAGTTCGCTCCCTAGCTCCTGAAACACAAGCCTACGACTGCCCCAACAGAAGAACTTGAGGCAACTGCTGTGATTAGGCTCTCCTGCTCACAAGACTTGAACCAGCTAAGCCAGAGCAACAGTCTTAATAATAAACTAATAAAGTGTATATTTAGCTAGGTAGTTAATACGGAAAAACACATCACTGAAGGCTGAGGTCCTCTAGGACATGAATTTGTTACTCCTGAAGTTAGGCAAATTAAGTGGTCATGCTCAAGTGCTTCATATTACAGCAGAAAGTAACCACACTGTGCCTATATATATATATATATATATAGAGAGAGAGAGAGAGAGAGAGAGCGTGCGCTACTCTTTATGTATAATGTGTGTATATACACATTACACCTAGAAAGTAAATTTTTATATATACATGAAATATTTATATATGTGTGTAGTGTGTGCTACACTCTATATATAGTGTGTGTGTGTGTGTGTGTGTGTTTTTGTTTATTTATATATAACTGTAGTGTGTGCTACTCTTTCTGTTACACTCACGCACTGAACCGCTGAAACGCTGAAACACTTGGCCCCGGAGCCCACAGCGTGGTGCCGGTGGTGACGTCACTGCCCGGGGTTTCCATCTCCACTGTTTGAGTGTGTGAGTGAGCTCGCGCGACGGCGTCATGGCGGAGGCCGGCTGTTGTAGCACTCACGGCTGAAATGCCTGCTGGCTACCCCTGGGCTTCTTCTTCTTCATACGTTATACGGAGAAAGGCAGGCGCCTTGTTTGTTTTTGGAAGTCGGGAAGGGGGAAAGTGAGAAACTTGACAAAAGTTGGACTGTCTCTGTCTCTTACACACTCTCTCTCTCTCATACACACTCACAGAGGGAGCTAACTAGCTTAGCCTCGGTTAGCCGCTAAGGCTAAATCGGAGAGCAAAACAAGAAAAAAAAGGACGTCGGAGTTTTTTCGGCTACGGAGGCGACTGGCGCCCGCTGGAGCCAGGTAAACCACACTAAGTCTAGCTGATTTACACTTTAGCTGCTCCGGGTCTTCATTCACCAGCCATGTGCTGATGTTTTACACGCCTGGAATTATACAGTCAGGAATAAAGTCGAGTCTCGGCGCCTATTTTGGGAACTTCATTTTTCTCCCTCGTTATTGAGGACTGGTAGCAGGCGAGGAGGACACTGAGAGCACAGTCTGATGATGCAGTGCGGGAGTTAGCGTTAGCCCGTACACACAAGGACGACTTTCCACAAAAATCACATTTAAACCTTTCTTCTTGTCTTTGTTTCTTCCCAGAAATGGCTGTTTGTCGTATATAATACGAGCCAGACTCGTAAAAGTCAGCTAACTCAACTCCTCAGAGCCCAAACTCTCTCGGTTTGATTAGCCGTTAGCTTTTTAGCTTAGCCACTTAGCTTGGTAGGCTAGGTAAATGATTCTCTAGCCGGGTGTGTATCATTTCCAGCATCATGTAAGTGAACGAAAAGTGACACAATTGTACCAGGAACATTATTAATTAACTAGTTTGTATATTTTCGTGATATTTCAGACAGCCTGACAGAAGATTGTGTTAGCAAAACAGCTAACACGCCTAGCTTGCTAGCATGCTCTGCTGTGTTAGCGTGCTAGCATGTAACTTTTCGTCCACAAAACACAATTTTAAGCAGTAGCTCATTAGCTTATTAGCTCGGTCGGCTAGGCAGTGAGTGATAGGTTGGATTTAAAATGTACCGCGAATGCTAAAGCTCAGTTTAAAGAGGCTAAAGTAACTTTATTTGTGATGCACTTGGATAAGACTGGGTTTTTGAAGGTGAAGCGCTCTGTTATAGCTCGTGTAAGGTCTTTTGTCGGCGTTGCTCATCATGGACATCCCCAGGCTGGGTGGTGGTACTGTGGCGGCCGGATACAGCGCTCTGCCCGGGCTTCATTGTCCAGGAGAGCCCCGAGGATTAAGGCCTGGGCGCTTATTACACAGGGCAATTTCATCTAATGATAACTACTATAGCTTATTTATTATTTTTTATTGTGTACAATGAAATTTATCATTTAAATCCCTAGACGTGATTTCTGTTATTGTTTATTCATTTCAGTAATCATCTTATAACAAGCATGTTCACTAGAAATAAAACTAGATCCATTTTTGCCTTAGACACTGTTATAAATGCCCAAAATGAAACCAAAGGTTTTTACTATCTTGCTCTTCACTAACACATTTACACAGGCAATAATTCCCTATAAAGCTCACACTCCTGCCCTCCTGTTCTGTGTCCACAGGTGAGCGCCACTGTACAAAGCTGGAGCTTTGGTATATCTGAGGACCTGCTCAGGCCAATTAGCAATCATTGGTTGTTTTGGAGATACACCTATTTAAACCTCAGCCATGGATGGCCGCAGTGAAGATGAGAGTGTGAGCAACAGCAGTGGAGATTCCAGGTAACGAAGTCTGTTTATTTAGTAATGTTTATGTCGAAGTTGGCAAAGCAGTGCAGTTACTTTGGATGTGGTAAGATTTTAATTGCGTAATTTAGCAGATTTCATGTTTAGTGTAGAAAGTCCACCCAGTGAAAACAACTGGCATCAGGAAGTGAAAGTGAGCTACTTTTTTGACCACTGTGCAGTGGAATTGACCTCTGTGTTTAACCCATCTGTTCAGTGAAATAAGGATTGGCTTGAGACGAGAAGGTCCCAGGTTCGAGCCCATAACCAGCAAGACTTGACTGTAGTTCCTTTAAGCAGGGTATCGCAGGTGCTGCGCATAGGGGCTGCTCCACCGTTCCACTAAGCACAAGAGCACGCATGCTCGGTCCCCTTAGCATTTCTGATAATGATGTGTGTGTTTCACTGAATGAATGGGTCAGTCTGATCCAGAGGTCAATTTCACTGCAATGATCAAACCAGTAGTTCCCCTTCACTAGTAAACAAACACTAAGGGTAGTGAGCACACATACCCAGAGAAGTGGGCAGCCCCTAACTGCAGGGCCTGGGAAGCAGTTAAGGGAGCAACCTTGCTTCAGGGCACCTCAGTTGAGTCTTGGTGGTTGCGTGGCTTGATCTTGAGACCTGGTCCTGTCCTTAACCACAAGACTACAGCTGACCCCAAATCTAAAGTGATTGACAATTTGACTGCATGTTTTGCATGTTCTGATATTAACTTGAGCTCTCCTTCAGATTTTACCGTACTTTCTACAATGTTATTGTTTATTAAAAGGACAGTAGTAAATATGTATTCCTTATGATTGTATATATCTATGTAGCTAGTTAGCTCCTAGTTGTGTATCCATGAAGGTGTATGGTGTGATTAATGTGTTTGTTGGCTCATTGTATAGTTTATGACTCTTTGATTGACAGTTGTCAGAAAAATATTCTGACTCTTTGTTGACCTCTTAGAAATGATCACGACAGTCTATTTATTTTTTTATTGGTTATTTTAATAATATTAAACTATTGTGTGTGTTTCAGTAACTCGGACGATGAGTCTGGGTCTGGATCTGGTTCTGGCTCTGGTTCCAGTTCCAGCAGCAGCAGCTCCAGTAGCAGCCAGTCAGGGAGCAGCGACTCAGGAAGTGGCTCAGACTCGGGCAGCCAGTCCGATTCTGACTCCGAGAAGTCCAAGGGGAAGAATGGTCAAAATAATGCTGCCAAGATTGATTCAGAAGTAAGACTTTATCACTTAGTTTCAGACATTAAATCAAGATTTTTGTCATCACAGATTAGTGCTAAATAATTGAGTTGCCTAAAGAATCACACCAAGTGATTGTAATTGTTAGTGAGAATGTATAATCTGCAAGTGGGTGATTGCTGTGGTTGCTAACTATTAGCCTATTGGCATTTTGTAAATTACAACATTCTCATTGGTAGCTGTTGGCTTTCATTTATTGGTAACAACGCTGGTCATTTTCAGTCAGGCTAATCCTTTTAAAAATTTGTTATAGTAAACTAGCTTTAATAAAGAATGTTCAGTAAACAGTTTACATGAATATACCCAAAAATATTCCTGCTTAATTCTCCTGTTGCAGTTTTGGAAGTCTAATCCCAGTATCCTGGCAGTGCAGAGGTCAGCTATGATCAGGAAGCAGCAGCAGCAACAACAACAGCAGCAGCAGCAACAGAGCTCCTCAAACAGTGATTCAGATGAGGTAGGACCTTGCAGGACAGCATTTTCAAAAAGCTATTTTTATGCAGTTTTGCTTTTATTATTCTGCTCTTGGATAATTTTATACTGTAAATGCAGCACTAGGTTCTTATTGGACTGGAGGTATTGTCATTGGGTTTAAATGTGTAATATTTATTTATGTATAGGTAAAGAATTGCACAAGCGAACTGGCATAATAACGGCATTCTAGGAACCTGACAGTAATTTGTAATTCGCTTGTCTGTTAATTTTTAGGAATCTTCCAGTAGTGATGACTCGGACGATGACTCTTCGAGGAAGCGAAAGAGTAAGGGGTGAGTCCAGCTGTTAAGCACCAATAAATCCACAGGACCTTGCTACTTAAAATATTTCTTAGTAATGGTCAAATATAAAACCTCAGCCACTTTAAATATTCTTTGTGTAACAGGACTGGTTCTGACTCCGATTCTGGCTCTGGCTCTGGATCTGGTTCAGGGAGTGACTCGTCCAATTCTTCAGCCGAGGAAGAGGCAGAGAACAGTGAAGAGTCCGTTTCAGACTACGAGCCCAGCCACAAAGTTAAAAGCAGGAAGCCGCCTAACAAGTATGGCAATATTTCACTTTTTACATTCTTTGCTTAGATGGTTTGCATATTAATTTACCAAGTCATTGTTAAGAGCCACTAGCTAGCTGGGATAACAGGTTGCAAATAAAAAAGTAGCACAATAGCATAACCACATCAGTTTGAGACAGGATTGCTCAATCTTTTGTTTTAAACTGCCAGAGATCTGAGCATGAAAACATAAACCACACTGTACAAAACTTAAATTTTATGCCAAAGAAAAATAGTAGTGGCTACTCTCTAATCACCTCTCTGATTCCTCAGAGCTAATGCCCGAAATGGAAAAAAGAGCAAGGTTTCTAAAAAGAAGCCCTCAGCCTCTTCATCAGATGAGGATGATGATTATAAAAAGGCTCTGGCAGGTCCTCGGAGACAGGCTACAGTGAATGTAAGCTATAAGGAGGATGAAGAACTGAAAACAGACTCTGATGACTTGGTGGAGGTGTGTGGGGAGGACGTCCCACCTCCTGAAGAGGATGAATTTGAGACCCTGGAAAGAGTGATGTGCATGCGAATAGGACGAAAAGGGGGTACGTATTTCACTGAAGGTTGAGTTTATTTTTTTTCCTCCTTTGTTAACTAATCATTGGAATTTGAATTTTAGGTTCATGCCATAAGACCCGGTCAGACACGTGCGCTGTATTCATTACCTAATATTTGTTGCTTACAGCCACTGGGGCCACAACCACAGTCTATGCTGTTGAGGCTGACGGAGACCCTAATGCCAACTTCAACCCGAACAAGCAGCCAGGAGATGTGCAGTACTTGATCAAATGGAAAGGCTGGTCACACATTCACAACACCTGGGAGACAGAGGAGACATTGAAGCAGCAGAACGTGAAGGGAATGAAGAAACTGGACAATTTCAAAAAGAAGGAGCAGGAAAAGAAGAAGTGGTAAGGTTTGGTTTGTGGTGTGTGGTGGCATGTCGGAGCTTTCTGTTTTGTGAAGTGATTCCAGAGACAAGGGATGCCTTTTCTTTATGCAGGCTCAAAGCAGCTTCACCTGAGGACGTGGAATACTTTAACTGCCAGCAGGAACTCATGGATGACTTGCATTCACAGTATCAGCTTGTGGAAAGAATAATCGGTATGGAGATATATCACCCCTTATTATGTTCATTGTAGTATTTGCATACTGTATCTTAATACACACATTGCTATTAATTTCTCAAGGCCATTCAAATCAGAAGTCGGCAGCAGGCTACCCAGACTACTTATGCAAATGGCAAGGGCTTCCATATTCAGAGTGCAGCTGGGAAGATGGGGCACTTATCGCTAGAAAGTTCCAGAAGTTCATAGATGCCTATATGAGCCGGAACCAGTCTAAAACAATCCCCTCCAGGGACTGCAAGGTAACAGACTAAACAGAGCACTTTATAGGAAGCCAAATGAAAATTTAATAAATCTGCACAGTGCAGTCTTATTTAATGGCTCCATGCAGTGAAGGAATGTGCACTCTTGTTTAGGTTTTAAAGCTGAGGCCACGGTTTGTGCCTATGAAGAAACAGCCTCATTTTATCGGCGGGGAAGGACTTGAGCTTCGAGACTACCAGCTGGATGGCTTAAACTGGATGGCCCACTCGTGGTGCAAGTATGTTCATTTGTACATAAATTCTTCTCTCTTCTCTATGCTTGGTATCCAGGGGATTTCTTGTAACGGATGAATCAGATAGTGAGTGTATGTATTAATCATTAGTAGTGTAGAGACACTGTTTAGGTATGCCTTTACTGAGCATCTTATATTGTTGCTATAGTGGTAAACAGCAAGAAGACGAGAAGATGCTATCATGGTAAACGGCATCGATTAACACATGGTTCAATAGTTTGCTTAAAATTAAAGATGGAGAATAAAAATTCATGAGGAAAAAGACCTGGGATTAAATCCTAAAGCTTAGAAATAAAGACTTAATTTCAAACCATGCTTTTGGCTCTACAGAATGCGACATTATGTAACATACAGGCTGTTTTGCAAATAAATATTAATAAAATAATATTCATGACAAGCCTTTTTTTGGAGAGGGGAATGAGCTTGACCTTGTTTGCACTGTTTGACTCATTCATCAAATATCTTCCTCTTCTGCCAGAGGCAACAGTTGTATTCTAGCAGATGAGATGGGCCTCGGAAAAACTATCCAGACCATCTCCTTTCTCAACTACCTGTTCAATGAGCACCAGCTCTATGGACCGTTCCTACTGGTGGTGCCCTTGTCTACACTTACCTCCTGGCAGAGGGAAATCCATCTCTGGGCTCCACAGATGAACGTAGTCGTTTACTTGGGTGACATCAGCAGTCGAAACATGGTAAGACGCAGCAAAGTAAATGCAAGGTTTACTCACTGTGAAAGTATTTATGTATCTAGTACTTTATCAAAGATTACAGTAAGCATTCATTTAATTCCCACTCACACGGCTTGTTTTTGTTTTGTATTGTAATTATACTTAATATAAGTATTGTTATACCATTATTCTTTAGATCAGAACACATGAATGGATGCATACCCAGACCAAGCGGCTGAAACTAAACATCCTTCTCACTACGTATGAAATTCTCCTGAAAGATAAGGTATTTCATTGACTTACAATTTCGGGCTTGTAAACTCCTGTGTCTTGCTTGTGGGTTTCTGACTTCCAATTCTGACTTTCAGTTTCATTGCTATTAGTTTCAACTTCCAGATGGCAATTTAGCAGATGTAATGTTTTAAATGACTGTTGTGTGTTTCTCTAGTCCTTCCTGGGGAACGTGAGCTGGGCATTCATTGGTGTGGACGAGGCCCACAGGTTGAAGAACGACGATTCCCTTTTGTATAAGACCATGATCGAGTTCAAGTCCAACCATCGGCTCCTTATCACAGGAACGCCTCTGCAGAATTCACTAAAAGAGCTATGGTCACTCCTTCACTTCATCATGCCAGAGAAGTATGAGCTCTCTTCAAAATCGTTGCTGCTCACTGTACACACACACACAGACATTATCTTTTTAGTTGTAATGTGTTGAATGTAAAATCCAAAAAATTTCTGTGCTTTTTGTGGGATTTGGTTCTCAGGTTTCACTCATGGGAGCGATTTGAGGAAGAGCACGGTAAAGGCAGGGACTCTGGCTACACTAGCTTGCACAAAGAGCTTGAGCCTTTCCTTCTACGAAGAGTCAAAAAGGATGTGGAGAAGTCACTACCTGCTAAGGTGGAACAGATCCTTAGGGTGGAGATGAGTGCCATCCAGAAACAGTACTACAAGTATGCTAGAGCAACAAATGCACCGTTGACTGCCCACATTCTTGCTTGTTTATTAAGTAAAGCAATTAAATGCTATTAGCATAGCACTGCATGATCTACATTTAATTTTTTATAGGTGGATTTTGACAAGAAACTACAAGGCGCTCAGCAAAGGCACGAAAGGAAGCACGTCTGGTTTCCTCAACATCATGATGGAGCTGAAGAAGTGCTGTAACCACTGCTACCTCATCAGACCGCCAGAGGACAATGACTTCCACAACAAAGCAGAGGCCTTGCAGGTATGTCTAACAAAAGAGTGAAATCTAGATCAGCTTATTCTATTTCAAACCAATTCAAACATCTGTTAACTATTATCCAGCTGATACTTGGGAGCAATGGCCTACTTTTTCTGACAAAGTACTGCTGGAATTGTCTGATTTTTAGTGGGTCCTTTTAAGGTGTTTATTGTGGTATTACAGTAGATTTTTAATTATACAAAATGTAAAATTACCTATAGCCTTTTAAAAATGATTTTTAAAAATCAATTCGGTGTTTTGTTTTTTTTTATTCATTGCATGTGATGAATGTAGTAATTCACAAAAAAATAATGAAGTGCCATGTTTTGTCTAGCACCTAATCCGAAGTAGTGGGAAGCTAGTACTTCTGGACAAGCTCCTGGTACGACTAAAGGAACGTGGCCACCGTGTGCTCATCTTCTCCCAGATGGTCCGGATGCTGGACATCCTTGCAGAATACCTGAAGAGCCGCCAGTTCTTATTCCAGGTGACCAGAGTACTTTTGTGCATTCACACTCGCCCAAAATGTTTGGTACATAAGACTGACGAGTGTGTTGTCTTGCAGAGGTTGGATGGTTCCATTAAAGGCGAGATGAGAAAACAGGCATTGGATCATTTTAATGCAGAAGGTTCTGAGGTACTTGCATAAATTCAATGCTCTTTTCCATAGTATATATGTGTTGTATTTTCAGAATGTAAATGACCAACTCTGCTACTTTTTTTTTCCCCCCCTCCAGGACTTTTGTTTTTTGTTGTCCACACGAGCAGGTGGCCTGGGCATTAACTTGGCCTCTGCAGATACCGTAGTCATCTTTGACTCAGATTGGAACCCCCAGAATGATCTGCAGGCTCAGGCCAGAGCTCACAGGATAGGGCAGAAGAGACAGGTAAACCATATAATCCTTTTCAGTATTATTCTGGTCAATAAAGATGATCTTTTCTTTATCACGATTTGATGCTTCGCCAATATGTTCACTGTTACCTTTTGAAATGCTATTTAAACATAATTTTAATATGTTCTCTATTTTTTTTCAGGTAAATATTTATCGTTTGGTGACTAAGGGCTCAGTGGAAGAAGACATCATTGAGCGAGCCAAGAAGAAGATGGTGCTAGATCACCTTGTTATCCAGAGGATGGACACCACAGGGAAGACGGTCCTACATACTGGTGCTGCACCTTCCAGGTAACTTAACATTACTGCTCAGCGTAATGGCTTGTCAGAATTCCCTCAGACCCAGCTCAGTCTTTATCTCACCATCTAAATTGAGACCTAGAGTTGACTGTTTTAACGTTTTATCCTTTATTCTTTTTTTTTTTTTTTAAAGCAGTTCCACCCCATTCAACAAAGAGGAACTGTCTGCTATTTTAAAGTTTGGTGCTGAAGAACTTTTCAAGGAGCCAGAGGGTGAAGAACAAGAGCCCCAGGTGTGTTGATTTGCCATAGCATTAAAACGGCTTGTACTTGACGGAAATGAGTGTGCCGTATTTCAATAATATATTTTCATCTGTAGGAGATGGATATTGATGAGATTCTGAAGAGAGCAGAGACCAGGGAAAATGATCCTGGTCCATCTACTGTAGGAGAAGAGCTTCTCTCACAGTTCAAGGTCTGTAAAGTCAATAAAATTGTTTTGCCTGGTCGCACTCTTCTCCACAGAATGGTTTGGACCTCTAGTTTGCCATCACTCTTGCTTCAAGCAGTTTTTTTTCCCTTCACCAGGTGGCCAACTTTTCCATGATGGAGGAGGAAGATATGGACATGGATCCAGATGGCAACCAGAAAACCTGGGATTCAATCATCCCTGAAGAGCAACGGAGAAGACTGGAGGAGGAGGAGAGGCAGAAGGAGCTAGCAGAGATCTACATGCTGCCCCGCATGAGGAACTGTGCCAAACAGGTTAGAGGAAATTCCTGTTTCATCTTCATTCTCTAAGTTGTATATCCTAGAGCTGGGTCACAGAGAGTTGGCATCTATCCCAGCAGTGATTAAGTAAAAGGCAGGGATGCACCCTGGACAGGGCTTTAATCCATCACAGGGGAGGCACACAAACATTCACACACACTCATACCTAGGGGCAATTTAGTGTCTGCTGATCGTTTAACTGTATGCCTTTAGACTGTGGGAGGAAACCCACACAGATACAGGAAGACTATGCAGACTACACAGTAAGAAAATGCCAGGGAATCACAGCCAGTTGTTTTTTTTTAAACACTAGTCACTTAGCTAGTCACAATTATTTTGCTTTGATTGGCTAAAGGCATAAAGAAAAAGAATTCTTAAAGAAATAAACTCAATAAGACAAATGATATAATAGTAAAAGAAAATTTCAAGATCTAAAACTTCATGGCAAAGGTCATTGTTCACATTTAGACACTTAAATAAATATTATGTACGATATGCCAAATATTAAGATTAATGAAAATGTAATCCATTGCACAATGTTAACATATTTTATAATTATTTGCCTTATTTTAGATAAGCTTTAACGGTAATGAGGGCAGACGAAGTCGAAACCGAAGGTATTCTGCCTCAGACAGTGACTCTGCCTCAGACCGAAAGAGACCCAAGAAACGAGGCAGACCACGAACTATTCCTCGCGAGAACATCAAGGGCTTCAGTGACGCTGAAATCCGAAGGTAGAAGTCACTCCCTTGATGGTGCCAAACCCCAAAGTTCAAGCATTGTAAGAATTTTAAACATCAAGAACTTCTTTTAATTCACTTCTTTTAACTTCTTGTTTTTTTTTCCCCCCTGTAAAGATTTATCAAGAGTTACAAGAAGTTTGGTGGCCCTCTGGAAAGGTATTTTTCTATTTTAATGAAAAACTTTATAGCACAATTGCTACCACGTCTTTTCCCTAGTACTCACTGACTTCATGTAACAGGTTGGATGCTATTGCCCGGGATGCTGAGCTGGTGGATAAATCAGAGCATGACCTGAGGCGGTTAGCCGAGACGGTGCACAATGGCTGTGTGAAAACCCTGAGGGAAAATCCATGTGGACCAGAAAAAACCTCAGGTACATCAATTATGTGCAGTGTGAAGGCCTCATCTTTAATGAGTTATTGTGAATGAATTTGTCATTCTGTTCTGTAGAGAACTTGACATACAACCATTGTGATTTTATTTTTTTAGGAGGCAGGCGAGGGAAGGTGAAGGGACCTACCTTCAGGATCTCAGGTGTTCAAGTCAATGCTAAGCTAGTAATCTCACATGAAGAGGAACTGGCCCCTTTGCACAAAGCCATTCCTGCTGACCCAGAGGAGAGGAAGAGGTGCCTTACTGTTCCTTATTTATTTATTTATTTATTTCATAAATATTGCATACAGCATTTTAAAGATTTTTTTTTGTTCATGATTACAGCACTTAAATCACTATATTGGTTTTTGTATGCAATCTGTGCAGGTATATGCTTCCTTGTCATGCAAAGGCAGCTCATTTTGACATTGAGTGGGGCAAAGAAGATGACTCCAGCCTTCTTATTGGGATTTATGAGTATGGCTATGGGAGCTGGGAAATGATTAAGATGGACCCAGATCTTAACCTCACCCACAAGGTACAGTAATAAGTGTTTGCGTATTCACTTGATGGGCGCATTGCATTCATTTAGACGTTATGTTTTTGTTTAATTTTAATCCGTTACATTGTCTCTGGTCTAAACAGCTTTTACCAGACGATCCTGATAAGAAGCCACAGGCCAAACAGCTCCAGACACGAGCCGACTACCTCATCAAATTACTCAGCAAGGACCTCGCCAAAAAGGAGGCCCAGAGGCAAATGGGCATGGTGAGAGCTTTTTATAATACACACACACAATGCTTACTGTCCTGTCAGGAAACCTTTTGTGTGTTTCGCTATTTTTTTCCCTTTGCAATGAATGCTATATTTAGTTTTAAAGCCGCAGGTTACTGTATGTTTACATACAAACATTATTTTTACAGATTCTGATTTTAAAATCCATTACAAAAGCCATTACAGTCAGTCATGAGATCAAAGTGTTGTCTTGCATTGCATCTGGAGCTTTAATTATTGTCACAGGTGGCAACAGTCTTTTAATCCCGTTCAGCTTTAGTAACATGAACAAGCAAGCCTAGTTGATCTGTTACCCAGTTCCAGTCTGTCTGGAGTTTTTTTTATACTTCAACCTTAGTTTCTATATACCTTTCAACTTCCCCTTAAATTTGCTTGAATTTTGAAGATACTGATTGTGTGCACCACACTTGGTGGGAAAATAGCTGCCTGTCTTTACAAGAAGTTGTCATTCATTTGTGCAGGTCGCTCAGACTTTTCAGGGATATGACCTTGCCTTTTGAATGGTGTGTGTATTTTATCATGGGTGTATAGAGTTTATACATTAATTACTGTTGAAAGCACTGCATATTATTAATCCTCTTGGCCATAGGTGCCATTTTACAATTTAATGATTTTCCACCTTTAAAGCTTCAGAGCCTGTGAGATCCTGACTAGAAAAGACATGTACTGAAACTGTGAATTAAGATTCCAGTAGTCAAGTATTAAAGCAGGAAATGTCATAATGTTTTTGCATATTTAGAGGTGCAAATGTTCGAGCAGTACTTCATACTGTATGTAGTCAGCTGTTTAATCATATTGGACATTTCTCTCTGTATCTATAATCATGATTTGACATTGTGCAGCCAATAACCTGTCATGCACAGATTATTTGTTTCTGTCATGCATCCTATTAGCATTAGCATTTGACACGCACACGGTGAAAGTTCTTGTGTTTTAAATGGCCCCAGTAGCTCCTGGCACCTAGATGGACGGAAAGCTAATGAAGAAAATGTTTTCAGTTGATTGTGTTCAACTTTTGCGATCTAACATTAATCAAGGAGCAAAGACGGTGTAGTCTTTAAGGCTGTGAAACGATAGGAAAATCTTTCACGCTGCCCTTTTGATTAACTTTATATGCATCATTGCACTTCCTATTCTCAGAAAACTATGAGCCACAAGTAGCTTGTGCTTGAGTACACAGAAAGCCACTTCCTCCCTTGGGTACCCATAAATTTCTTTCACCTACATTCATTGATTTGCTATTGGAACATTTTGTGTGTGTGTCGCAGGCTAATTCCCGTAAGAGGAAGCCACGGGGGAAGAAGAACAAAATTTCGAAAGCGAAAGTGGATGAGGTGGTCAACAGTCTGTCCTCTGCTCCTCCCTCTGAGAAGAGCTCAGAAGATGAGGATGATAAGGAGGATGTAAAGGTATGTATTGCTGAGTGGTGGCTGTATTTTTCCTTCTGTCTCTGTCTAACAGGATTTATTTGTTTTTATTCGTCTGCATGTTTACCCAAGTGACTAACAATTAGCCCTTAACAGTTTCTCCCCTCTTCTATCTACCAGGTCTTTACTGCTAAGTGCTTATTTATGCTTTGTGGCATGTTTAATTAGAGACATTATAATGCCTTGCAAAATGAGAACCAGAACCATGCAAACTTAAGCAGCTTCACAGTCCTTTTACCACTGATTAACTCTCGAGTTCACCTTAATCTTGGTCGCTTAATTTGTTGGAGAGTTTGATTTTCTAATTAAACGACCACAAGCAGCATTTGAAGTCTTGTGTTTGCTTACTTAACTAAGCTTAATGTTGATTATCACTGAGTTACAAACATCGCTTCAGAGTAGAGTAAAAGCATTGCTGCAGTGTCACATGTTCCCTCTCCTTTCACAGGAATCCCCACCCACCAAGCCACCTCCTAACAGAAGGGGCCGAGCATCTGATCGGGTAGTAAAAGAAGAAGAAGAAGAAGAGGAGGAGGAGGAGGAGGATGATGATGATGAGGAAGATGATGAGGATGAGGAGGAACCTGAGCCAGAGCCCCATGTCAAGGAGCCAGAGGAAAAGGAGGTAAAAGAGAGGGAAATAAAGAAAGAGATCAAAAAGGAGAAGAAAGAAGAAGGTCGGGACAGTAAGGAGAAAAAGGAGCCCAAAGAGAAAAAGGAGAGCAAGCCTGTGGATTACAAAGTAGAGGAGTCTTTCACAGAGAAGGTAATTAAAGGAAGAAATCAAAACACTTTCACTATGTAAATTAGTGAAGGTTGCATGAGAATGGTGTAAGCTTTAAGTATTAATCCTATATATTTTTTATACCTATAAATATATATATATTTAAAAAAACAGACGGAGATAAAAGCTGAAGTTCGGGAAAAGAGCAAAAAGGCAGACACGCCGGTCCATATCACTGCCGGAGGAGAGACTGTTCCGATCTCTGAAGAGTCTGAGGAGCTTGACCAGAGGACATTTAGTGTGGTGAGTCACAGCTCACTCCTGTCCAGTTTTAACCCTTTACCTGCTGGTTTAATAGTGTGAGCCTCATCCTCTGGTTCAACCTTAGTATGTGATATTGATTGCTTGAACATCTTGTTTCGAATTACAGCTGTATTTAGAGCGTATGGTAGTTGGTTAGTACTAGCAACATTTAACCTTGGTTCAGTAACTAGATATTGTCTTCTAGCTAATCTTTATATTCACCACCACTAGTAAAGTGTGTACCACTGTGTTGAACAGTGTAAGGAGCGCATGCGGCCGGTAAAGGCAGCCTTAAAACAGCTGGATCGCCCTGAGAAAGGTCTTTCCGAACGTGAGCAGCTGGAGCATACTCGGCAGTGCCTAATCAAGATTGGAGACCACATCACAGAATGTCTAAAAGACTACACCAATCTGGAACACATAAAGCAGTGGAGGAGGTGTGTATAGTTGTCTTCAACAGTTTTCCTCAAAATTTTAACAATATCTCTGTTAATGATTTCTGTATAAAAAATCTGTAATTGTTAAGGAATTCATTTTGATCCGATCCTTTCTCATATCATGACAGAAATCTTTGGACATTTGTTTCCAAATTTACGGAGTTTGATGCAAGAAAACTGCATAAACTATATAAACACGCAATCAAGAAAAGACAAGAAAACGCTCAGGTATGTTCCTGCCTTCAACAGAAATGTATTAATTGTTGTAGTCAACTGATAAACAGACTGTATTTTCTATTTGTATGCTGTAAAGAACAATAAATGTACTATTTCATATTATATTTTTATGGCTTGCTTGTTTTTTTTTTTTGTTTTTTCAGACAGCGGACCAAAACACTAGCACTGTAAATACCCAAGTCTTTAGACACACAGGTATGACTTATTGCACCAGCATTGCTTCAAATGTATTTTTTTTAACTGAGGCATCATTTTCTATTTATTTTTCTCATATACAGTTGCATGTTGGTATAAAGTGTGTCTAAATACAAGAAGTATTATTTCTAAAACAGAAAACTCGGAAACCAAACTGGTAAGATCACTGTTTAAGCAGTCACAAGTTCTCCTCCTTTTCCTTTGTTCTCAGACATTGAAAGGTTAAAGGAGTCTCAGCAGGACGACAGCAGTAGAGACAGCTACAGTTCAGACCGACACCACTCAACCTCGCGCAGCCACGAGCAGAGCAAAGATCGCCACTCTGGTGATTCGTACAAGAAATCCTCTGACTCCAGGAAGAGGCCGTACTCCTCCTTCAGCAATGGCAAAGACCACAGAGAACGAGACCACTACAGAGAGCGGCAGGACAGCAGGTCAGTCTCTCTCTCTCTCTTTTTCTCTTTACACACACACACACACACACACACACACACAGTCTTTGTCATGTAGAATACATGTACTTAACAGATCTTGTTTGTCAAATTGGTTTCAGTAGCCCTTTAAATGATTACATATGAATTCATTTTTACTTGAGATTGTAAAATTTATTTCCACATACTCATATCTTCCCACAGATATTATAGCGACAATAAGCATAGGAAACTAGACGATCACCGTTCTAGTCGAGACAACTGGTCAGACAGCAACAATAAGGACCGTTCCCACTCGGAGCACCGTTCCCACTCGGAGCACCGTTCCCACTCGGAGCACCGCTCCAACTCGGAGCACCGCTCGGACTATGGCCACCACAAGTCCTCTCGTGACTACCGCTATCACTCAGACTGGCAGTTGGAGCAGCGTGCATCGGGCAGTGGGCCCCGTTCTCCTCGAGACCAAAGATCGCCCTACGACTCGCGATCGCCCATGGGCCACCGGTCGCCCTTTGAGTACTCTTCAGAGCACAAGAGCACGCCCGAACAGGTCTGGAGCAGTCGTAAGACATAACGCTCAGTCAGCCATAGATACACAAACGCAGGAAATGCCTTATGGGACTTTTTGGCCGCTGTACTGCGCACCTGAGCTTCTCTTTGAGGCTTGGTGCACTCCTCTCGTCTTCTCTTCAAGCTCAGTTTGAATAACTGGGGAGTGAACACAAATTACATATTTTTGTATTTAATAGTCCTGCTGCACCATTTCCTAGGTGCAGTAGAGTAAGGTTTCATTTTTAATTATTTTTATAAAGTGACTACTTTTTTTTTCAGTTAGTTTTTGTTTTTGTTTTTTTGGGGGGCGGGGGGAGGGTGGATTGTAAATGAATCCTAAACGCTCATGTTCCAACGCGTCCTGCGACACTGGATCCTGGCATTGACTTACCCTATTTGTAATGCAGCTCTTGACTTAAAACAGAAGTGTTTGAACAGGAAACTAGCATAATGTCTCGATACTGGGGTGGGAGTAAAGAGTCTGTCTTCTGAGCAGCCTGAAGGACTGGGGTTCACCTTCCAAAGTACCTCGTTTACAATGTAATTGTTTTTCATGTGACCACCATGCCGTCTTTGTTTCTTTGCATCATGCTTGAATTATTTAATTTTCAGCTGTAACATAATCTGGAATCTGTTTTGCGAGCATCTGAAAATGTCATTTCCTTAAAATTGTACTACTGTAAATTATTGTATAAAAGTAAATTGAATGGGCTTTTTCTTCTCAGGCTTTGTTTCTTTAAACTAGTTGTTCCCTTTCCCAACCAACTCAGGCTTTTTTGTCAGTTGTATTGGTTTAACGTTTCTATGTCCATAGGACAATTTATGTAAATGATGTTATTTACAGTGTAATTTGGGGAAAGGAGAAACTAATCTTATTTGTGTATTCCTGTGAAAATACTTCCTTCACTCCCTTTTTTTTCTCTTTTTTAAAGTTCACACGTTTAATGTCTAAGTTGTTTGGCAAAAAAATGGCCTCACTGAAAATGTCAGGAAAAACTGTGAGGGGGTTATTAGTTAGAGGCACTTATGTGAACTTGAAATCATTTTCGTTTTCTATGAAGTTCCATCTTTCTCGCTTTTGGATTTTTTTGTTTGTTTGTTTTTTTAAACACAAACGTAGGCAATAATGTAAAATCTTCTATGCAGCCCAAGTGTATTTCTGGTGAACGGCCCAATCAAGTCAAAATGCTGTTACAGTACACACTGTATATAGATCTGCTCTATATTTCAAATCAAATTTACACTGAAAATGCATGGATTTTTTAAAAAAAAAGTAATAATAATTGTTTTATATAATTGTTTATAAAGTCATTAAACTCGAATCACTGTTTTCACCTGTATAACGTGGCTGTTGGCATCAGTTTACATCGTGTTTGAAAAGCGTTTTTTTTCTGGCCCTCTGCGTTTGTTATACCAAATTGTGGTTACAGAATCAGCCTCTTTTGGTTTGTTTTCTGCACAGATGCGACTTGACTGAAGTGCCAATAAGCAAGGCACCTAACCCCTAACTGCTCCCTGAATGTCATGGATAGGGTTGCCCACTACTCCAGTTGTGTGTGTTCATTGGGGTTTGTGTTTCACTGTACTGATGGGTTAAACGTGGAGGTCAGATTCCTCTGTGTGCAAGCACAATGGACAATGAACTACTTTTGACCACTGGAGTGGAATTGACTTGAGTGAAACACACATACACACACTCTAGGGGCAGTAAGCCCCAAAGCGGTGGGCTTCCAACACTGCTATCCGCAGCACCCAGGGAGCAGTTGGGGAATAGGTCCCTTGTTAAGGGCACTTCAGTCAAGTCTTCTTGGTTGTGGAGATCGGGACCATGGAACCAAGGCTGGGTCCTTAACCACAAGCCTACAGCTGCCACATATTATTTATTAATAATGTATAATATTATTTCATTGGTTGCTCTTATGTTGGTCGTGATGGAAATCTGTTGCGTATGTGGTGTCTGTATTAAATGTACCATGTTTCCACTGTAGAGGCAGTATTGGGGCAGCTGTAGCCTTGTGGTTAGGGAACGGTCTTGTGACCAGAAGGTCTTGGGTTCGGTCCCTACAACGGACAAGACACCACTTACTCAAGGGCACTTCAGTGAAGGTGAGAGCTCTCGACCACCGTGCAGTAAAAAACACACTAGTTGAATACTAAGGGGCAATAAGCACACATTCCCAGAGCAATGGGCAGCCTCTTTATGCCTTGCTCAAGGCTTCAGTTGAGTCTTGGCAGTCCCATGGTGGTTCCTTAACCCCAAGCCAACAGCTGCCCCTAATGCCCCAACTGCTCCCTGGGCTCTGTGATTTGGGGCTTGCCCTTCCCTGGGTAAGTGTGTTCGCTGCACCCTTGTGTTTTGCTGCACTGTTGGGTTAAATGCAGAGGTCGCATTATTCAACAGGCAAACAGTTCACTCTCAGTTGACTTCAGAGCCATAGTACTAACAAGGCGCCAAATCTCGTGGGCGTGGCTATTCGCAGCAGTGCTCGCTCCTGATTGGTTAAGCGCGTCGCGTCATAAAAAAGCGACCCCATGTACACAAAAACAGACGCCATTTTTAAGGGAAAACGTTTCTTGGAAAATGGAAAAGACGGAGCCATGGCACAATAAGGAGACTAAGACCCTGATCGGCATCTGGTCAGAGGATGAGGTGCAGAGGGAGCTGGAGGGAACCGTCAGGAACCAGAAGGTCTTTCAGAAGATCTCGCAGCGCATGTGGGAACTGGGTTACAACCGCAGTCCAGATCGGTGTCGAGTCAAAATCAAGAAACTCAAACAAGATTACAGGAGACTGAAGGAGTACAACAGGAGGAACGACACCAACCGGAAAACGAATCAGTGGTACGAAGCTCTGGATGCGGTTCTGGGACGCAGAGAGGAGCATAGCGGCAGGAACATGACTGCTGAGTCCAACACGTCCCTGCTGGAGTCTGTGATGAGCTGTAACGGTGTGGAGGACACAGCACACACTGAGGATGATGATGATGATGAAGAGGAGGATGATGTCTTGTCAGGTAAAAATAAAAATGAGGACTTGATCTCTAGAGGTTTGGTGTCATCAGCACCAGAGGCTTGGAGAATCTACACAGTGTCTGAAGTTGACTCATTGGTGTACAGTCTGTTTTTATGTCCATACATCAAAGACAACAATCAGCAATGTACAGTAAAGAAAAATGTTATTGTAGTGTTACATCATTGATAAGACATGTGGGTATGAATGTGGTGTGACTTGTGGTTAAAGTACCAGAAGGTTGCTGGTTCGAATCCCACACTCGCATGACATGACTGAAGTGCCCTCGAGCAAGGAACCTACCGCCAAACTGCACCATGGATAGGGTTGACCACCGCTCCGGGCATGTGTGTTCACTAGTTCACTTGTGTGTGTGTGTGTGTGTGTGTGTGTTTGCTCACAAGTTTACTAGCGTGTGTGTGTCAGACTCCTGTGTGCAAGCACAGTTCACTTGTGTGTGTGTGTGCGCGCGTGCTCGTGCTCACAAGTTCACTAGCGTGTGTGTCAGACTCCTGTGTGCAAGCACAGTGGTCAATAAGTGGTCAACTTCACTTCAAGATCTCAGCTCTGTTCTTTAATATCAAATCGGTTCACTAGGATAAAATATTGAAGGACAATACAGAAGAGTAAGTTTGACTTTAATATCAAATCCAACATTTGGAGGTTCAACTCAACAAGTGAATCGTATCGTAACCCAAAATATTTGGTTTAATTTAATAAAAAAAGTTGTCATTAAGAGCAGGTGACCTGGTGGTGGGATTTCTTCATCTCCATGACCATGTATTTAACGTATCTGTGCAGTGAAACACACACCTGTGAACACTAAGGGGTAGTGAATACACTTTCCCCAGGGGAGAAGGGGGGGGGGGCATAAACCAGGGAGCAGTTGGGTGGGTTGGGGGGGAAGGTGTCCTTAGGTGCCTTGCTCAAGGGCACCTCAGTCGTAAAACATAAATAAGATGGACATGTAACAGTACACTGAAGTGCCAGAAACACTTGGTAGGTCCCCCACAGGGCCTGGAGAACACTGTTCTTTTCTGAGGTGTAGGATTTTGTGTTGCATGGCATCCCAGATGTGTTTGATAACGCTGATATCTGGTGACTTGGGTGGAAATGGCAAAACCCCAAACTCGGATGAGTGTTCCTCTAACCATAATCTAGACATGTGTGGTGGTGCATTGTCAGAATGAATGCAAGACATGGCATTTCTGTGTATTAACTATGACACAGTTCTGTTATGTAGATCTCGGTTACAGTCAGGATTTCATGCTACTGCGGTTGGTAATGTTACTCCACTGATTCTGTGTATAGTCATGTATCAGTCATCTAACCTGAACCTCACAGCTGGAACTCATCCTGTCCTTCTTCCCTAGTCTGTATAGATAATGTAGCTAACAGGAGCAAAACCAGGATCAGTTCTCCAATCCTTCCAGTAACGTTACCGCTGTCTCCGGGACTGTCCTCTCCAGCATCCAGTAACATTACAGCTGAGGAACCCAGACCTACCCTGCCCCGTATCAAAGGTGAGTTTGTTTGTTGTTGTTATACAACATATAAGCATATTATATGACTACCAAAAAATGCTAATGTCAATCTGACCAATTTGGTTTATAGATTATATATTTAAAAAATAAATAAATCAATTTTATACACACACACACACACACACACATACATACATACATATATACATATATATATATATATATATATATATATGCACACAGGGGTTGGACAATGAAACTGAAAC
>JAOVVF010000008.1:2638204-2672983 GCA_028565595.1 Duopalatinus emarginatus
GATACTTAAGTACATTTGAAGGTAAATACTTTTGTACTTTTACTCGAGTGAAAATCTAAACAGAGGACTTTTACTTTACTCATATTTTACCTTGGGTATCTGTACTTTTACTCAACTACATAATTTGGGTACTTCGTCCACCACTGGATTACTGTTCCTCTAACGGTAAATTTGGCATCTCTAGACATGTTTCGTCCTGTTAGAAGAGGCCAAACCAATCAGAATGAAGGCAGGGAATCTTGTCAGAAAGGAGGCACACAAACTGTCACCCGTCAGAGACGTTTGTAGACATGTATCATGAGTCTCATGCAATGCCAGCTAAAGCTTTTCTGGCACTTCAGTGTGTATGGGAGTGTGTGTCTGGATAAAGTGTGAGTCAGTATTTCATACCCTAAGCAGAGGGTAGGATTTAGCCTGTGTCATCTTTGTATACAAATAAGGCCTCCTACACCTAGGCTAAAGATATTTAATCTCATTTCCCCACAAGTTTCTAATTTCCCCATTGTCTTAATTAAGAGCTAATCGGTTGTGCACCTGTTCAGAAAAAAAGGGAAACAATAATTTTCCAGGTTTCAACAGTGGTCCAAGACAACAACAAAGGGGCTGGGAGTACATGCATCCATCATTAAAAGAGTCCTGTACCACCATGGCCTGAAAAACAGCCATGCAAAGAAGAACTTCAATAAAACTTCAACATAAGTTTGTATATGGTTCTCCAGTCAATTCTGTACATCAACTGGCCATAATAGTCTACGCTAGGAACGGGCTTTTAATCTGAAGAACATCTCAACTGTAAAGCATGGGGGTAGGATCATCATAATGGGGTGTTTTCCTGGAAAAAAAAGAACTGATGCACTTGTGAAGATAATATGGGAGGATGATTCTCTAGAAATACTAAAGCAAAACAAGCCAGGATTAGCCAGAAAGCAAAAACTTGGTTATAACTGGTTCTTCCAGCAGTAAAATGATCCTTAGCATACCTCCAAACAAAGCGGTTTAAAGACAAAACAAACTGGAGGTAGCAGCATTGCCAAACCAAAGCCTTAATCTGAATCCAGTAGCAAGTTTGTTGACTGAAAAGTGTGATGGAGCAAGGAGTCTAAAAACCTGTCTGAATTACACCAGCTCTGTAAGGCAGTAGTATTGTGAGAAACGTGTGGGCAACTCAAAGAGTTCAAGTCAGGCATTTAAAAGGCGATGCCACCAAATACTATCAAATCATACGTAAACTTTTAACTCACTGAAAATCTGATATAATAAATAAAAGTTGGAATAAAAATGCCCTCTTATTGTGTATGTAAACTTTTGGCCTCCAATGTTAATGGTTATTTAATATCTATTTTAAATATAATATGGTTTCTTTCTTACTGAGTGTTTAACCAGACAGCTGAAAGTCATCTGGACAAAGGATAAATCTGTATATACTTTTTATAGCCAGCATGTTCTGAAATAAACCCATCTGTAGCTGGGTCTCAAATCACACACCATGACCTAAAGTGCTTACTGTCTCCTAATCTAGGAGATTATCACACAGATCATACTTTCATGATAAGGTTATTATTACAATAATAGCCTATGGTTATAAAACCGGTCTTGTGCCCAGAAGATCACTGGTTAGATCCCTGCGACTGACATGACACGATTGAAGTGCCCTTGAGCAGGATACCTACCCCCAAAATGCTGTCTGGGGTCTGGGTGCTGTGGATAGGGCTGCCCACTGCTCTGGGCATATGTGTTCATTGCCCCCTAGAGTGTGTGTGTGTGTGTGTGTGTGTGTGTGTGTTTTTTTATTTCACAATACTATCCAAGTAACAATGTATATAAATGTTGAACAATAAAGTCATTATTAATTACAGTGTTAAAAAAAAAAAGACCACAAACTATGTATGTATTACATTATGTATTATGTTGTTTTCATGTCTGTTTCCCGGTCTCTTTCCTTATGTCAGAGGTTCCTAACCGTGGTCCTAAAGTTACAAATGTTGGTTGGTGGATATTCCTGCACCATAGTTATGAACATAGTGTATGATGGGGCAGTTTAATGCAGAGGGTTTATACTATCATGAAGAAAGAAATAAAAAAGAGTTGAGGTCTGTGATATGGGTAAAGAAGCTGTTTCTGAATTTAAAGTGAACTACTTTTTGGCCACTGTACAGTAGAATTGACCCATGCGTGCAGTAAAACACACACATACACACTAGTGAACACACACTAGAGGACAGTAAGCACGTGTTCAGAGCGGTGTGGCATCCCCTATCCACAGCACCCTGAGAGCAGCTGGGGGTTAGGTACCTTACTCAACTGAGGCTCTTTTGAACTCTACAGTAGAATTAACCACAGCATTTTTGGCATCCTTGCAGTGAAACACACACTAGGGGACACATGCCCAAAACGGTGTACCAGCCCCTATCTGCAGCACCTGGGTTAGGTGACATGCTCGATTGCACTTTAGTTGAGTCTTTTCTGTTGCAAGGCTCAAACCTTCTGGTCCTAAGGCTGGTTTCTTAACCACAAGCCTAAGGCTGGCCTTAACAAAGGCCCCTAACCTCCATCAGCTCCCTGCTAATAAGGGGCCCAAAAGAGTCAGAAGGGTACTTCAGATTCAGAAACCTTAACTCTGAGTGTCCCTTTCTTTTTAAATCTCAAGTGCTTTTATACATAATAAATTTGTCCATATTTGTGAGCACACTCCGATATTCATTTGGAACACAGCCCCCAGGTTCGTGTTCTTACACACGCTTCCGCGTTGTGTCAGCTGACCTACTCGTACTACATTCTGATTGGTCGGTTAGTTACGTACAAGCGACACGATTGACTGATGCCTCTAGGAAATAATGCCATTGGTCCTTATAGCACTTTTCCCCGCCCTTTTTGAGACGTTGCCCGGAAGTCCCTCCGAGGAGGAGCAGTAGCAGTAGTAGTAGTAGTGAGGCAATATTTTTAGCCGATGCTACTCAGCTAGGTGCGTCGTAACAAATGTACACGGAAGAGCAGGCTGTGTTTTCATCCTTCGTCGCCTTCGTTTTGGTAAATACCTAGTTGGTGGTTGGCATGGCAACGTCTTTCTGTCGCGGCGGTGCGAGTTGAGCGAGCACAGTTTTTTTTTTAGCCGTTTTGCTAACTTCGGCATGTTTTTAGCCTCGTTAGCATGGAGACAAAAAGAGGGGACATTCCCAACGGCGTCTTGGACGACCTCTGCAGGTAGCCGAGTGGTTCCAGTAACTCTTACACATCCCAAATACATGAACAATGCCCAGTGTAATAGACACCAGGACAGAAGCTTACCCTGACTAGAGGCTATAGCTACCTCTCAGACCACAGGCTAAAGTGGCTAATACCATAGATTAGCATACTATTACATTAGTAAACTTGGGGTGTTTTACACAAGTATAACACTTGACATAAGCTTCATTAAGATAAAATATAACTGATATCAAAAGTTGATTAAACTTTTATTATCATCCTTGATATTGTCCTGTATTATCAGTCACCTGTGATGGATAGAAGCCTGTGAATCATTCCCATATAATAAACTATACAATGCATAATATTCATATGAATATTATGGTTCATTATGTGATCCAGTGACTGGATTTTTGAGTGTCCTAAAATTGGTATCGCATTTGCAAGAGCACTCACTTCCTTCTCTTTTTCTACCGTGTGTGTGTGTGTGTGTGTGTGTGTGTGTGTGGGTGTTGGGGGAGCAGCAGTCTGAGAAAACCATTTTCTATGTTATAGTTTCCAAAATGATGTTTATGACCTCATGGTTTGGCTAAGGAACCAGTCTTGGGACCTGAAGGTCTCAGGTTCGAGCTCCCTAACCCCCAACTGCTCCCCAGGTGCTGCGGATAGGGCACATGTGCTCAGCGCCCCCTGGTGTGTGTTCACTAGTGTGTGGGTGGGGGTGTGTTTTAGTTGGGGCAGAGGGTTTTTTTACTATGATTAATAAAGAGATAAAAGAGTGAGGTCTGTGATATGGGAAAAGAAAATGTTTCTGAATTTGAAGTGAACTACTTTTTTTGGCCACTGTATTTGTTTTTTTGGCCACAGAATTGACCTCAGCATTTGACCCATGTGTGCAGTGATAAACACACACACTAGTGAAAACACTAGGGAACAGTGAGCACACATGCCCAGTTTAAAGCGTAATTACCCTCCAAAAAGCAAAAAAGGGAGAACATTTATTTTCACTATTTCAGTGTACTAGTATTTTTTGCTTCAGAGTGTGTGTGCGTTTATTTCATCTGAGAAATTTTGTATATAAAAGCATGTGATGTTGAACAGGTATGTGTTGAATTATCAGTTCTTTTTGCTCCACAGATAGACACTTCTCTTCTACATCTGAAACCTAGCCTTACCAAACATTACCCATATACCCAGCTAATCAGCGTCATACACATCAGCTTCTGTCTAATCACCTGAAGTAAAAGTCACTCATGACATTTAAACACAAGCCTCACTGTTGTCTTTTCACTCTTCACTGATCTCTGTGCCAGAGTAATTGCTCATAAATTCAGTCCATTCTTTCAATCTGACTGCATACTGTGTTGTCAAAGTCTTTTTATTAGCTCATGTAAACATTTGAAAACCTTGTACATGTGTGTAACTTTTTTTTTCTGTTCAACTATGTGATGGTGCAGGCATTTTAAAAGCTAGTATCTGATCACAAACTGTACAAAAACCTGATATAATCATGAGAAAAGCATGATAAATTGGGGCATCAGGTTGTGATCCTGTGTTTATTTAAATGTATGTTTAGCCAGTATGATTTTTGTAATGTGATGTTTAATGTTGATGTCTCTCTCCTGTAGTCGCTTCATCCTCCACATCCCCAGTGAAGAGAGGGACAATGCCATCCGAGTTTGCTTCCAGATTGAACTTGCCCATTGGTTTTACCTGGACTTCTACGTGCAGAATACACCAGGACTACCTCAGTGTGGGATAAGGGACTTTGCCAAAGCTGATATCCTGCTCTGCTGAACATTGCACAAAAATAACAAAAGTTTTTATTGTAATGTTTTGATAATGTAAAAGAAACAGGATGCACTGTTAAATGGTATACAACACACCAGAGTAATTTTATAAATACATTTTATAAACTCTTAAACTATTATATAAGATATTGTCATGCTTTTGAGAACAAAGTAAGCTGCAGTCTGATCTACATGATCATGAGTAGTACAATAGTAACAACAAATATCCATAAAAAGATTGCAGAGGAAAATTGCTTGGCTAATGTTATCCCTTAGACCTAATAAAAAATCATGGCATTTATTCTAACATCATGGTGTAATCACCTGGTCGCTAATAGCAAAGGTAAACTATACAGTGTAAAGTGTTTAGTAAGCAGCAATTAGGCGGACCCCAAATCTCGAAATAATTTCCTTAACTTTTTTTACTTTTTAATCACTGTCCATTCCTCCTTCCCCAAGGCGAGGATGTTCAGAAGGTTTTAGATCAATGGAAAGAGTACAAGATGGGCGTTCCCACATATGGTGCAATTATTCTGGATGAAACCCTTGATAATGTGAGTATGTTACAGACAGAGCTAATGATCGTCCTTTGTAAGAATGAGAAAGTATTTTGTCTGAAAGCTTTTGCAACTTTTTTAGGCGCTACTGGTGCAAGGGTACCTGGCCAAATCAGGATGGGGCTTTCCTAAAGGGAAAGTAAATGAGGATGAAGCACCCCATGACTGTGCTGTACGAGAAGTAAGTGAAAGTTGATCACTGCTTGCACGCACACAGGAATTTACCTTTGCATTTAACCCATCCATGCAATAAACACACACACTGGGAGATAGTAAGCACATAAGCCCTTAGTGGTTGGGGGTTAGGTGCCTTTCTCAAGGGCACTTCAGTAATGTTGTGTGGAAAAATCAGTAACATTCTATCAGTAAGGCTGGTTCTTGACCACTGGAGAGCTTCACAATTATTTGATCCTGAAAGAAACAGTGCTCCACTGACTAATACCAACCAGATAACACTTCTAGCAGTTCCTTATTTGCAACCAGTTATCAATAAACTTTGCACCAGACATGTTTTGACTAACTATATTAAAATAAACAATGATACATTTGACTTTATATTGAATTATTTCTTATTTTATTAATGTGCTGTGTATTTGCTGTAGGTTTTAGAGGAGACTGGTTTTGACATAAGAGACCGCATCTGCAAAGACACCTTCATCGAGCAGAAAATCACAGATCAACTCGCACGTTTATACATAATTCCTGGGGTACCAAAAGACACAAAGTTCAACCCAAAAACCAGGAAGGAAATAAGGGTGCAACATCTTTTCAGTCTCACACATTTAAAATGCAGTTACTTGATGATGTGTTGGTTCAGACCACAGCAGTGATTTAATTTAATTATTTTTCTTTTGTTTTATAGAACATTGAATGGTTTCCTGTCGACAAACTGCCATGTCATAGAAACGACATGACCCCCAAATCTAAGCTTGGCCTGGCTCCCAACAAGTTTTTTATGGCTATACCTTTTATGAGGTATCCTCTTTTTCCCTCTAATTCGGATTTAATCCCAGTGTAAATTTCAGTACAGTGATTATATTGATTATATGAATATTTAATATTAATTTTGGTTTACTACTCTCCTCACAGGCAGCTCAGAGAATGGATAGCCAAACATAAACTGGAATCAACAAGCAGCGATGAGGACCTTTTATCCAATGGCAACACTCCATGCAAACCTTTTAGGTATATTGCTTTATTCAGACAGGATAAATTTTACATGGGAGGTGGAGAAATTTACTTTTACTACAGGACATCTGTAAAATATGTTAGCAATGTACACAGGATTTAAAAAATCTCTGCATTAATGTCTGAGGTGGAAGTGGCTACTCAATTTACACAATGCCTTCACCTCCAAAAACATTACTTCCTCTTTTCACAACTAGAAAACATGGCACCTAAAGAGAAGGCAGCACACAACTAAAAAAAATTACACACAACTAATAAAATGACAGGATACATGTATTTAGGCTGTTGGCTATAATACACAGAGACTTAGCTAAAGCTGCCAGAAGTGTCACAGTGAAACTACATGGTTCTTTTACCACCTTTTTATCTGAGAAAAAAAAATCCTTTTCTACAGGATATGTACACATCAATTCACACAGGATTAATATGAACTGGAACTGTTTTATGGCTCGTTTTATAGAAGGTAAAAAGTGCGAAAATCATTGCTGACGCAGAAGTACAAATGATTGACATGGTAATAATTGCATTACCCCACATCCCTACGTAAAGCGTATAGCTTTACTCTTCTTGTGACCATTAATGATATCTGGCCTTGCTGTTTGTAAATGAAAAACAATCAAAGACAATCGGTTACACACTGACAACTGGTGTGCAAATTCTCTTTGGTATTTCCTGAGTACTCCATGAATCTACGTATTCATCTGAATCTAGGGCTTCATGTGGCCAAACCCCCTCATGTTGTGAATGTGTTTTATGTGTATGATTGTTTGAAATGTAGCTTGTTCTTACATTGCTGTCAGCTTTTGTCTGATTTGTGAATATAATTATGCACATTTTTTGTCTTGAACTTGTTTCTTCCTCCAGATCGAAGCCCAGACGCTCACAGATTGTAATGGAGTCATCTCCAGGTGAAGGTTGGACAAAACACAAACAACAGAAAGTGTTTGGGCAGCCTGGTCAATGTGAGCTTGCAGACTTTCTCAGAGTCAAGGTGTGTGTTTACACACATTTAACACGATGCTCAAAAGTCATGCATGGGTAATGATGATCAGGTGTCCACAAACATTTAAACACAAAGCGTAAATAGTAAACATATTCAGTATGAAATAAATGTGACTGGAAAGCGATAGCCAGCTATTGTCACATATTTACACTGAATGTCAGCTAGGCAAAAGGCATCCCGGCTTTATCAAATGTGTCAACTTCCATTTCATCACCATGGCTTAGCGGTTAGGGGAACCAGTTTTATAACCGAAAGGTCCTGGGTTCGATCCCTGCACAGGCCGAGACACAACTGAGGAGCCCTTGAGCGCTGTGTTGTTGGGCTGCCCCCTGCACTGCCCCCTATTGTTTCCTGTGGTGTGTGTGTGTGTGTGTGTTCCACTACACGGATGGGTTAAATTCAGAGGTCACATTTCTCTGTGTGCAAGCACAGTGGGCATATAGTTTCACTTTTCTTTCTGACTTCTTAGGCTTTCAGAATTAATAGGAAATCAACAATCTCAAATGAAAACACTCTAGAGAAAAACCAAAGTTCAGATATAACCAATATTGCAAGGTACCTACAGTTATAAACATTTTTGGGTCACTAAGCTCATAATAGTCCTTGTGTGCATTCTGAACCTGAAATGAACTGATAGACCAAACTGCGTGTTTCACACAGACAAAAGTGTAATAGTATTCTAGAAATGTTACTATCCACCTCCTCTATTGTGAACGTTTTTACAATCAGTATGAATGTACTGAAGGTATCCAGCAGAGGGCAGTGTTGCTGTAGTGATGAATTTTGACCCCTACACTGTAGTTTTTTTTTTTTTTTTCTCTGTTGCGCATGTAAACATGTCAGTAAGTTTGGTATTCTGAATGATGTACATTTGTATAGAGCTATAGTCAGATAAGCAACAGCATTTTCTTATAAATTACTTACAAAATTCTTACAGTTAATTATCAGCAGTAGAAAGTGCAGAGTAAAACCTGTCCCTGTCTTGTTTTTGCAGAATCATAATGTGAAATGCAATGGGAGGAAGCACCAAGATTCCCCTAATGTAAAGAAGAGAACGAACGAGGTGCCAGAAGATACTTTTCCTCTTTCTATTCATTCACTAAATATATGCTTGACGGATTTTTATCAGGTTTAAACAGTGACCTTTGTACGGCAACCTTTTTACAGAGAGATGAAAAGAAGCTTCAGCCCAGAAGACTGCAAGACAACTTTGACGCAGGTACATTCTTTAGCGTTAAGGTATTTGAACGTATACGTTGCCTGAATAAATGAGTGAGCTTATCTAATTGGTCTCATGATTATTCATATGACCGGTGGTAGCAGCATTCCATGGCATATGATAAAATCTGGACTTCACAAGTCTGTGTAATCTCCTTGTGCTGCAGGTGGTTTATTTGGTTGCAGACTAACCAGGGGAAATTGTCTAACAGATAAGCCGCCATTATAGTACCGGGGGTTCCAGTCTTATCCGGAAAGGATCTGTATGCCTGTATCTTTTCTTTCTAACCCCTCAGGAGCCGCACCCAATCCCATTCGTTTAATCAATTGATCTTGGTCCTGAGGCTGGCATAAAATGCTGCAGGCACTTTTGTCCCTTCCAGATAAGACTGGAGTCCTCTTTAAAAGGACTTGGGGCTCTGGGTCACTTATAACTGTAAATACATGTATTTAAATTCAATAAAGCAAATACGATAAGGATCATTTGGGTCCTTCAGGAGCTGTAAATGTTATAAATGTATGAAAATAATTAAGACTTATCTGCTAAAAGGAGTGTGAGATTTGAACGTTTGGGCTCAAGCCAGGCAGAAAGAAAATATGCATTCATTACGAGATCCATTATCCAGAGCAAAGTACAAAAGAACTATTCCTTTACGCCTTTGTTTACTTTCATTGCGGCATTGCCGTAAAAGCAGATAAATGTGTTATACAAACATTTGATCACCTAATCAAATTAAGGTGGTACACCACCTTAATGTTAGTCCAGACTTGTGTACTTCAGCCAGGTTGTGCATGCACTGATAGGAACATATGAATGCCATGGGTTTTTTTTTTTCTTGGTGCCAGACAGCTAGTCTGAATATTCCAGAAATCTCCTTGGATGACAAGATAAAGGTCCATAATTTCAATTGTCCAGTTTCAGTGATATCCAGTGCCTCAGATTTCTATTCTTAGCTGACAGAAGAGGAAGTCGATGTGGTCTGCTGCTGCTGTATCCCATTTTTCTGCTGACCACATTTGGGAAGAGTGGTTATTTGTGTTAACATAAACTATCCTGTCAGCTCAGACCAGTCGCAGTCTCCTCTGACCTCTTATATTTTTTATGTCTTATGTCAAGGCATTTCCACCCATAGAACTGCAGCTGATTGGATGTGTAAAGTTTGTATTTGGCACAAAAAAAAACATAGTAATATTTTGTTGGACGCCTTTATGTGCATGTACCATGGCATTGTTTCGACAAGCTTGCACACCACAGTTTTTGTCCTGAGTTGCAGTAGTTTGTTTTTGACTGAGATCTTGTTGATGATGGGAGAGTCAAACCCGGTCACAAAGAATTTCAATGGGGTTAAGGTCAGGATTTTGGCCAGTTTATGTGTGAAAATGATTCCTCATGCTCCCTGAAACACTCCTTCACTATTTGAGCCTGATAAATCTTGACATTGTCATCCTGGAATATGTGCCATCAGGGGGGAAAAAAGTACTGATGCTAGAACCTGCTCATTCTGTACATTCAAATCCACCACTGACTTCAGTGATATTTTTGATATTATGCTTCTTATACTAAACGTGACCAACCCCAGATAATAACACTGCCTTCATAACAGTTTAAATTAACACAGCACCGCAGCCAGACAGTGTATTCTGCAGTACATGAATATCCTGGGAGATCACCAGTTTCTGGAATATTCAAACCAGCCAACGGACATCAACTACGCTATGGTCAAATTATTACAAATTCTAATTTTTTTATTTTTTTTTTACTGGTGTTGGTTATCATCTCTTATATGTACCTGATTTACAATTATTGTGCACATACTTTAGCTCTTCAGTGCTATTAAGAATGTATTTCATAAAATGCTGATTTTCTGTTCTTTACACCAGATGCAGCGAGTGACGTGCATGGCTTAAACGGGCAGTCAGAATACGAGCAGATTCACTCCTCCAAGTCCTTCCTTAACTTCAAGTTTGATCGCGAGGCAATCATGAAGTCATGCTTTGATTCCTGACTACCTCTATCTGAGTTCCTCAGTTTTACAGTCACAGTAAAGCATGCAGTTTGAGCCGTTCTAGGAAACGCACATGTTCAAAATGTGTTCTATGTTCTTTGGAAAGAGGGCAGTCATATAAAGTTTGTTGGACCAATATGACTTAAAAAGAAGAAATACTATTTTACCAACAGTACACATTTAATGTGCTCGTGACTCATAAATGCTGGGAAATCTTGGTCATTTTAGGTTGGCGTTACTCTGATATGTGCAATCGTTGTTTAATTTCCCTTTAATTTGGGATTTTGGTAAAAAAGTCATACAGCGGATTGCGACAGGTCTGTTGAACGTTTAGCACTGAAACAGTAAAACTTTTTGAATAAAGCCAATGCTTCTAGTTTTCTAGCAGGGTCTCTGAGAGTGAGTTCAGAACTATTTAAGTAGTTCTTGAAATGCAGTGATGTGTGTTCATGCCTCCTAACCTGCCCTCTAACCTACCCCACCTCCCCATTTTTTAAGAAAAAAACATGATGCACTGATGGAATTGGATCTGATTACAATGCTTATTTTCCAAACCATATCTTTACTGCGTCCTCTAGTCTAGTGAAAACTTTGTGTAAACACAAATTGATAATAATAATGATGATAATATCAGAGCTGTAAAGTAACAAACGCTTTTCTTTAAAGTCTTTTATACAAGAGTGAGTCAAAAATGATCAGGTTATACTAAAACTTCTGCTGGCTGCACTGTTTTAACACTTTCCCTAGTAGGTCACTGTCTTCCCAGTCACTGCTGAGCAGGTTTGAATGTGTTACATGAGTTCATTTGTGACTGCAGTGCAAGAAACATTGGTTTATCAGTTACCATACTGCGCAGGTAATTTTTTGGCTCATCCTTGTATATTGGCCGTCACTATAGAAATAAAATCACTCATTTAGCTGTTTTCTTTACAGAGCCATAGAACTCTTCATGTAAAGCATGCTAAAGCTGGAGTTGTTACGCTATGTTCATACAGGAGCTTTGTGATCTAGTTTTTCATGATCGGACTAATCGCAAAATTATCACCCTTTTGCCTTTGAATGTGAATCTTTTAAATGGCAATGACCTTGTTTTTAAAAAAAAGCAGCTGTATTTTTCTGTCCGTCATGCTTTAAAATGCTGCTCGAGATTTACACGCATCCTGCACATTATCTGGCATCTTTCTTTTTTTTGTTGTCTTCTGTAAAGTGGCACTGATCTTTTCGAAAGTAGATGCAGTACATGTGGAAATCTCACTCATATGCAAACATATTGACACGGTTATCCAGTGGTTGTTGTTTTCAGTCTCACCAAGTCTGTGTGTGGTTCTGTTCTGTTTTTTTTTTTGTTTTTTTTTGTTTTTTTAAAATAAAGATGCTGTTTTTTTGACAGTAATAGCGGTGTAGTGCTGAAGGAAGCTTCATGTATACAGTATTCATGTACACAAACATCTTGTTTGTCCTTGATCAGCTGATAAATCTCTCCTGAGGGTCGTTTGTTCCCTGTGGAGAATGTGTGTAGAAAGATGCTATCCATCAAATGCTCATTTATCATCACACCACTCCCTAAAAATGCAATTTTCCAAGTTTGTTTTCTTCCCTTAAATTGTGCCTTTCCTTGTTGATCTATTATTAGCTAAGAACAGTTAGGGACATTAAATCACTACATCTAACTAATTCTTTTGAACTACTCGCTTATTTGGTGCTTCTGGCAGATCCACACAGGTTTAGTTTGAACATTTTGGGGTAGTTGACAGTTTTCAGACAGGCCTGATTCTTTCCAGATAAATAAATAGACTGAGTTTTATGATTGTTTTGAAAAACAAAGTAGTGAGGTTTCTGGTGCTAGTTTTTTTTATCTAATACAAGATCTGATCTAGCATGTCTGATTACATTAGAAATTCCTTGCAGGATGATATCTGAGTCTTTCTGGCTCTGTACGTTATGACATTCAGGTCTCTCGCAGTATCTGCGGCTTTTTTGCTGATGTAAACCTTGGTGCACTGGTGACTTCGCTGGTGAGCAGGATTTCTGCTGATAAGAGAGAAATTAAAAATAAAAACAAAATAATTAACCACCATCTGTTCACATTGCAGCACCAGTCGAAAGCTCTACCACATATATTCAGCATGTGTAATGTGTTTACTCTAGTGCAATTCTCAACATCTGACTAACAGTTTTATATTGACTGGAAGACAAGGGTACTTTAATAAGCGTTGACTAAACTTGACATCTGGGGAGTATTCCTCTTCTTCCAAGTTTCTGAAGACTGGGACTCATCTTGTCAGCCAGGTCTATCCACAGGCATTCATTGTGCCATTTATAAATGTCTCCTCAACACATTTTGCACCCATGTAGCTCATATCATTACACTCCCAACTCCATGCTTCACTGTCAGGACTATTCATTCACTGTGATTGCGAACAGGTCATGTTCTTAAGCAAGGTTTAATCTTGTTTTGTGCTCAGAAGGTGTCCAACATGTTTGGCATGAACCTGCCTAGGACTACCACAGTGGATTGAAATATTCTAGCACGACAGTGATCCATAGCAACTGTATTTTTCTGTCCGTCATTCTTTAAAATGCTGCTCGAGATTTACAAGCATCCTGCACATTATCTGGCATCTTTCCTTGTTTTGTTGTCTTCTGTAAAGTGGCACTGATCTTATCGAAAGTAGATGCAGTACATGTGGAAATCTCACAACTTCATGATTCACTGTCAGGACTATTCATTCACTGTCGTGAACAGGTCATGTTCTTTAGCAAGGTTTAATCTTGTTTTGTGTTCATGTTTGGCATGAACCTGGCTAGGACTACCACAGTGGACTGAAATATTCTAACACGACAGTGATCCATAGCACATGACTAAAATCACTGAGTTTCTAAAGAAGAAAAACTAAGAGAGGTGAGAACTATGACCTGGCCAAGTATGTCACCTGATTTAAAACCAGTAGAACACCTTTGGGGCACTTTAAAGGGAAAGGTAGACCAACACAACCACTACGGGAAAAGCAGCTAAAAATGGTCTCTGAAAAAATCTACAGAAATTTGTGCAAGTGTATCTTGGATGAACACGCTAATTTTTACATTTAATTTTAATCTCAGTAATGGAAGGTGTACTGACTTTTGTTGCATTAAGTTCCTAGTGTGGGGCCTGAATTTTTAATATAGTAAATCTAAATTGTTAGTTTTTAATTTTACATAAGAGCAAATACCTGCTGTTTAACTTAGAAATAGTGTGATTACTGTACGGTGATACTAAAGGAAAGTAAATAAGGTGTAAAGGATGTGAGGTGTGATGTGAAGTTATTTGAAAGCCCCTTCCTGAAAAAAGCTTGGAGGCTGAGATCCTTTTGGCTTTTAACATACCCACAAAATACTTGCATTAACTGTTTTAGGAAATGGCTCAGGTGAATTGTGAATCACCAAAGATATATATATATATATATATATATATATAACAACAGACAATAACAATATCATGCTCATCAGATATTTATTTATTTATATATTTACTTACATAAAATTTTAAGTAAGTATTTAGCTCTATAAACAGAACCTAATAAGCACAATGGTCACACAGCCCTAGAGCAAAGTATGTGTGTTAACAAGGGGGTGGGCACGCAATTCCAAGAAACTAAAGTGAAATGGGGTAGGGGTCAAGGATGTAAACACAGGGTTTTTTAATTAAGGATTGCTCCCTCAATTGTCATGCCAAAACTTCCCCCACGGCAGAAATCCTCGTGCTTAACCCTCAAATAACCGTGCTACTGTTTTCTCCCTTCACTCACTATTACACGATCTGGGATCAGGTAACGATGACGATATTGTGTTGGATAAATAAGGGATATCGTGCACAAGTGCCTTTCTAAATGGGGGTAACAATCAGCCATCTATCATAGATATTACAGATTTTACAAAAGACAGGGTTTTTTAGAGTAGAACAAGAACCTAGTACGTTGGTTTATAATCCTGTGGATCACCAAAGAAATACAACAGCCAAATATCACACTCTTTAGATATGTCTATCTATCTATCTATCTATCTATCTATCTATCTATCTATCTATCTATCTATCTATCTACATGCTACACCTAATAACCTGAAGCAGACTATGTTTATGGGGTGGGGGGCCGGGACAATTCTACGAAACTAAAGTGAACTGGGGTGGGGGTCAAGGATAAAAACAGTTTTTCTTAAGGATCGTTCCTTCAGTCACCATGCCAAAACTTGCTCTTCTTGCTTGACGTCTAAAATACCTGTGCTGCCATTTTCTCCCTTTACTCAGTATTATCCAAATCCATTTGTTAGGATGTGGGATTGAGTCATATTGAAGATACTGTGCTGGATAAACTATTGGGCATCTACAAATAGATGCTGTTAGCCATAGATCATAGATATTACAAATACTATAAAAAGTAAACTTTTTATAAGAGGACATTGGTTTAATAATCCAGGTGACAAGAAAAGGAAAAGTATTGAGCTTAGGGGCAGAATGAGTATGAGTCAACATGAACAGGCAGCTCAGGATTTCTTTCGAAGTGGTGTTGCTAAAATGGTCATGACAAAACAGCCCATAGACTCACATCCTCTTGCCTGATGTCTAAAACGCCTGAAGTTGCATATTTTCTGGATTGACTCAGTCTTCAAGTTATAGATGGGGAATAAACTAAAGTTGGTTTAAATTATTGCCTTATTAGTGGAGTTGATACAGAAACTAATAAAAATAGCAGAACCCAACAAGCACATACAATAATGTGCCAGAAAAACTGGTACACCAGTCTAATACTTGGTAGTTCCCCCACGAGGCATGGACTCGAGCATGAGCTTGCGGAAATATTCTGCAGACAATAAACACCATACTTCCTGGAGAATCGTCCACAATTCTGTTGTATACAGTTCTGGTGTAGGATTTCTGTGTTCCACAGCAGGTTGCATCTCATTCCAGATGTGCTTGATAACGTTAAAATCTGGTGACTAAGGTGGGAATGACAAAACATCTGTAAAGTGTACCTCTAACCATATTGTGGTGTCTCTAAACATGTGTGGTGGAGCACTGTCCTGTTGGAAGAGTCCAAACAGAGTAAATCAGAATAGATGTAGGACATTAACAGGAGGCACACATAGCATTCACATTTGTAGATGTACCAGGGGGCCCATGGAATGCCGGTTAAACAAACTCATTACGCAGCCACCACCAGCATGTATTTTGCATAGACTCAGAATCATCTGCTCCAAGAACCTAGGGGCTCCTCCAAGAACGTTCCTCAAATGTTCCTCGCAGCGGTGCCTGGAAGAACTTTTGGGATTCCTCAGTTTAAAATCTGGTTCCTCAAAGAACCAATCAGAATAAAGGTTCCTAGAGGATCTTTATTTGGAAATAACTGAGAAGGTTACTTAGAAGAAGACGTTCCTTCACAGTTTCAAACTGAGGAACCTTTAAAAGTTCCTTAAGGATCTTCCCCTTTTAACAGTGAGGAGTCTGGTTTTGAGGGGTTTTAATGAGTATGGTCAACTTTGAGGGCATGAAGCAGAAACGGGGACTATGTGAGGAACGACCTGTACAGAGGGCCTAGAAACACTTCACTCTGTGAACTGTGAACAAACAGGAATCTACAGCTGTGTTTTCTCCACTAGCACTAAACTGAACTTTGCTCGAGGCAAGGCGTGTGTGTGTGTAAGCGTGTGACTGAGAGACTGTGGTGGCAGTGGGGTGCCAACCTTGCCAAACGTTTAGCAGACTGAGAGATTAGATTAGCTGGGGTTCAATCTTTAAAGGAGAGTGACTCAGAGTGAGAGAGAGAGAGAGAGAGAGAGAGAGAAAGTTTGGATGTCCCAGGCACCTTGTCATGGCTCCTGATTGGTAGCAGCCCTCAAAGCTCCGCCCCAGGTAACAGGCCTGTGAGTCAGTGAAGCTGAGGCTTTGTCTATGTGTATATAAAGTGTGAGCATACACAAGTGTGTGTGTGTGCGTGTGCCTACGTGGGTATAAAGACTTTTACTTACTAATAAGAGAAGAAAAGCAGACGTCAGCATGCTGTTAGAGCTCTTCATCACCTTCCTCCTCATCCACAGTCAGGTGTTGGGGGACACAGATTCCTCAGAGGAAGAAAATGGAAGCAATGAACACAAGGAGCATGGAAAAAGTGAGTAAAATGGGTCTTTGACATGTGGTTTTTAAAATATATGTTAATACTAGTGCATGCAAATGTACAGCAAAGAGTCTAGGAGCATGAAATATTTAAGATAAGATTGCTGTAAAGGATTATATGAAGTATATTGTAATGCAATATGTGTAATAAAAATATAATGGCAGATATTATTCGTGAATGAGTGAGATGGGCACAGGAGGCGTGAACATCTTTCTTTCAGTCAGTGATTTTGTGTGTGTGTGTGTGTGTGTGTGTGTTTAAGCCTGCATTTCCAGAACAAACAAACAAACAAACAAACAAACAAACAAACAAACAAACAAATAAATAAATAAATAAATAAATAAATAAAATATATAAAGTAAATATATAAATTAATATTATTTTTTTATTTATAAATTTAAATTTATTAGAAAATGTATATTTTATTTCATGGTCTGATTTTGATTCCTTTGTTTCTTGCCTGCTTTCTTTTTGATGTAGCTGGGTGCCATTCATAGGCAACTGAATATTGTTGTTAAATGAATAAAGAATAAATAATCATATTAATAATCATGAATAATTTGTAATGTTTTATACATCTTGAAACTGAGTTTATCTCTTTATTGTTTGTTCACCAGTATTTAATTGTATTTAATCTGTTTTATAACGCTTTTTGACCTCTGATGTAATTGATAGAAAAATAAAAATATACATAACATTTTTTATACATTATAATACATTATATATAAATAAATGAAATATTGTTATATATGAAGTGTATGTTAGTTATTTCCTGTTTCAGATAGGAGTTTCTTTCCTCACTATTATAACTGTGGATAAATTATTGAGGCAGTTAGAAGTAAAGACATCAAATCTTTCATCTTTTAACCATCTAACATCCTGCTGCTTCTCAACATAGTGCAGTATAGGATTTTTACCTGCTAGTGTGAAGTCCTGATTCACTATGAGCTCAGTAACACCGGCTCATCCAGGACATTCCTGGTGATGTTAGTTACAGCTTGTGGTTTTGTTATGGCGAAAGTCCCGGGGCTACGTGCTGATGCCGACGTACTCCTACCCTCATAACGGTGAGCACATGCAAGTGGAAAACATCAGTCCTTTTACACTGAGCTGAATCTGAGATTTACTGTTTCTCTGGTATTGAGCTCTTTCAGCAAAAAAAAAATGTGCTGACTAACTCTCATACTTCCTCATACATTCCAGTATTATCCTAATGTCATTCTGGATTATGTTATAATTTATTTCACTGTTCATGCACATCACGTATGCTGTTCGTTATATTTCCATAAAGGAACCACAATCCTATTATAAATGTCCAATATGTCATTGCAGATATATTTCTTCCTTTAAATAGTGCAGTTTAGTATTGTTAGACAAAAGTTGTCCAAACTATTAGACTGGAAGGTTCATGTGGCACAGTTCAATCTGTTTCATAGCATCAGTAGTCATACAAAAGAACACAATGTTGTTCTTTTCAGATTTTGAACTGAGACGTTTCTACAGGAAATTGCTGCCACCACCATTCGCTGAATAACCAACAAACAAATATTTCCTTTCTACCTGACAAGTCTGCTCTGAATTAATCCATTAAATACCTAAAAACAAGAGCCCACTGTTCCTATTTGTATTTGGATTTCACTAATCCATGAAGACTCAAATTTGGATTTTAGAAAACAATCCAAAACAACCACACAGCTTTTATTGCATCCATGTATATAAGTTAAAAACATAACACCAGCATGGATTGCCTAACTACTCCAACAAAAGGAACCTGCCATTAAGTCAAATAATCCGTAGAACCTTGTAGCAGTAAACAGGTAACTTGTGGATAAAATGGATAAACATACGGGTGTAGAAGAGCAATTATCATCTTGTAGTCTAGTACTGTACTGCATCTGGGATTACACCAAGTGGTGAGTCAGTATCACTACGCCTTTGTGTATTAGAAGGAAAGGTTTCGCTTGAGAAGTAATACATGAAGCATTTTCCCTTAGTCATTACTGAGAAGCAGTCTGATCACCGAGCTGGACTTTCTTGATTTTTTTTGTATTCCTGAAATGGGCAGTCATGGCAACTTGATCTGAAAGATCCAGCCATGTTGTCATTTTCACTAAGCTGGGACAATAAGCAGAAGAGCAGAGCATGATTTAAATACTAATATTAATACTACTTACCTAATACTAAAAAACTATACTACGAAATCACACACATTGGCACACACACACAATTCAAAGTGAGAAGGTTACCCAGTGGAAAAAATCTCTGCTTTGTGTTTATTCACATGACGTCTCTCGCCTAGCATGCTGGCTTCATGGGAAATCAGTTCACTGATTAATGTGGTGTTGACGTTCCTGAACTGTGTAACACCTCCGTGAACACAGATAGAAAGGTGATGTTTTCCTCTAAACATACAAATCAGGCTTAAAATGTACAACCCCGAACAACTGTAGAGATACTTGTTTAGCCAGACAGGCAAATATACTGCGTTGTGAAATCAGTCAACATTAGAGTACTAGGTCGATTCACCCTTTGTTTGTTATGTCTATACTGATCGGGAGGCTAAATTCCTCAGTGTTCATTCAACACCGCAAACATTACACGTAGTTGGAGTATGAAGTACACTGGATAGACTCCCAGGATCCTGATCCTTAGTTATGCTCATATTAATATCTAATATCAGATTCACTGAGTTACTGAATAATTCCTAGTAGTTACTGAATAACACACCTCAAAAATGGCTTGTTGGATAGTTAAGGGTGAGTGTGAGGGTCACAGTGGTTTAGGAGCCTATCCTGAGAACAATAGGCATGAGGCAGGAACACATCATTGAGAGAAAATGTGTCCATTTCTGACCTTACTCCCTTTTGATCTTATATACCCATACGGAATCTTAGCAAATGGTCATCTCACTTCTTTGTCTCTATGGAGATTACTCTTTGTCTGCTGACCTGAAATAAAAACCTTCCTTTTTTTAAAATGATCCTTTGAAGTCTCAAACATGAGGTGATACCACCACCTCCTAGGATGACGACTATTAAACCCCCTTGATGTTGATACCCCAAGTGCCCTCACCTTCATCCCACACTAACCCCTCCTTAAACTCCATTTCTTCCTGCTCCTTCCCCCTCCCACAGTTCCCAATGTATATATATATATGGTCCTCCCAAATTACCTCTTACTAGACTGGACTAGACTAGACTACATCAGAATGTTGATCGACCCAGCTGTACCGTACATGACTCTCTGTATGTGTAAATTAACTCAAGTCAACATTGAACTTCAAGTCTTCTGACTTGTCTATTCAGGATTCTTAACACCGTAAAATGAGACAGCAGTCCATTGCAGGGTCACATGCACACACACATTCATATAATTATTCACAGAGAGGGCAATTTAGAGTAGCCAGTCCATCTACTGCAGTGTTTTGGGAGGTTGAAAGAAACCAACACAGGAATGGGAGAACCTGTGTAACAGACTGTAACCTGAGCTTAGGATGGAACTGGGGGCCATGGAGCTGTGACTTCTCTGCACCACTGCGCTAAAACTTTTTTAAGATATAAAGGTTTCTCAAACTAAAGAACTCCCAAGAGTGTTAACAGTGAGCCTTATTAAAATATTGTGATGTTGTGAAGTGATTCAACAGGTTTATGCTACAAAATTTTAAAACCGTCTCTAATATTCTGAAATACAGTATACCGATCATAACATAACATTAAATACACAAAACCAGGGGGTGGTATATTAGGTAGTAAGTAAACAGAATGTACTCAAGTTATATGTTGAAAGCAGGAAAAAATGGGTAAATTGTGATGGTTAGATGACTGGGTCAGAGCATCTCCAAAACAGCAGGTCTTGTTGGGATGTTCCCGATATGCACTGGTTAGTAACTACCAAAAGCAGTCCCAGAAAAAAACAACCAGTGAACCAGAGACAGGATAATGGCCACCCAAGGCTCATGAACTAAGTAAGCTAATAATGGGGTATTATAAACAATAATATTAACGTCTGAGGTTGTCTAATGGGGGGGGGGGGAGAAACCATTACAGGTTAAACAGCAAAGGGGACGTTTTGCCATATCACCATTCTTTTCCAATTCCTCTGTGATTCTTAAATTGCAAACTAAAGAGCTGATCTCTGTAACTTTATCACGACCCACCATGTAATCTAACAATAGTGCCTGGAGTCATGATGGCCATCAGTAACTTGCCAAAGCTCTTTTAAATGGGCTCCATATAAGGCTCAGTCTTAGGAGCATAATGCCTGCATTCAGCCAGCTGGATGGTGGAAGGATTGTGTGAGTGAGCTGACACAAGAGAACAGAGAAGATGTTTCCCTTCATGCACCTGGACTGCGTACTGAGAGCATGTGAATCTGAATGCACTAGCTTTGGCTGGGTTCGACAGCCTTTTATTTTTCAAAACCAAACGCCAGGCACTGAGCTGCTTTCTGCAATAACTTGAAAGTTGGTTTGGTAGCTACTGTTACTGTATTTTTGACTCACTTTCATATTTCTTTACAGGTTCATCCCACAGCAATCACTGGGGTTATACAGGTAAATACATTATATATTACATACCAAAATGATGTAAAATACTTGCAATTTATTACCCCAGTTCCTGAGACCTTTGACCAGGCCACCATGATTAATGAGTATTAATTACCTGTCTCACTCATCATAGCAGCTGAAAAAGAACAAATCATTACTTCCTTGACCATATTTAGAAAGAGCTTCCTGTAGCCTTTCCTCTGTAAAGGCTGTTCACGTGATCTGATATAATATATAATTATATAATAATTCATTATATAAGGCTGGCTGTGATCCTCAATTATATTTCCTATTTATTCATGGAGCTCTTTGGTCAAAGTCCGGGTTTTATTTCACGTCTCTTAATCACTACTGGTGATGAGAATTATCTGGATAATGTCTTGTGTACATGCACCCAACAAAGTCATGAACTCTTCCGGTTTAGCTCTTGAACTTATAACACATTACAAGCATTTCTCTAGTGAAGTGCTCTAGGACTTGATGTCACCTGCTAAATTTATCACTATTAGCCATCAAATACAGCACTGTTTTCTAGTTATCTCTCACGAGAAGAGGCAAGAGGTGAGCCTGGTGTGGCATCTCAAATATGTACCCTTTAAGCAGCTCCTCACAAGCCTGCTGTAAGATGCTTATCTGAAAATGGTGTCTTTGGAAACTGCCTTTTTGCTAATGATTACTGCCAATAAACTCAACTTTCTAGTGACCTTGTGGTTCAAGCTGAGCAAACTTTATTAATCAGTCGATTGAGCAAGCAGCATTTCATCAAGGCAAGCCGGCAAAGCATTCCCTGTGCCTGTACATCCCAGACAGTACTATATAGTACTATATTTCCAGACCAACTGTTCATTCTGTCTGAACAGAATGTTCATTCTGTCTGTTCCTCCTTATGTGCACTGCAGCTACTTGGGCATCACTGTACACTTCTATCAGGTTCTACAAGGTTAACCTTATGACTTTGTTGCAAGGACTCAGGTGTGTGTCATGTGCACAGAAGGTATGAATGTGATTCACACCATCCCTGATGGTTATCAGGGGTTGGTGGAACCATGTTTACTAGTTATATAAATTAACGGTTGCAATGATCACATGGTCGTTTATGAACAATAATGACATGCAGGTAACCTTTACTGTAGAACCATGTAGGATTTTGTACAGGATGTAACTGTAAATATATATACAGCTTCATAACACTACATGCTGGCAGTGGACATAACAAGGAATGTGGAAATTCAACATTTTGGGCAATGGTTATATCTTGGCAGTTGAATGCAGACAGATTTATTCTGTATTGTTTTAAGATACATTAAATATTGGCATTATTAATATAATCTGATTTCCATTAATGACTGAATACATAACCGCTGTTATTTATGATCCATGCCATGACTTTACTGCCACTAATGTCCTCAGATTTCATGTCAAAGCTTTATAATTAACTCAGTGACACCATAAGGGCAACGATCACTCTTTTTTTCACAGATCAGAGCTTATGGTGGAACACTTTCACAGACTGCAGTGGAAAATCTCAGTCTCCTATTGACATTGTGACTAAAGACGTCAGCTATGATCCCAGTCTGCCTGCTATAAAACTAGAAGGTTATGATTTAAGTGGTAACCCTGAACTGACACTGCAAAACAACGGTCACACTTGTAAGTCATCTGCTTTGCTCAGCTCATTTCTTACAACTTTGAATAAATTGTATGTTTAAGTGATACATAACAATAAGAAATATGCATGACGTTTGTTTTTGTCCATTAGTGCAGCTCCAGTTGCCCAACACCATGCGTATAGTAAAAGGATTTGACCAGGACTACTTGGCTGCCCAGCTTCATTTCCACTGGGGCAACACGGAGGTTCCTGGTTCAGAGCACACCATTGATAATGTTCACTTCCCTGCTGAGGTTTGCACAGCCAACAGCACTGTATATTAATAATATCCACTCGCAGAACACATTTCTATGAATTAAAGGGGTAGGGGGGGGGCAACACAATGGCTGTTTACACTCAATTAAGCAGTGTTTACACTAACTGTGTTGACCTTGAGGGTGCACAGCGCTACACATACCCAGTGCAGTACAGCACAAAAAGATAACTATCAGGATTTTTTGTGTTTCTCTCCTTTAAAGATCCATGTGGTTCATTATAACTCAAAATATACCAGCGTTAAAGAGGCTGCAAGCAAACCAGATGGACTCGCTGTCTTAGGAGCTTTTATTGGGGTAAGAATAAAATGTCTAAAAAGGTTTCTTTGGATATGCTTTCTAAAAGGGTGCTACATGGTACATTATGGGACAGAAAAACTGTTATCCCTACATAGTCCCTACATAGAACCGACGCTGAGCAGCCACATTAAAACCACTGAGAGGTGAAGTAAATAACATCAATTTTCTCGTTAAAAAAGGCATCTTTTAAGGGGTGGGGTAAAACAGGCAGTACGTGAACAGTGAGTTGATGCGTTGAAAGATGGTAAAATGGGCAAGTGTAAGTATCTGAGTTACTTTGACAAAGGACAAATTGTAATGGCTAGATGACTAAGTCAGAACATCTCCAGAACAGCCGGTGTTGTGGGGTGTACCCTGTATACAGTCGTTGGTACCTATTAAAATTTGATTCAAGGAAGGACCACTGGTGAACCAACAAACAGGTCATTAGTCCCCAAGACTCACTGATTATTTGCTAAACATCTTGGTACCAGATACCACTTGTCGTCCATGTCTTAATGGGTCAGAGCTGTTTTGACAACTGTTTTGGCAAGTAAATTTAATGTTATGGCTGATCAGTATATTTAGCATCATATGATTTATATCATATGACTGACACTCCTATCCAGAACAACTTATAATTAAGACAAGATGGTTAAAGGTCTTGCTCAAGGACCCAGTAGTGCCAGTTTGGTGGTGCTGGTATTCAAAATCAGAATCAGAATCAGTACAGTGGATATATAACATCTTTAATGTGACCTATAATTTGTGCAGTTTAACTGAAAAACAGATTGTAATTGTTTATAGTAAATTAATAATACTTCAAAAAAGTAAAGTAATGTGGTTGCATAAGTCTGCACACCTTCTTATTGTTGGGAATATGGCTGTGTTTAGAAATAACCAATCAAATTCTAACTTATGTTTAATAGTAGTCATTACACTTCTGCCAGTTAAAGTGCTGCACTAGTAGGATTTTCCTGAAATGTACTTAGTTACATCTTATAGTAAAAGCCATCGTCCACAAAGAAGATCTTATTGTTTACATTTACGGCATTTGGCAGACAGTCTTATCCGGAGCAACTTACAAGGTGACTGGTATTACAGGAAGGCCAATGTTGTGTTAGGAGTCTTGCCCAAGCACCCTTATTGGTGTAGCACAGACTGGCTGCCCAGACTGGGAAACGAACCCAGGTCTCTCACATGGGAGCCAATGATGTTACCACTGTACCACACCAACTACCTTTGTTGAAACGTATCAGTCAGAAGAAGACTTTCAAGACATTAGATGTACCATAGAACACAGTGAAGACGGTCATCAACAAAAGGATAAAACAATGACTACCAAAACTGGACATCCCTTCAAAACTGATGACAAGACAAGAGGGAAACATGTCTGGGAGGCTGCCAAGAGGCCTACAGCAACATTAAAGGAGCTGCAGGAATTTGGGACAAGTACTGGTTGTGTACTACATTTGACAAAGTCTCCTGTATTCTTCATATGTCTGGGCACAAGAAGGAAAACTTTCACCTGTTAGCACAATGATAACCCAAAGCAAACCTCTACACAAATTAAATAATGGCTTTACCAGAAGAAAATCAAACCTGAATCCAGTTGAAAATCCATGGCGTGACCTGAGGAGGGCTGTGCACCAGAGATGCTCTTGTAATCAGACACATTTGGAGCACTTTTCAAGGATTTTCAAGGAGTCAGATTTTCAGGGATGGGCTTAGGCTTAGGCTTGTGGGGGTAGCCATAGGCTTGTGCTTAAGGAACCAGTCTTGTTCCCAGTCCTCGTTTCAATCTCTGCAACCAAAAAGACTCAACTGAAGTCCCCCTGAGCGAGGCATTTAGCCCCCAAATGCTCCCTCGGCACTGTGGATGATGCTGCCCACTGCTCTGGGCAGGTGTGTTCACTGCCCCCTAGTGTTCTCACTAGTGTGTGTGTTTCACTGCAGGGATGGGTTAAATGCAGAGACACATTTCATGACACAGTGGTCAGTTAGTGGTTCACTTCACTTAAAAAAGAGTGCCAAGATGTCAAGATGTGCCATGCTGATATATTCAATGCTGTTATAAAATCAAATCAAAAAGTGATTCAACAAAGTATTAGTTTAAGTGTGTGCATATTTTTGCACATATGCATTTCAACATGGGTGTGTAGATGTTTTATATCTACTGTATTCTTTGCCTCCTGAATGTTGTATGACATGACGTAAAGCAGAGCTAGTGATGCACAGATAAACAATTCCTCTAGCACAGAATGTAATCTGTTAATCGTGACCTTTGGTTACTTAGCAATGTAATAGATAAAGAACAATGGCATGGAAAGTTTTATAGGTATAAAACCAGGAGCATTAATACAGAATTAAAGTGTATGTTACAGGTGTGTCTCTATATGAGGATTTTACAACAGATAAATAAACAATATACAATACTTATGGCACTTTTTTATTACAGATTGGTCTTCACGAGAATGAAAACTATGAAAAAATTCTATCTGTAATTAAAGATGTGAGCGCTGAGGGTAAATATTTTTCAATTCCTACTTGCATATGTTTCAATACTAGTACATTTTACATTACTATTCTTTTTTACACTATATTCTCATATTTATATTTGTGTGAACATCAGGGTAAATCTGATCTTGTGGTCTTTACAGAGTCGGACACTAAAATACCCAGTTTTAATGTCCGTCATCTTCTGCCAAACAGTCTGGAGAAGTTTTACAGATACACCGGGTCTCTAACTACCCCACCATGTTACCAGACAGTCAACTGGACTGTATTCAACGACACAATCACAGTCTCAAGGAAACAGGTCAGTTGGAACACCCTTTAAATCTTTAAGAGTGGTTAATATGTTGTTTGGTACCCTGAGGGTCTCTGTTTTGTGTGTATCATGAAAACAACTGGTGTACATTCTCAACGGTGATAGCAGCCGGATCTGTTTTTGTTTATAGTACAGGGGGTCAAGGGTAATGGGTGAGCAGGGTGATGAGCCATAAATGATTTAGGGTTGCGTGTGCTTTTTGTCAACAGCTTGCTGCTTTGGAGAAGACACTCAAAGCAGGACACAACCACAGCTTGTCCGAAAATTTCAGAGTTCCACAAAAACTTAATGGAAGAAAAGTCCTGGCCTCTTTCTCTACTTCACATTCTGTAGACGGTAAGTGCCAAATTTTATACATGAGCTCATCATGAAGATAAAAGCATTTGAAGCATACACATTCATTGAAGTGCTAGAAAAACTGGTCCACTAGTCTAATAATTGGTCGGTTGTCCATGGGACATGGACTTCATGAGCCTGAGGACATGATTTGTACACCATACTTCCTGCAAAACGGTCCACAATGTTGTTGTATCCCGAGGTGTAGGATTTCTGTGCTTCACAGCATGTTGCATGGCATCCCAGATGTGTCTGATAACACTGAGATCTGGTGAATTAAGTAGGAATGGTACAACCCCAAACTCAGATAAGTGTTCCTCTAATCATAATTTGGCGTCTCTAGACGCATCGTTCTTATCAGAATGAATGCAGGACATGAACGGGGGTTAACTCTTGAGAAAGGAGACACACATAATATTAACCTGTCAGAGACGTTTATAGATGGTATGCCAACTAAACAATCCCCATACCGTTACAGAGCCACTGCCAGCCTATGTATTTTGCATAATCTTATCTGCACCAGTTTTCTGGCACTTCAGTGTTCATGTAAACAAGGGATAACCTTGATTTTTCTTGTTTTATGTCCCTAATAGGAGCATCATCTAACAGCGACACTTTCTCAAGAGCGAGAGCAAACGTTACACAGGGTAAGAATTTTTAGCTGTATAGTTGTTATTACTCGTTGTAATCTTGGTAGAAGGCGCAGTCTGGTTATGCAACCGAAAACATGATCTAACATTAGCCAATATTGCTGCATGAGAATTTATGCAACACATACTGTAGTATTTTCCCTAATCTAGGTACACTATTGCAATGTGCACAGATTTGTTAACGGTAAAGAAACACTGTAATGTAGAGTAGTTCAGGAGTAGAACTGGGAAATATGGATATATTATATATGCAGGACATAAAGAGGGTGATAATGAATTTTGATATTATTGGAAAGACTGCAGTGTGGTATCATATGCTTTTCAGAATACATGACATTTAGCTTGAAATACCAATTAGGTCAAGGGCTCTCATGATTACCTGAAATTTTTTCATGCTTAATTACCACAACAGATTCTTGGCTATAAAGCGTGCCTATGTACTACAGTAATCCGCATGTGTAGTCAGTAAAAAAAGGCTCTTGCAAACATTTGGACACCCCTGATCTAGCAGACTCTTTTTGTACCTAGAGACAAACAATGCACCTAACACATTAGGTCTAATGTGGATGGCATTTATATTTTTTAAATTTTATCTTTAATTTAGTAGATAAACAGGAGAATAACTATAACGGACCTCATTGTAGTAACCACTGCACTAAAAGGTCCATTGTGCCCAGTTCTCGTTTTCAGTGAACAGATAACAAGCACCATATTGCTGGGTTGATGCTAATTTCTGTGAACACGTGCGGAGCCAAAAGTATGCCTGCAGACGTGTACCACTGCAGATGTTCAGTTGAGGGGATTAAAACGGATTATGTGTTGAGCGATTAAGAAGCTTGGTTCACAATACTGTCAGTGGATGTTTGTTTTCATTCCCATCATTCCAGACAAAACCATTTCTCATGCACTCATGTTCGACTGTAATGTGCAGAGAGCTGGCTGAATCTAACTATGAGTTGACACGACATTTTAAAGAGAGTTTATATATAGGTGTGTGTGTCTCTGGCACCAACATGTTAGCAACAGATCCTTCTGTGCAGGCTAGCCTTCTCCACCAAGCACATCAGTGATAATTGGTCTCACATGACCCTGTCACAGGTTCATTGGTTGTCCTTCCTCGGACCAGATTTGCTATGAACTAACCAGTGCACATTGAGAACATTACACAAGACCTGTTGTTTTGGAGATGCTCTGACCCAGTTGTCTTGGTTCTTGCCAAAGTCACTCAGATACTTACCCATTTGTCCTGATTCCAACATATAAACTTTAAGAACTGACTGTTCACTTGTTGTCTAATATATCCCAACCCTTGACAGCTGCCAGTGTAATGAGATATTCAGTGTTATTCACATCACCTGTTTAATGTTACAGCTGATCTGTTTGTAATATACTGTAGTATATTGTATATTGTATGGTTTGCAATGTGTATATTGTAATGCTTAATATTTCTTTTATTTTTCTTTACAGATAGATTGTCTAGAGGTATGTCATAACTCCAATAATAGCCGTCTTAAACTTCCTTCTATGGTATTTCTGTATAATTATTAAAATCCTGTTTCTAAACTAATCCTTTCTGCAGGTGATATCTTGGCCATCGCTTTTGGACTCTTGTTCGCTCTGACTTTGCTCTGTTTCTCCGTATACGCTTATCAACAGCGGCGAAAACACTCAAAGTGAGTAACACAAACTTAAATGCTGAGAACTGACGCGAGTTTGTTTATGTAGGAAAAATGACCTTCATTTCTCGTTTTCTCTCACCGTTTGAACTCAACATACTTTCATAATTTCATGAACTAAATCAGCACTGAACCTTATTAAAAATAACACTTTCTTTTTTTCCCCTCACAGACTGAACACTGACACCAGACAAAATGTCATTTATAAACCAGCAACCAAAGACGAGGTGTAGATTTGGCTTTCAGACAAAAACAGGTCATATTTATTCTGAAAAACATTTGTTGGAGTTGCAGTAAGGACACTAAAAATATAATATTCAAACCCGTTAAACTCCCCAGGATCTGTTGATGGGTGCTTGTGGTTACTAAATAACATGAGTTACACGGAATAACAAATAATTTGGGACATTAAGCGGTGTAAAAAGGACACATCTTGACTCTTGCTATTCAAAAGGGAACATTTACATTGATGGCATTTGGCAGATACCCTTATCCAGAGTGACTTACATTTATGCAACAGAGAAGTTGAGAGTTACACACCTTGCTCTAGGGGCCAGCAATAGCAGCTTGGTGTTGGTGGGATTTGTACTCATAACCATCAGATCATAAATCCAACATCTTAACTTAAGCTATCACTGATCTAGTCGTGTATCACTGAAATAAACAGACCAGTCTTGTGAGGGTTTCCATTTTTTGCAGTATATAAAATGTATTTTATTATCGTATGATAGAATTTGACACAATCTTGTCCATGACCTATTTATGACCATTTTCTACTTTATTTATGCCATGTTTAAAGTAAGCACCCAATAATCTGATATTAAATCATTCCTACTATTATTGGTCTATGATATGCACAAAATAACTCCTCAGTGAATTAATATCAATGTTCTAACAGTGTAAATCTGTTAAAAAATGTTGTAAATGAAAACGTTAAAATAAAATGTTGTTTTTAATGCGTGAGTGGTGAATTTGTTGCCTAATTAAAGACAGATCTTACCCTGATGAGACACTACAGATTACCAGAACTGGAGGAAGGGGGCATGAAAAAACCAATGAGTTTCCCCACAATCAAACAGGAAGGCAAATGCTGAAATGCTGAACTGTGACACATCTGTTTAAACTAAACACTGTGAGTGAGCAAAGTAGTTGCTATGTAATCACCTCAATGTGACGGCCGTTTGTGAATCATTCGCTTAGTTTACAATGACAATGCCTATTCATCCACAATCTGATAATATACACAGTTCGGACAAAGTTCACGCTCCTGTGTAAACTGATCTGACAACTTCTAGATCAAAAAGTGCATTAACGCCTCAAGCAGGAACTGGAAGCTGCTGATTTACCACCTTAGAATACTGCAACTTAAGACTCTTATCACGTGTACGGGGACAGTAGTTTATACACTGTCTTAAATACTTGCCCAAAAGCATTTTCTTGAGTATCATAATTACTAAAATTGGTTATACTCTTACCTGTGGTTTACCATTGCATATTATCCACAATACTATGGTGTACCATATGGTACAATAGTAAAACTATGGCAGAATCATAGTATACACATAGTTACCATAAGATACTCTAGTAGTTTATGGTAGAATCATGGTTAACTACACAATAACTATAGCTACTATAAACTAACATAGAAAAAACATGGCAGATTTATAGCATACATATAGTTACCATAAGATACCTTTGTTGTTCATGGTAGAATTATGATTAACTACACAATAACCATAGTTACTTTGAACTATCATAGAATAACCGTGGCAGATTCATAGTATTACACATAGTTGCCATACGACACCTTAGTTGTTCATGTTAGAATCATGGTTAACTATACAATAACTATAGGACCACCAAACTACTATAGTAGAACCAGGGTTAATTAATGTAAGGGTAAAGTTATAAATTAATAATTGCTGTATTTCACTACTGGTGCCTTGGTTCAACAAGTCCTCAAAATTTTTTCCACCTTTTACACAATAGTAATACAATGTTCAGCACTGTTCTGATAACAACAGAAAGAAAGCTGGGTGAGCGCACCGCTTCTTTCCAGATAGTCATAGGACTTATCACAAAATCAAAACAGGTGTCAGGTGACCGAAATATGATCAAAACTCTGCACAAGTTCCAGCATGAAAATGTGAACTTACAGGAAATGGTGTCAACCTGCCTCCATTCCTTGATCTGAAATTCTATATCAACTGACTAAGCATGCACAGTCCATTAAACACTGAAACACCCCTCTATATCATGTTAAATTAAGCACCCTGGTTGAGGTTGTTTATAATATCTCATATTCATTTTCAGAAATACATTAATAAATGTCACCAATATTAATCCCTAGTATTTGAAAGCAACTGGAACAAGCCCCAAACTGTCTGACTTGGCTGGAATTCACACCTGAATGACCCAGGGCAGTCACATGCATCAAACACGCCTCCGAGGCAAATATTTACAGCTAACGCAGATGAATGACCCCTTTTGTGAGGGTTAATCTGCTTTTCAGGTGTGCAGCAAAACTTATTGACACCATCCAGTGATTCACACTCATCAGGTAATAAATCAACAGCTGCATGTTCTCTCAAATGTACGGAACACAAATTAAAAAGTCTGAATTATAATAATGTATAATGACACCACTACACATTTTAAATAACAGAAAATACAGTACTTATCATGAACACTATAGCAACAGTGAGACTTTAAGACTGACTGCCTATCTCTGTCACTTTATACTTTTTATTATCAACGGTTTATGGACGTATACTTTTACACCACCACCAGGTTCAGTTCAGGATAATGGAAAGTAGTAATTGTACCATAGTTCAGCTTTAGCTGAAATAAATCCCAAATCCCATTTACACCACACTATGCATTTTTATCTAATTAAATTTAAGTGTTATTAAATTAAAATTACAGAGTTTCTAACACAAAGCTTTTCCCTGACTTTTACATTTGACTAATCAGTCAAACGTTATAAAGCAGCATAAAAATTGTCTTTTTATAATCTGTCCAAAAATCCTCAAAAGCACTGATTGGGATTGTTGCTGCATTCAGCTAAAACCTGTAAAACCTCGGACCTCTGACCAGGAAAAAATAAAGAAAAAGCCCCATCAACTCAGAATTCCTACTTTTAAAATTTAGGCAAGTTTTCTCAGTCTAGAGTTCTGCAAGTTATATTAAATCTAAGTGGCTTCTTAAGGCATCAGTAGTATCCAAAGTAGCACCGCTGCAGTTTCAAATGTGACGTTATACAATCAAGTGCCAGAAAAACTCTAATACTTGTTAGGCCCCACACAGGCCATGGACTCCACAAGTTTGTATTCTATAGGCAATAAACCCCGTGATTCCTATAGAACATTCCACAATTCTGTATTTCTAAGGTGTAGAGGTTTCGTGTTCCATGAGTGCAGGACATAAACAGGTGTAACTCATCAGAAAGGAGGCACACGTAGTGCTCAGCTGTCAGAGACGTTTGTAGATGTACCAGAGGTCCCATAAAATGCAAGCTAAACAAACCCCATACTATTATGGAGCCACCACAAATCCGTACCAGTTTATTTTCGGCACTTAAGTGTACTGTATCTATTAGTATTTGTTTTAAATTCAGACTCACATACTCAACATAACTGTTGCAATGAAACACATATTGGAAAGCATGTTTTTTTTTCTGCCACTGAGGAGAACTCAGAGTTTAAAATTTCCACTTCTGGCTTAAGTTGAATACAGAATTATTTCAGCGCATTATGATAGATGATAGAGAAGAGGAATAGAGATGGAGTGTGTTGGAAAGGAGACTGCCCATTATGCCTGGGATACGCTTAAAGATAATCAGGTCAATTTTATGGTTGAGTCACCTCTTCCAAAATCACAAGGTGTCCTGATTTAGTCTGTAGTTAAACCAATAAAAAGTTAAACATTTACAGTTTAACAATGGCACCCAAGCACATTTTCGCTCTGCCATGTTTGATTTGATCGAGAGCTCATGTTTGTCCACAGAATCCCAGGTTCTGAGAGTCAGCATCACTGGCTAGATGTTTGATTATTGAGAATAGGCTGAAAAGCTGGTGCTCTTTTATTCTGGGAGGCGTGAGAAATAACTTTTATTACATCTGGGGACTCTCATATTTTTAACATGTCACACTTTCAGGGAAAAAAAAAATGTTCCTGAACTGTACCTTTATTTGTCACTGGGGTGGTAGCCTTAGTCTTACTCTTGCAGCTCTAGAATATATCTTTTTAAAAGGTAAACTATAGTAATGGGTCCAGGTGACACATATGTATTTCAGTGTACAAAAGAGGAGGACACCACCACAGCATCAAGAAATTGCCTATAAATTGTGTAATACAGTAATGAGTACCATCACTATAACTCTACCAAGTTTTCGATCTGCTAGAAAAAAAGTGGTCAGTTAAAAAGTTTAAACAGGGTCACTTATGGTAGTCTATGTAGATAATAGAATGAATAAACCACAACAGAGAGACATTCATCTGCAGAACTTGGTGCATACTGAAGGTGGCTTTTTATTCAGGACAGAAAAATGCCCAAAGAGATGATATGTTCTAGGTAGCTATTAAAATCCAGCCGTGCCTCAGAAAGATGAAGCTGCCTTGGACTAGTCCAGAACATTAGGTTGCTTGTTTTTAATCACACAGTGAGCCCTGAGACGAAGGCTGTACTGTTGTATGATGCAGTACCAGTTATCCAGGTACAAAATGGCTGTGGCATAAAAGAAAAACTAGAGAAATCACATATGAACATCTGTTCAGGCCCACAACGTACCTCAGAGAATAATTTTGTTAAAATGAATAATGAACAAAAAAAAGAAAACTTTTTACATGGCACAGATTTATATTACAACCATGACATATGGGATTATGGACTTGTGTTATCAGTGTGCTGGTCTGGAAACCTGTTCTTTGCACGGCGAATCAAAACCAGCGGAAAGTCAAACACTTGCGAACAAATAATCTCACAAAGAGCAAAGCAGCATTATGTTGGTTAAATAACCATATGGGTGTTTTTTTTTTAACAAAAAAAGCACTTGATCATCCATGACAGATTGAACATTTCATGGAAAGAAAAACACATAAAGAATGTCTCCTGAAATAACACAAGCCAGCACCAGTGTTTGAAGCGGTAGAACCAAACGCTAGAAAGAGCCGTTGTATTGCTTGTTGTCTACAGGAACATGTTTGCACCCAGTTACGCATAATAAAAGTTTGAGAGATCTTAAAAATGCAGTCCTCAACAGTCTGTTACTAAAGAAACCGGGGTAAAGGGGATGCAGATGAAGTCGCTGCTACATTAAGGAGAACCTGCGTTCCTGATTTCTACTGACCAGTGATCTAGTCGGACTTGCTGATTGAACTCTAAAAGTCAGGACACATGTAGAGGCAGCTTTCTATGGATCAATATAAAAGACACAAATCACAATG
>JAOVVF010000008.1:2685820-2710852 GCA_028565595.1 Duopalatinus emarginatus
TTCTAAATAAATAAAATACAGAGAATGAGAACAGAATATGAGACTACCTTTATTTCATTTAAAAACTACATGAAAATGAAGTAGAATGAAATAGGAGCGCTATTCCCGACAAGTGCGTCAAAAGCTGCAGGCCAGGAAAACGAAACAAACCCCAGGAATCTCTTTATTAATGTCCTATATTAGGTTTAACGTTTTAACGCTTTAACGCTTTGCCTTATTTACTGTAAGTAACAGCAGGACATAAGGAAATTCTTTAGAAAGAAGTGGAAAGTAAGTTAATTTTTTTCCAGTGGAAATGTTAGTGCAGTTAGCGGGCTTATCAATGTTAGGAGATCTATCAGCTAGCTTAATGACAGCTATCATTTAAATCAGTTAAAAATATACCAAAATGCAAGAAAAGGCATCTAATTAATTAAAAATTTTGTGAGAGAGGACCCCCCCACACACACAAATCTCATCTCATCCATGTGTCCCCCACCCCCACATTAAAAATGCTTCCGACGCCAATGATGTGGACAGACAAGTATAAGAACTGAGAAATTATAATTATATCAGTAAAGGCAAAATAAGAGTCTTATCAAATTTTATTTACAGGTATAAACAAAAAGAAAAATGAATTTAGAAATATGTATATTATTGTATAATAATAAGGTATTATTATTATTAACTAATATGCATTTTTTTCTATTTTAAAACTGATATTTACAAAAGTAAAATGATTAAAAGTCCAAAAAGACATGATTAGAGAATAATTCCAGCATTAAAAAAGATTTTTAAAAATAATAAAAATCTAAAAAAAAGTCTAACCGTTTTTGTCGAGTGACATGTCTGTTTAACACTTTTTTCTTTATTTGACCCACTAAAATCTCTGACATTTGATATCTAGCTGAAACTCTTCTGAAGCATTATTGGTGCAGTTCTGTTTTATTCTGTGTGTTACGGGGACTGTGGATGAATTGTGAACAGTACAAACTTGCAATTTAGCTTCATTAGACAGGTGTTTTAGAAAAGATACCAAATTAGGAAACAAGTCCAAATAAGCAATTACATTTGACTACCAGTGACTACCAATATTTTTAAGAGAATTTACTAAAAGACACTTAGAATAAATCATTATTTTCTCTCTGAAATTCCAAATAAACATATACACACTAGTAACATAAACGCGTTTTAAAGTTTACATTTTTGTGACAGAAAAATAAGCCCAGGCAAACCTGGCACCCGCTGGTGATGGGACAGAGAACAGCTCAGGAAATCTGTGTGTGAGTAACGCAAGTAACGTTTTTATGAAATTAGTAACTAATAAGATTACACAATATTGGACTGTAATCCTTTACATTACTTTGTTATAAAAAAAAAGTTATCAGATCAGTAACTCCAACCTCACAATGAATGGAAATCTACTGCCATTAAGATACTCATCAAGATGAGACATAAACATGTGGCATTTTAAATTTATATGAATATTTTTAGAAACACAATGGTTCTGATGCTGAGACATAAAACTGCCTGCCGAAAACAACTCTGACCCATTGAGGCATAGACTCTACAAGACCTCTGAAGGTGTGCTGTCGTGTCTGACACCAAGACGTTAGCAACAGATCCTTCAGTGGATCTTCTGTAAGATCAGACCAGATGATCTAGCCTTCAACGCCCCATTTCACACCAATAAGACTTGGTTGCATGCGACCCTGTCACTGGTTCTCTGGTTGCCCTTCTTTGGACTACTTGTGGTAGGTACTAACCACATATTACCAGGAACATCCCACAAGACCTGTGGTTTCGGAGATGATCTGACCCAGTCTTCTAACCAACACACATTTGGCCCTTCTCAAAATTAATCATATCCTTACACTTGCCCATTTTTCCTGCTTCCGACACATGAACTTCAAGATCTGACTGTTCACGTTCTGTCTACTGTATGTTACCACTCGAAAAGTGTCATTCTAAAGAGATAATCAATGTTATTCACTTCACCTGCCATTAGTTTTTGTGTTTTTTATGGCTGATCAGCGTATATGTGAGGTTGGTTGTACAGGGTTGCCAGATCTGTATGGGAAAAAGCCACCAAAAATGAACCTCAATAATAGCCTAAATTTAAAACAATCTTCAAATATTTTTCTACTTTTTAGACAACAATAAAACCTTAAAGTAACTTTCTTTTTTTAAAAAAATCTGTAAGTGAATATGTTGCAGTACCATTACAAGGAATGTTAGCTTATTGTTACAATTGTCGTAACCATAAAATTAATATATGTTACGTTTTTAAAGCTCCAAAGTTACATATTTGTTCAAATAAAAATAACTTTGTTAAAATAAAATAACTTTGTTAAAATAAAAAGTTTCCATAAGTTTGTGAAACAGTTCCTAAAAAATTTAACTAAATGAGAACCAAAGGTTAATGTTAGGGAAAGTTTCTGTTTGTTGAAGTGATGTGCACATTAATAACTACTCCATCCATCAGGAGATTGTTAGCAGTGTGTTTAATACAGTAAATCATGTTTAGCATTCCTGCTACAGTGATGTCCACAATGTGTTTCTTTTCTCTTACTTAGATACAGTAGCTAGCTGTCAGTACCTCCATCAGTGAAATTCAGCTGGCTAGTTACCAGCTTAGATATAGCAGACACTACCAAAGTTGGTTTTTTGATGCTTTTATTTATGAGGAAAGAATTAAACAGGAAGCCAGAAAAATATATGAAAGAGAACACACAGAGATGTACATTTAAATAAAACCAGCAGCTGCAGTTGATGAAGTGAAGTGAATCGTGCACAGACACATGGGCACACACACACACACACACACACACACACGCACACACACACACACAAAGAGAAAGAGAGAAAGAGAGAGAGAGAGAAAGAGAGAGAGAGAGAGAGAGAGAGATTAAAACACTGCTATTTTGGATGCCACGCCTCTTATGTTGGTTAAACTGTATCGTAATATAGAGTACAGAGTATTATTAGTGCAACTATATCAGTGCTGTGAATCCTTTGCATGGAACAGTGAGTACACCTCATTTTAGTGACCACTGACACATAGCGCTTCATTTTACTTTTGGGGAAGTCACATACTCACTAAGGCCTACCCAGTAATGCAATGTTTAACACACTTGTTTTGAAGAATACTTGCATATTTTGCATAATACATATTTTAGTATGCATACTGTTTTTAAGCTGCATTATTTTACTATGCATACTTGTTTTTCATACTTATATCCTGTACACTTGTTTTTTTAAGTATGCATATGTACTTTGTAAGCTATAACCAGCAAAAAGCAAAAATAGAAATTTACTATAAGGAACTCATTTAATGCTGAAACATATGTCACTTGAATTAAGTATGCAAATCATTTTGCATACTTACAGAAACATAAACATCTTCAGTTATCTTAAAGGAAAATTTCTTGCCAACAGTTGTTCTATTGTAACTCGGTAGACGTGTTAGATTTGTATTCTTGTTGCTGTACCTTACCTAGGCTCAATCTCAGGAGCGCCAACTACAGCTCACAGAGCTTCTAATGCTCATTGTGCACTTTGTATCCTTTTGTACTTCTTCTCCATATATAGATAAAGGAAGAACGCTAATATGTATTATAGACACTCAATTATGCAGTGTTTTTAATGTATGCTGTATTTTTTCCTTCACACTTATTTCATGTATACATGTTCATTTTGCATTCGAACTTTTTTAGTATGCGTACTTGGATATGGACTTATGGACTTATGGATATACGGACTTTGGATATGAACATTCTTAGTTTGCACTCTTGCTTTTGTAGGATCAGACCACATCGGATCGAACCTTGGGGGCCCTGTCACTGGTTCACAGGTTTTCATCTTTCTTGGATTACTTTTAGTAGGTATTAACTACTACAATTTGGTTCTTGTCAAAGTTACTCAGATCCTCATGCTTGCCCATTTTTCCTTCTTTTAAAACATCAACTTGCTGCTAAATATATCCCCCTGCTTGACAGGCCATTCTAACCACATAGTCATTGTTAGTCACTTACCCTGTCAGTGGTTTTAATCTTATCACTTATTGGAATACATAAAAAATAAAAAAAAAAAGTTAAAAAAGTAAAAAAGATAAAAAAGTTTAGCATACTAAAACAGTTAGTATGTTAAAATAAATGTGCAAAGTATTTATCATTGTAATGCTAAGTACACATCTCTCATATCTCTGCTTAAGAGATATGTTAGAATGAAAAGAGTTAAAATATTAACTTATAACTAATAATTAACTTATTAATATTAAATAGGTTGCCATAAAAGGGGACTAATCACCAGATAAAGGACATATCCCCATCCCACAAAGTCTCAAAAATCAGTACAAAGTACAAAGCTCACCCCCTGTATTTATATACATGGTTGGCTCCTTTCTTGTTCAGTTTGTGACACTCATTTTTAAGTATGAATACTTATTGTTCATACCAACATATTTAGTGTTCATGATTACTTTGCATACAATCTGTGTGTGTGTTACTGAGATCATATACGAAAATCAAATAGCAACCCAGCAAACCCAGCAGGCTTAATGTTAGCATTTTTATCCTCTTTTTTGGGAACGTTTTCATAATGCTCTTAGAACTTTCTATTTTGAGAGAAACTCAGTGCTGGGAACGCAAAACACAACATTCTCCTATGACAGCTGACAAGCTTGCCAAAAGGTTGGTTTTTTTTTTAGTTTTCATATTTTATTTTACTCTTGTGAGTATTATATTTGAAGAGAATATTCATAACGTAACATAACGGCCACAGAGCTTCAGAGACTAAGAAAATATAACGTACATCAGCAAGATAAGAAACCTAACAAAAAAAAGGTTTGTAGAAAACATAGGTATGCATACTTAAAAAAACAATAACTAAAAATAAAAATTCATGTAGGCGAATAATGCACTTCTATTGCAGAAGTGTCTCAAAACATCAGTATGACCATATTAACATTCAAACTAGTCATCACAGGCTGAAACTGTGAGGCACCAACATTACCTACAGTGACCATGACAGTGCCGCCTCATGGATAATGTTATTAATACCCCATGAGGTACTTACTGTAGTTATGATCAGGTCTTGAAACCATTTATATGGAGACAAAAAAAAATAAATAAAGGCACAAAGGGAGCGCTTGTATTCAACATTTTAATCATCTTTAACAAAGAGCTTACACAATTGCATAGTTCTGTGACGGTTTAAAAATGGGCTTTTAACTGATCAAGACATTCAATACATTCCCGTCAATTACTGTAAAAGGCCACAGTTTAAAAAAAATCCTGTTTTTTTTTAAAATAGTGGCATGTGCACTAGTTTTAAAACATCATGGTAAGAATTTTATGGGGAAATCACCATGAAACAGGAATATTTTTGTCTAATATTTTAGACAAAATGATCCATATTCAGAAATAAAAATCCTTGACAGGTAATTTTTGAGTGAATATATGACTTGACTGATTTCACATCTGTAAACAGGCTCCTGTCACGTACTATACATAGCACAGGAAATAGGTGTTTGGTAGATTATTTCTTTGTTCAATGCTTCTTGGCAATAAATGTTATATTGTTGGAAAGCTTGTTAATTTCCCTTGTAAATGCTGCCACAACTGTAAGGAACATGCATTTGTAAGATGAGCAGTAAAGCTGAGTATGTGGGTTGCGCCCATGAAAAATCTGCCAAATCTTTTCTGCCATTGCCAAACAGCTTATTTTGCAATTGACTTGTTTGGTGTTTGATGGACTGGATGATTGAAGTTTGAAGGAACAAGACAATTTATTCATTTAACAAACAGTTGGACTGTAGGGTCAAACTGTGGAAAATTTCCTTACTTTTGTGCTATGTATAGTAACAGTGCAGTCAACTAAAACCAGTTCTCCAAAAGAGTAGAGCAGAGAAGGTGGGAACTGCACACGTTATTCATTATTCATTATTCATGTACAGAAGCACTAGTTAAACTGGTGGTCATTTCGATGGTGATAATCAGCAAATGTTCAGTATTACGTATAATTCAGTACTTTGTTTACACACATGAAATCAGTCCATATTAATGTTACACAAACAGCAAACTAAGAAATTAATGAATGTTCTCTAATAAAAAGCATTGAGTCCCTCAATATGTTGATTTGGATATATTTTGGTCAAGTCAAACACTGGAATGACTAAAGCACCAGTTATGAGGCAGTGGAGTAGTTGAAGCATCGGCTATTAATGAATGAGTAAACAACGAGTTAGAACGAACGCTTATTAGTAAATTAGATGGAAAAGTAGCTTTGGTGTCAGAACTACTCCAACACCAAACAGTGTCACATCACTGGTACTGACGGATATACTACTGATCTTAAACTGGGTATGGGCCTGGGTCTTAGAGAGATATACCACAGAGAGTCTATCTACGTGTATAAAATGGCAGGGTGTAATTTCAGGGTATCTGGAGCTAGTAAACTAAAGCTACTTAGACCTTACCCCTCTGAGGGATGTGTGCGCACAGGTTTGCTGCATTGGGGCTCCACTGGAAAGCTCTATGCCATGTAAGACTCTTGTGTGTGGCGCAGATTTTGCGCTTTATAAATTGTTCAGCTCCATTAGAGTCTGGTCCAGCACTTGGTGCATGCCTAGGTTCTCCTCTTTAGCTTGGGCTAGTTTCTCTGGTGGCAGAAAGACACAAAAAGGACAAAGTGAGAAGACAAAAAAGGTGAGGAAAAATGAGCAACAACATTAACAATACAGTTCAATTGTCTCAGTTTTCTCCATGAATTGACATTAAAACAGTCTTTAATACAGTACACAGTTAAAGTACGTGACTTGGGTTGATTTCACATACACAATCATGAGCAGTAAGCAGATTCCTGACTCCTGGTTTGTCCCTAAACGAGGTGAGACTGAGGCCTTGACAGAGAGACTAGTTAGTGTGTGTTGTGTGAGTGAAATGTCAGGTGAGGTTTGGGTTTCACTCAGCACAAAGGATCAGTCACAGAGGACAACGGCTGTTTCGGCTCAGCGCCTCCACCACACCGGGGTGCTTAGCCAAAAAAAGGTTCAGGCACAATTAATAGAACAAAATTAAAACGTCCCAGTGATATTCCTTCTGGTCAAATTTTTGCATACTGGCCTGGGAAAAGCTGTCAGATTGCGCTAAGGCCAAATTCTGGCAAACAGCCAGTAAAGATGAAAAATGTTTTCTAGTTACTTTTTCTTTCTTTTCTAACTTATGCTCTCTTTCTGCACAGATAAGGAACCAGCTTAACAAACACAAAACAAACACAATGAGATACATGTAGTTTCCCTAATCATGTCTAAACCCTTCCTAGTTAAACATGACATTCTCAAAATGTCAGGTATGTGCTATAGAAAACAGAGTCGCGAGTCAGTTTGTAATCAGATTCCAGCCATCAAAATGCTCCTGTGATGCTCCTGTACAGAGAACTAACTACAGTGGATCTTGAGTTATAGCAATTAAGAGCACTAAAGATATAACTCAGTGTAATATGATTTCACAAACACGTGAGGTAAACGAATTCTAACACGTTAGTGTTTCTAAGGCGTAGAAAAACATGTTTACCAAGCATAATAATTCACAGCCTAAAAATCTGAACATGTCTTTGTATATAAACTTTTGAACAGCTCACATAAGCATTAGTAACCCCATAAAGGCATGGATGGAAGCATATAAACTAAATTCCCATGCTCCAGTTAGTCATACTAATAAACAGCAGACTCGATTTCAAAGTCACAGGGAAAAACATGGACAAACATTTCCTCTGAGGTTGAAAAAATGCCATTTATGTTTGTCGCTGTGGCCTTAAAAAAGCTTCCGTGAGTTAATATTATAATAAAACAATAATAAGCCCATGAATTTCCCATCATGGATAATCACATTCATATGATTCTGGGCTGAAGTACTGAGTAGACTATAACACTAAAGGAAACACTGGTCCAAATAATGAGATATTCCCTGAACACAGGTTTATATTAATGTGCCGTCTCTGCCGAGGCAGTGTTAGCTCAGTAATTAGAGTGCTTGAAAAAGCACTCTGTTGTTACTCCTCTTTTGTCTTCTTCTTCTTCTTCTTAAGCACATTTATGTAATTAATACAGCCTGAAACGCTTAACATACAGACTCCATTCAAACACCATTTCTTACATAATCATGACAAGATTTTTGGTGTTGGTTTTTAAAAAAAAATTAAGTTTAAACTTTTAAATTTTCTATAGGAATGAACTGGGGAGTTTTTTGAACTGCCGTAACTGCCGTTCATTGAGCTACATACATGAAAATTGAAAGGCTCATTTGACATTTTTGTTTTTTTGAGTTATGAGGACTTGTTGGGGATGAGGCACCAGAAACTTCTCCATTGACTTCAATGTTAAATTCAGGGCCATTAAAAATTCATTTTCCAATTTTTTCATCTGTGTTCAAACGATAACTTGGGCATCTTCTACTCAATCCACATAATTTTACAATTGTACATCACAACGATCATCAAGGGGTCTTCTCTCAGATGGCCTCTTCGGTAAAGTGACAGATTAAAGATTTTCCGAGTTATGAGCGTTTGTTCGGAGTGTGTAAATAGGCGCAAACTGCCGCAAACTTTTCTACAAAAAACATGCATATTAACGGGAGTGAGTGACAGTTAAGACTTGCGATTCTCTCTCTCTCTCTCTCTCTCACACACACACACACACACACACACACGCACACACACACAAAAGGGGCGGAATGTTACAGACAGGAGGATCTGTACATAAATAAATAAAAACATAAATATAAATGGCAGTAGTATTTATGCCTGTATGTAAAAAGACCATAACTCTATGGACAGGGGTTCTTCCCTCTGTCTTGACTAGCCTGTGCCCCTCTTCCAACACACACACACACACACACACACACACACACAGATTATGGTATTAGCCATAATCCTGGCCCCAACAGGGCACAAATGTTCGAGCGCTCTTGTAGTCCCTTCAGGAAATGCACATCTAGTTGTGAGTTCAAATCCCACCACCACCACTAAGCAGACACTGCAGGGTCCTTGTGCAAGGCCCTTAAGCTTCAAATGCTTAGATGTATAAATGAGATAAATTTTTAAAACAGTTGCTCTGGATAATGGCAAGTCGTATGGTGGACACTTCACATGATATAAATCTAATAATAAACAAATTAAAAATGTGTTGTTATTTACCAAAAAACAGTGAATTGTTGATACTGTAATGCATTTTTTGTATGGAGATATTTGCTTAGCATTTATGGAAGGAGTCTCCTGCATCAGCATTGTAACAGTGAGTATGATTTTCACCACAGGAATGTCTTCAGGACTTTCTGCATTTTGGTTTCTCAGTATGAATGTCTCAACAGGACAAGCTGCTTTTTTGGCTTATAAAATTCAAGGAAGATGGGTTGATTTCTGCTATAACTGAAGGGATAACAGGAACTAACTTGTTTTGCAGAGGTAAAATGTAACTATAAATGGCATGACATGCCTTTTATGAATAATTAATACTATTTTGTTTAATTAATGATTATTGACAACTTGCACACTTGCATACACACTAGTGAACTGGTCTTGTGACCGGAAGGTTGCAAGTTCAATCCCCTGTACCGACAACACACAAATGAAGTGCCCTTGAGGAAGGGGCCTAACCCCTCAACTGGTGGATAGGGTTTACTAGTGTGTCTGTTTCACTGGGCAGATAGGTTAAATGTAGAGGTCAAATTACTCTGCGTGTACAAGCACAGTGGTCAATTAGTGGTTCTCTTTTACTCATTTTCACAAAAAAAAAAATCAGGTTGTGCTGTTTATACAACCTTATATAGAAATTATACAACAGTGTGTCCTGGCCAGGCAAGCTTGAAAATAACACACCCTTTCTCACGTTCTACTGCTTTAATTATCAGCTTCAGGTGCTTGCCTAGGTCACATCACACCTACCCTCCATTGATTATTAAGGTTTTAGAACATGAGATGGTGCATGGTATTACGAAATACCAGCACGGCTGTGGTAAGACAGACACGAGCTAAAGGCAAGTCTTGTACTTCATATCACAGCGGTGCTGTTATTTTACTATAGTACATGTCTTCGAGTGTTCTATAGTCTGCAAAATAAATAAAGCAAGAAATAGATTAACTGATCTATGAATATAGCGTTAAATACATTTTAATGTTAACATTTCCTTCTACCAAGTTATAGTTCCTCAGCAAGCACTATATAACAGAAACAAACTCCACTCACTCACTGTACAGCCTGCAGTGCATTCTCCAGCTCCTTACATTCAACTCTGTTTCCCTACTCACTATTTTTCTTTTTTAGCTCAGAGCATTTAGGACATGTCTTAACAGTCATGTTCAGTGGAGTAATACAGTGTTTGTAAAAAAAAAAAAAAGAAGAAGAATATGCTGTTTTTTCATGATTGCTTTTTAACCAATCAGCTTGCATGGCCGGGACTGCCTGTTGTAAAATTTTCAATAACAGCATGCTTGTCTTTATCTTTCATTTGTTGTAGATTTGAATATATTCTGGGTTTTTTTTTTTTACCTTACTTCCTTCTTCATTGATAGATGGGTTAAAGTGAGGCGGACAAATTGTAAACATCATCAAAATGCAGCTACATGGAGGGTGAACATAACAACTGAGCTCATACTGTACATGTGTAATATCTCTGGAGCTGTACATTTGTTTTTCATTCATACTGTTGAGTTTCGTATTTTTAAGGCAGCAATACATAATAAAAGAAAGCATAAAGAACATATCTACACACTCAAACCCACAAAAGACCACGCATTAAAGTAATGTATCATTATATAGTAGCGACTACTTCTGATTTAATACTCAATCCATCCGATTGGCACGAAGATATTTATCCTGAAAATGACACAACAAAGTTTCAGGGTCAAATGACAATTCGTTAACTAAGAATGCTTCAGTTTGCAGGTTTTACACTGTTACAAACACCAGCATTTACACTATTACCTCTAAAGAGACCACATGTTAGTTCCCGAATATGGCAGTGAATAATTTTGAAGACAAAGAGAATTTTATCTGGAGAGGTTCAGCTGCTGTGAACTACTCTCAGCTCATTAGTGCAATTTTTCTCCATCGTCTCATGTAAGCGATCTGTTTCCACAGCATCACAGAGAGCCAGGTACAGAGGAAGAGCCAGCAGGATAAACGAGAGAAAAAAGAGAGAAACATAAATGAGGAAAGAAAGACAGAAGGGGTTAGTGAGAAAGCACAAAGCAACAAAGGGGGAAAATGTCCATGTCAATATATATGATAAAAAAATATATATATTATACACTAAAGTGCCAGAAAAACAAATTTTGCAAATGACGATTCAGCCAATTTTCAATGTGGTTTAATAGTTGAGCTCATATGATGGGTCAGAGCATTTCAGAGGAAGAAACAAAGTTTGGATTTTCATTTGTATGACCATTTCAAGGGTGTACTGTGACTACAAGAATTCCAGCAAAACCTCAAATTTACGACAGCAGTGAGGCCATAAAAAAAAAGACTTGACCAGCACCGGCTGGCAAGAATTGTTTCATGGAGTACGTGTGCAACACTGCTGGGGCCTCAAATAACGTTCCCTCCAAGATATGGTAATAGACTGGTATACAAGTTTTTCTGGCACTTCAGTATAGTACACCAGTTCACCTGAATGGTGTGGTAAAGTTATCAAGAATATAAATATATTTATTTACTTAGGCCTGTTAGCACTTACCTCATCCTTCATTTCCCTCCTTTCTGAGTTATATATATATATGCATATATATATATATGTGTGTGTGTGTGTGTGTGTGTGTGTGTGTGTGTGTGTGTGTGTAATGAATGCTGCTTTGATTTGTATTCAGAAAACCAACTCACAAAATTTCTAAAGATGTGACTTATATAACTGCATAAATTATAACTCGCCATCATCTTTTTTCCTCTTCCTAACTCTAGTTACTGTGCATCTCGAAATTACTAACAGACATTTGGCTTGTCTCTGCTGAACCTAGCAAACAGGACAAATACTCCGAGATAACAAAGATATAAATTGTAATATTCTTGGCAGTGAAACGCTAAACTCCATCCAAAGCTGTAAAAAATAGCATTAACTACGTTTGAATGGAAAAATAAAGAGGAATAAAAGAGAAAAGTAAAGTTTTTGCTTTTTATTACAGAGGGAGAAAATAAAGCACTACAGAAACACAGAGAACAAACACTGAACAAGTTCCAACAGAACAATGTAGCAGATGTGTAAACAGTGACGAACTGGCAAAGCTCAAGGAGAGGAGTATCTTTTTAACAGAAAGGTACTGAAACAGAACACAGAAAACAGCAAAGAAAAAAAGAAAGGCAGGACCCAGACTGGCTCCCTGGGGTGTGCCGTATCAGACTTATTTATCAAGAAACATTCGTTTCTGAACACTGATTTTATGATCTAGACTGGGATCTGATTTAAATAGTGGAATGGAGGGATATAAAAACAAGCAATGATGAGAATAAGTGAACCCCAGATGAGCCAGATGTAGCAAGCACTGAGGAAGAAGAATTGAGGAAACAGGGACGATGAAGAAGGCACGAGTGAAGACAGGGTGAGACAGTGCATTTAAAGGGTTGTCATGTCGTTGAGAGCCAGATCCAGCTCCTCGCTGAGGGCTTTGCCCTTCAGCTTCTGAGCGTACACCTCGTCTGCGTTTCATCCACACACACAGCAGTAAAGGATGAGACACAGAGAGACAGAAGGAAACGAAGGGTGGGAGAGGGACAAGGAGAGATGGTCAGAAAAAGGAAACAGTTCTGTTAGCAAACAAAAAAGAAAATCTATGACTGACAAAATGCACTAAATTGAACCTGGGATGATTCGTATCATAAATCAAGAGTCGTCAATCTTATCTGCTGGAGTGGCTGTGGTGGTATTTGTAATTCTAAACAGCAGCCACATCTGATTCCACCTGTTCAATTCACAGATCTCTGTCTTTAATCTGGTATTAGGTTTGTCTACTGTTAGGCTAGAGAGAGAACTGATAGCCATGCAGGATGTTTCCTGATAAGATTGAGGACTGCTTTAATAATACAAAATCATTTCGCTATCATAGCTAGTGGGCAGTGTAACTTAACTTAGACAATTCTAGACTTAAAACACAGCATTTTCATGCACTGTAATACCATAACCTATGTATACACAAAGGTCCAAAGTCAGTTAACGCAACTCACAACACCTACATGCAGCCTCAAGCTCTTGTTAATGTTCTGCAGTCTTTTTAACTCATTCACACTTACACAGGCTTCGAGCGGAGAATGATGTTATAACCAACATGCAGTAAAAGAAATCACAATAAACGGATAAACACAAGAAACTGATTCAATGTAACCCATACACAATTTGGTGAAACAACATTAACGCTGACATCAGTAATTTGTTAATTCTGACAATATGTCAAATACACACTGTGTATAACACATAATACTTCATATCCCATCAAACTGGTTAATTCCTAACAGTCCACAGCAGATCCACAATGTTTTTTTTTTATGTTTCCTTTTTATTGAGAATTACGTAACGTTTCTATGACGCTAATTAGAGAACTGTGGTGTATAAAAAATGGGCCATTTACTTCCATAATAAAACTCCCTTGTAAATACATGAAAATAATGAAGAGTTTGTACTGATGGCTGGTGCCAAGATCAGTTGGCTGTCAAGATTTCAATCAAGACTTTTCAACCACCAACTGTTTAAAAAGCGACGTAAATAGTTGACAATTAATCTGTTTGGCTCTGAAAGGTCACACCACAGCAAACTGTCTTATTCAGGAAACTTGACAACCAAAGATGTATTTAATTGATTCTTGCACATTCTGTAGGTCTGAAAGAGTTAATAATACCCATTGTACTCTTTTTCTACTATTAAACCAATTTCCGTCCACTAGCAAGTTCTTCCTTATCACACAGCGGCTGCCAATCAGGACGGGCAAAGGCTAACACATGCATCCCTAAAAACACTAAGCCACAAAATTAGTTAGATACCAGAGCTTTCCTTACACTAGGGTACAGGGCAGTTAAACACTCTTCCGCATACATGAGCTTACAGATCCCTGCGATTGGCTAATGAGTAATTCAATCCCTCTCAATCATAAAGCATAGCTAATTTTGCTCTTATAGACTCCCGGCGACAGACAGCCGTAGCATGGTATTGATTTGTACTCAAATGTTTCCACACTTCCAAGTGAATACAAACATATGATAAAAAACACAACTTTGTGAAAACATGACACACTGTAGCGTAAAACATTCCCAATGCAGATGCAGTTAATCACCAGGACATGTCAGTTAATTACAACTAATTAAAGTTCAACCTTGATTTTTTTTTTTTGTTAACTTGCTAACGTACCTTCCAAATCATCGATGGTCTTCTCAAGTTTAGCCACAGACCTCTCTGCAAACTCGGCACGAGTCTCAGCCTGGGAACAGAAAAAATTGACTCAACCAATAAATAAAAACAGCTTTTTGCCAGAACAAGTGCTTCATATTGTTCTTATATAAAATCTTCCCTGCTCACCTCTTTCAGTTTTTCAGTGAGCACTTTGATTTCTTCTTCATATTTGTCTTCTTTTGTTGAGTACTAAAAAATAATAAAGGATTGCAAAAACGTTAATAATAGGAGCAGCATTGCTTGATGCTTAAAATAATACAATATGCACAGTTTGTAGCAATACAGAGAAAAAGCAGAAGAGAGATTGTTATCAGCTAACTTATGCAGGGAAGTGAAAAAGTTTACTACTATACTTCATATCTCTTGAGATAAATAAGAAACTTTCATTTCTTTACAAGACCTACTGTGCTGTAAGCAAGCCTTACGGTTTCATACTGTCCCACTTAGTGCTTCAGTAACCGTCTCTATAGTTACTCAAACATCTGCGAGCTTGGGCTCGCCCCTGTAAGCGGGAGGCCCTGTTGGCTTTTCACAGTAACGCAGCCACCAGCTGTTGCTGATTTGCCTACCTTCTCTGCCTGGGCCTCCAAAGACTTCAAGTTGTTGGTGACATTTTTCAACTCTTCCTCAAGGTCACCAGATTTGCTGTGCCATAGCAGGAGCAGTGGATGAAAAGTAGAGGGAGGGGGAAAAAAGAAAAGAGAGAAAAGAAAAGAAAGAGCATTTTAAGGAAGTGGGGGGGGAAAGGGCTATTCTAGGCTAAGGAGACCCCAACCTGACGAGGGAGAAGAGGTGTTTCTGATAATATCAGACACTGTGGACACAGCTAGGAATAAATACGCTTAGCTAATATGCATTAGGACAAAGACTTTTTGGTATTGTTCTACATATACAGGTATATAATAAAAATCTAATCATCTTTGCATTTTTATTTTTTTTTGAGTAGAAGTCTCTTTCCTAAGGCTTTAGTAGGGGCCACCTTTGCCAGGCAGAAGAGATGGTTCACCTACAAGCTAAGAAACAGAGGCCATTCGAAGCACAGGTTTGGAGTTACGCGAAGCACAAGAAAAATTTAGTGAGGCCTAGCAGGAAAGCACGAGAGAAGAAGCCACCATTAATATCAGAGTGCTTGAGCAACAGTCGCTGCTGTACCTCTTCCTCCCCGCACATCATGGACTTCAAATTCTGATCCATGAGTCTAAGCTCCTCCTCCAGCTGTCTGACTCGACTGGGTTAGTCCAACATGAGCAGGGAATATGGGAGAGGAGGGAACATGGTGTATCCCAGGGTGGAGTGCATTGGAGCATGCATTTAGGAAACAAAGGGAGAGAGAGGACCATGATCCTCGCTGTGGTTAGTGAACCCCAGAGCTTTTCTTTCTCACACATGGTTTTCTATATACACAATTGGGTGACTGAAAGACCACAGGCAGCTAGTAAACAAATAGAATTATACTAATGTGATCCAACTGCCCAATCGTAAGCCCCACCTTTTATTCCTTGGCTATCCAGTTACTGCTGAGCAACTATTGCTATGTTGAATTTGCCATTAGCTCAGTCAGGTGGTCTGAGCTTTAGTACACACACCAGTATTGGTCTGCGTCGTTGATCTGTAGACATTTCTGTATGCGGCTAGTTAACATACTTTGGCAGAGTATGAATAAGTAATAAAAAGGAAACACGCTACAAGATAATCAGTGCATGAAAATATTTTTAGTGGGCTGGAAAACCCTTTACATGATTTTATTGTGATCGTTTTTACTGTATGTGGCTTAAAATGTAATAAACAAAACAGAAAAGTTTCCAACCTGCCTGTGTCTGATTACAAACTGAACTGGTCAGGCGTAAGTTTGTTTTATTGCAGCATATTCTTATCGCTCAACTTGATTAAAGTGTGACGTTTACTGCGTAATGAAATCACAATTAGTAAATTAGCAAAATTATTATTCTTCGTTTGTATAATCCTTTTTTATATTTGAACGTTTTCTGATTTCCAAAACAGTCTGTAATGTCTCCCTGTAATAGTGGTCTTAACTGAATAACTCTCCATTTTCCAGCCTGACCAACAATATAACAGTAAACATACTGTTTGGGTGTGGCTCAGGATCAGACAACTGTACTTTGGTGCACATTCTTGGAAACGATCTAGTGTCATAAATAGATCATTCAGAACATGAAATAAGATATTTCATACTGTCTATTGCTTTGGAAAGTCTTTCAGCCACCACAAACATGCAGTATATTACATCACTGTTCATGCAAAGTATTACCATAACAATAAATACTATATAAATGCATACACATTTAGTATGGACAAATATCTAACGTTCAAACAATTATCAAAAGTCAACAGTATAAATGGATACACAGAATGCATATTATGTTGTAATATAATAAACCAACAAAGCAAAACATTTTAATTGTTATTATTTGCACTTAGCAGCTGAATTTCATACATGCTCTTTGATGAATGTGAATAATACTCACGCCTCAGCCACCTCAGCACGCTCTTCAGAGCGCTCAAGGTCTCCCTCAAGGATGACCAGCTTACGGGCCACCTGCAGGTAAACAACAAACAGCCAGTTATCAACACAGTAATAGTAACAAGCACAAGGCCTGCGTCTCTGGTTAATAGGCCGAGTGTCTTTTGGAAATGCCTAGGGTGGGATAGGAACTGCGGACAACACGTCTCGAGGAATATAGTGAGGACCATAAAATGACAGCATCACATCGACACCGATCAAACACAGCTCTGACTCACTAAGACATGGATTTCACAGTCTGAAAGTGTCCTGTGATATCTGTGGTACCCAAGACGTTAGCAACAGATCTTTCTATTGATATTCTGTAGGATCTGACCAGACCGGCTAGTCTTCAGCCCTCACACACGAGGGTGCCCATGATCTGGTTGCTGGTTCAATGCTGGTAACCACTCCTGCATCCTGGGAACACTCAACAAGACCTGCTGTTTTGGATATGCTCTGACCCAGTTGTCTAGCCATCGTAATTGGGTCAAAAGCCAATTTTTGAGAACTTACTTTTCAGTTGCTGTTATTTACGTTGCCTGTCAGTGATTTTAATGTCATGGCTGATTGGTGCATATGGGCTCTTGAATCTGTAGTCGACCTGCACAGGACGTGTAATTTAACTATAACTAACCAGTATGAATCTAGCAGTTGTGCAGTAAGTATGTAAAATTGCCCTGCAAGCAGTAAATCTGCAGCTTTCTATTCCAAAGGTTAATGCAGTGTTGACTCGACAGTGAGCCAACCGAGATCAAGAGTCAAGTCACATGTGAATCTGCTCTTAAAACTCCTAACAACCAACAAGATATTGGTGAAGTGGCTAAATACTAAAAGATTACTTAACTGTAGCACTGATATTCGTAAAACATCAGTCCACTGATCCGTCTCGTTTAATAACCAGGACATAACCGACATTTTAAACACAGTATGCTACTTGATCCTGTAGTGCTCTACAGAAGGTCTGCTTAAATAGAGGTTTAATTATTCACTAAATACTACTGTTGAAGTGTTAAGGAGGCCCTTGTGTGCTTCTCTGTTAATTTAAGCTCCTCTCCTCTCTTCTGCAGAGCCATTTCGTTAACACTTGGACAACAACAACAGCAAGATGACGCATAAGCGGTCACGTTAAACAGTACCACTCGTGCCGACAGGATGAACTGATCAGAGACTGGGAATGTGTTTAAAAGATTTGAAAGGAACCCCTGGGGAGAGGTTGACTGATTCCACAATGAGAGGAAAAGCTAATAGCTAAATTATAAGGTCTTGAGGAGACAAAATGGAAATGTAGGATCTGTACATGTATTGCAGAATAGGAAAGCATTTTCCACTGTATATTCAAAAACATGTTTTAGCCTAAACAAGAGCCAGAGGAAACTCAGCTTGAGACAACCTGAGAGATGAGTGATGTGTACTAATAATCATACTTTTTATATGAGTATTGCATTGACTGCCTTCACAGGTTGTACTTAACTTGGTACTTTCAGGCTTTATGTAAGTTATATATTGGGTACTGTATAGCTTATTTCTGGTAGTATCCTAGCTTCAAGTACTTGGAATTCTGGTCTATCAGGACTAGCTATGGATATTCATAGTTAATGACTAATCACCTTTGCAATTGCTCTGGATAAGACGATCTGCTACAGGCTATAAATATAATGTATAGTGACAAATGTCATCATTTCAATGCACAGTAATGATGCTGCTCAATATTAATCAGTTTACTGATTTAATTGGCTATGTTTTCCAGTACGTTTACATTCAATAATTTAAATCCGATCAAGTTCAAGAGAACGCCTGATGTATCTTTAAGCATCCGTTTTTGTTTGTGCTTCATTCTTTGTTCTTTTTTCTGTTTTTTTAACTGTGCATGTATGTGGTTAACCACTCTGCAACAAACCGTGCTGCTCACCCCACTCCCAAGTCCAACTGATTCCTGTTGCTACCAGTCTTGTGTAATCATCTGGATTGGACTAAGTAACGGAAAAAGTACTGCTCTAGTTTACTGAGGCTGGTACAGTGACTGGAAAAAGGGCATTATTATTGTTATTACAGTAAGAGAAAAAAATCTAGAAGTGACTTACATTAAATATACAAAATAAATATATACATATATGGCTAGGGAACAAACATGAATCGTCATGAAAGGACGGTCTCAGATATAAGTTTTATCCAATGTATTAGTGAAGCGGACATGTCAGGAACAGGATTTTAACCCCTCAAAGTTACACACCTCTTCATATTTGCGGTCAGCCTCCTCAGCAATGTGTTTGGCCTCCTTCAGCTGCATCTCCTGAAGTTCCATCTTCTCCTCATCTTTTGTTGCTCTGTTCTCAATGACCTTCATTCCTCTGTGGACCACAGAAGGCCATACAAGTTTTAGTTAGTCCACCATTTCCCACCCCAGTCCATGACAACCCTACTTAGTTGTTCTCTCTTCCATTACAGGTGAGCCACATACTTATTACCTGAGTTGGAAATATTTGTTTTACACTATAAAAGTCAACCTGGCCAGATGCTTACAGACTTGTCTAACGTTTTACAAGCGCGTTTTCTGGAACGCTAGAGCAAAGAAATCACCTCTCGCTCTCGTCTGCAGCTTTTTCAGCCTCCTCGAGTTTCTGCAGTGCGGTGGCCAGTCTCTCCTGGGCCCTGTCCAACTCCTCCTCAACCAGCTGGATACGTCTGTTCAGGGAGGCCACCTCTGCCTCTGCCTATGAGAACAACACGGCCTTGATCAAATACACTTTTCAAAACACAACAGCACACAAACCATTCTGGCTTTTATATTACTTTTATATTACATAGGCAAGTGTACTACAGTAATGCTGTAGTATGGAGCGTATATGCTCTGTCTATCTATATTGACTTTGTGCTGGCTGTCTAACTGGCTCAACATTATAAATCAAAGCATTTAGCTGTTTTCCTAAAACTTACTCTAAACACAGTTACCCTTGGGACATTATTAAAGCAATTAATATATCATTACTTAGACATATACCATGGGAACCAGTGGTTGTGGGGTTATATATGTGTAGACTTGCTCTCATGGGACATTACAAATGATTTCCTTTTGGATGCTTTTCAGATAAGAGTCACAATGTAAAGTTCATTTACCCCTGCTAGCCCTGTAAAGTGAATTTATAGTTTAGATGCAAAAGAAAAGGAATGATAAGATAACGTGAATGGAAAAGCTCCTAACTATAAAAGTAGCATTGCATTGTCATGATCCTATACTGATCCTACATGTTGGAAAACAGTCGTGCATTTAAAAAAAAATACCCAAGTAGCTGTTCCAGATGTGAGGATTCAAAAGGGTGAAGTAATTATTTGGGTATTTATTACATCCCAATAAATTGTGTGCCATTTACGCAACACCAAACTAAATGGCTGAATAATGTGTCACAGAAATGCCATGCACAATCGGTTGATCCACCAGAAAAAAAAAGTCACTTTTCAAGCAAAACATACAGTTTTGCAATAATTAGTCAGATTTGGGTGGAAAATAATAACTCCACTCTTGTGTTGGGACCATTAAACAATCCCCACTGTTAATTATTTTCCTACAACTGCACACCCCAAGTGTTTTATTGTTTACTTAAGCTATGTGCCAACAATAAAAGTTAGAAACCTGTATAAAACGCACAGTTCTGCTTCTTGTATCCAATTTGTAGCAATAGCATTGTTCATTCAATAACTGAAATAATTACTTTTATACGCTGAAGTACCAGAACAACTGGTACAGACTGGTTTGGTTGTGGCTCCATAATGATATGGGGTTTGGTTTGGCATGTCATGGGACCCCTTGTACCGTCTCTGACAGGTGAACACTGTGTGTCCCTCCTTTCTGATGAGTTACATCTATTCATGTCCTGCATTCATTCTGATGGGTTTGGCCTCTTCCAACAGGACAATGTGCTGTCTCACATGTTTAGAGGTGCCAAATTATGGTTAGAGGTACACTTATCCGAGTTTGAGATTTTGCTATTCACACCTAAATCACCAGATCTCAATGCTATTGAACACATCTGGGATGTAATGCAAAACGCTGTGGAAGACAGAAATCCTACAAATCCTACAGAATACAAAAGAACTGTGGACCGTTCTGGAGGACGTAGAGTGTCCACTGGCTACAGAATATTTTCATAATCTCATGGAGTCCATGTCCGGTGGGGGACCTACCAAGATTTAGACTGGTGTATTAGTTTTTGGTACAGTGTATAAATTTTTTGTCAAACACAGAGGATAGTATGAATTGTCTGATAGGCGAATATCAGCTGAAATGCAGTACAATCCTTCACACAGTAGACAGGTTACAGTTTATAGTAAAGTCCGTAATGCCAGTGTGCGTTAAGGCCAGCCTCGATTGCATAAAAACACACATCTAATGCAAATCTCATGCAACGCAACCTTGTAAGCCACATAAAAAAGAAATTCTGCCTATTCTTATGACTGTGAAGAAACAAGTATTGTTTGCTCTTCAAAAGGAAGGCCTACTGTATATCCCAGCCCCAATTGTTCAACCATTTATCTGCCAGAGCCCTCCATTAATGTCTAATTTTAGGCTTCAAACACAATATAATAGCCGGAAAGTTACATGATTTTACTTTTTGCTTTTGTGTTGTGTTGTATTTTGTATTGCCTTTTCGAACAAAGAATTTATTTCCATATTTAACCAATCTAGTAGCAATAAATTGCTAAAAAAAAAGAAATCAACCACACATACACATACCACATACTGGCGAAACAAACCAAGGTCCGAACGCCTATCCTAATAAAGCATATGCTGATATGTATTACTAGACTTCTAGGTTAAAGGTGTGTAGAGCAATATAAACCCCCGCATTGCTCCAAGTGTAGAAAGATGAAGCTGCAGGTCCAGAAGGAGATGCTGATGACTGAAATGATTAGACTTTGGCTTTCACATTCCACCATTCCACATTTCCCACTGAGCCAAAGTGAACACAAAAGACCTAGTGTTCTTCTCTCACTCCCCAGCAGACGACAGCTATAATCAGACCCCCGCTCGGTCAAATCCTCAGTCTCAGTCTCAAGCATTTGCAGTGTGCTTCTACAGGGCAGCTGTGGAATGCCGCAAATGGCATCCCAAATATTCCTTATGGCTAAGATGAATAATTCACGATCAACGCATGTCTCTTTGTCTGTTTAACTGCTGAAAGGCAACTGATTAGAAAAACTAACAACTCCAAGAGCTGTTAAGGACCCAAAGAGAGACCGGCTTTGCTTGGTGAAGGGTCTTTTTCATATCATTAAATCTAAACGACAGACTTATTATGTGATTTGTGTAAAAATTCTATGCCTGCATTTTACTTTTATGCTCCTATCTGCATTAGTGATAGACAATTTCATTTTTTAAAAATAAGGGATCTCGAAGATTATTTTGAACACATAAGCTTAAACAAAGCCTCCCAGACCACTTTTCAGTTCCAGTTTTCATGGCTCTGGGTCACGTCTTTGTGAAATCTCTTTACTGTAAAGTCAAGCTCTAGGTATCTGATATACGAGAAGCCTGGACATTCCCAAGGTCTTTTCTGCTCGTATGCAACAAAGAGCACAGGAAATGATTAACCTTGTGCTCTCTGGGATTGAGGCCAGGTTGAGTCAAGCCAATAGAGATGAAGGCAGGGAGGAGACACAGGAAGTGGGAGCAGGTTGGCTAAACAGTCTAGCTGGGTCAAAGCAAATGCAAAAGTCTCTCCTGCTATAGGATTAGTCTGTGGGGGAAAATCTTAAGTTGGATGTGTTAACAGAATGTGGTGAAACCACCAGGGTCCTTTTGGACATGGATAATAAATGTAATGAAGAGGAATATCAAACCTGTTTTACCTTGGCACGCTTTAAGCATGTATAGTGCACCTCAAAACATGTATGTAGTGTACATGTACTCTGTAAGATAGCTATGGTCCAGGTATGCATTCATATCTATGTGATATTAAAGGTACAACATATATAGTGACACAGAAAAGCACACTTACAGTACCAAACTTTTTATAAGACTGCACTGACAATTTAATACATGAAAGAAATAAAATAAGGTTTATACACCTATATTAAAGTCTAATAAATAATATAGCAGATTATAAGGCCTATATATATTAATGTTACCAAATGTGTCTGTCTCTCTCTCTCTTTCACTGTATGTCTCTCTCTCAGTCTCTCACTGTCTCTTTCTCTCTTTTTTCTGTCTATCTCTCTCTCTTTCACTGTATGTCTCTCTCTCAGTCTCTCACTGTCTCTGTCTTTCTTCTTTTTGTCTATCTCTCTCTCATGTCTTTCTGTGTGTGTCTCTCGCTGTCTGTCTCTCTCACTGTCTCGTTCTGTCTATCTCTCTCTCTCTCAATGTGTCTCACTCTCTGTCTTTCTCTGTGTCTCTCCATTTCTCTGTCTGTCTCTCTCTGTGTTTCTCTCCCTTTTTCTCTGTCTCTCTGTTTCTTTCTTTCTCTCTTGCTCTTTCTCTCTCTGTCTCTCTCTTTCTTTCTTTCTTCTCTCTCTCTTTCTCCCTCTTTCTCTTTCTCTCTCTGTCTCTCTCTTTTTTTACTCTTTCTCTCTTTCTCCCTCTTTCTTTCTCTCTTTCTCTCTCATTCTCCCTCTTTCTCTTTCTCTGTCTCTCTTTCTCTCTGTCTCTCTCTTTTTTTACTCTCTCTCTTTCTCTCTCTCTCTTTTTTACTCTCTCTCTTTCTCCCTCTTTCTCTTTCTCGTTCTCCCTCTTTCTCTTTCTCTGTCTCTCTTTCTCTCTCTCCGTCTCTCTCTTTTTTTACTCTCTCTCTCTCTTTCTCCTTCTTTCTCTTTCTCTCTCTCTCTGTCTCTCTCTTTTTTTACTCTTTCTCTCTTTCTCCCTCTTTCTTTCTCTCTCGTTCTCCCTCTTTCTCTCTCTCTCTGTCTCTCTTTTTTTACTCTCTCTCTTTCTCCCTCTTTCTTTCTCTCTCTCTGTCTCTCTCTTTTTTTACTCTCTCTCTCTCTTTCTCCCTCTTTCTCTCTCTCTCTCGTTTACTTTTTCTCCCTCTCTCTCTCTCTCTCTCTCTCTAACAGAATGACTAAACTACATTTTTAGACAAGTTGTTCATCAGCATTATGAACCAAACACATCTGTATTGATTACAGGAACATGGTGTCTCTATCATACAGCTGTAGTGTGTTCATTTCTTGTCCTCCTGGTCATTTAGTTGGAGGTTATAGACGACAGTGTTACTGAAGGCCCTGACCGGTCTGAGTTAGAGTCTCTATAGTAACACTGTAACTGTATCTGCTCTCTACAGAGGCGTCACCCAACATTCACTACAGAATAACCACAAACAGGCAGAGAAAAAAAAACAACCACCTCATCTCAAATATCTAACTCTGTCTTTAAAGTCTATCTGAAGTCTCACTGAGGTCTTACCCTCTCCCGGGCATGTCTTTCTGAGTCCACTTCCCTCTGAAGCGCCTCGGCTCGGTCCTCTGCATCGTCCGCCTGCTGCTGCAGAGTCTGAATTTTTCTTTTCACAGCCTCGATGGACGACATTCCGACCACTACAAAGTCCGACACTAACCTCGGGTTTGTTCGTTTCTGACCCTAATCTACAGTCCAGACACTCCGGACTACACAGAGACAGTGAGATAGACAGAGAGAGAGAGACTGACGGAGAGACAGACGGAGAGAGAGAGAGCCTTGGGCCACCTCTGGACCCTTAAACACTAGTACACTACACTGCTCCTCATGAGACAGCTCTGTGAGGACTCCACTGTGTAACACTCACTCCGCTGAAGAAGGAAAAAACGCTTTTGTTGAAAAGTTACACATCACACGTCACCGAGGCCCCGCCCCTCGCTTATCTGACGTGACGCCATCAGGACGCTCGCGCTTTAAACACACACACACACAGACACACAAAAACGCACATACACACTCAATCTGTCTATTTGTCTAGGCCTCTATCTCTTTCTGTCTGTCTGTTTCTCTCTCTGTCTGTCTCCTTTCTCTGTCTCACTCTCTTTCAGTGTGTTCTTACTAAAAACCTACTGACTGTTCTTACTAAAAACCTACTGACTGTTCTTACTGAAAACCTACTGACTGTTCTTACTAAAAACCTACTGACTGTTCTTACT
>JAOVVF010000008.1:2711811-2728506 GCA_028565595.1 Duopalatinus emarginatus
ATTACATTATATTTTACTTTTAATGTTTTTGCAATCTTTGGAAATCTAAAATGTTTTCTTACTGACTCGATGATGCAGAATTAATCAAATGAATGTCACAAAATGTAAAAATATTTTTTACTAAACACAATATAGTATACCTAAGACTATTGCACACTACTGCAACTCTAACATTGCTATAAAATGTTTCACGGTAGTGTTTAACAATCGCTTTTTAATTTTCCTTTTTCCTCCCAGTTTTAATAACATAACCATTTGTATGTTTAAAAAGTGGTTAAAAAGGGGAGGTTATATAAAAGAAGTGACAAATGTATTGCTCAGTAAGCAATGATGTGACAGGTGTGTGTCTGCTGTTGAGTGAAATGGTTTGCTTTTACTAAATAAGGTCCCACAGAAGCAGTAAAGATTAAAAAAAAAAGCCAGAAGTATAAAGGAAAGGGTGTTATCGTGGAACATGGACAGGAAAGGGAGGTGATGCTGACAGACACTGCTTACACTGTGGTATTAGGACAAAACCATTTAGAGACAATTCACAAGCTAATAAAACATGACGTATGCCTCTAAATGCACTAAATCCACTACAGACTATTGTGTTCTGCAAACCCTGTCCTTTTTAACATGTGGCACATCTTATGGCAGTAATGTCAGTAGCTAATATTATTTTTTTTTACTGAGCTTTATGATCCCCTTTTGTCAAATCTGATCACTAAAACCTTGTTGCAAAAGTCAGCACAGGCCTTCCATATCCTTCCCAGTACCCTCATTCCACCATTATTATCACAGCTGTCATTGTAAGCAACCTTTATGACACGGTAACACGCAGTTACGTACACATTGGCCAAGACAGTTCGGGTCTGACCTTCAGAGCGTCTTCACTACTGCAGAAATAGAAATACGGCTATTGTAGTTAGCAAGCAGTGTAAGATAGTACAGATAGTGTAAGAGTCCCACTTCTGATACATTGTCTAAGTGATTAAAAGGCATAGATGGTGTTGACTAGCTGTATGGAGTGTTTAGAGTAAGTGATAGTGAGGACAGTGGTTGGCACTTTCTCCTGAGTGCCTGTCAACACCACCGCTACTTCTTAGCAGTTCATGCCAGGGATTTCTGGCATGGTAAAGAGAGACGGACAGGCCCGGATGAGTGGGACTGACATGGAGACGCTGCTGAGGTTTAGCTTAAGGGAGCCAGATAGCATGGTAGTTATATGGTTATGCATATGTTACGTTTGACTTAATAATTTGAGTTTTTAAATAACATTTTTAGTTTTTATTTATTTAGGAATGTATTTGACTATATGAATGAATGAATGAATGAATGAATTAACTATTTTGCCTTACTGTGTTTGCACACAGAAGGAATGTGACCTCCAAATTTAACCCATCCATACAGTGAAACACACACACACCAGTGAACACTAGGGGGCAGTGAACACACTTGCCCGGAGTGGCAAACCACAGGGAGCAGTTAGGGGAGTTAGGTGCCTTGCTCAAGGGCACCTCAGTCATCTCTTGCCCTGGGTGGGGATCGAACCCGCGACCGGTTCCCTAACCACTAGGCCACGGCTGCCCTAATACATACTATATCAGACATAAAGAATATTCACTAGTTAAACTTATTAACGTTATAGTTCCCAGACATTTTAAGTTTTGAAAAAAACTGGCCCTGACAATAAATGGCATTTTGAGCAAACAGTGCCACCCGGTGGTATAATCCCTCTAAGGCTTCCAAGTCTTGTATGTCATTATAATCGATTCCCTAGTAAAATGACTTACATTACTGACATTACTACATAATTTAGTCCCATGAGAGTGCATGTGTGTTACTCTGTGTCACTTACGTCTGTGGCTTTCTTCTCAGCCTGCTCCAGCTTCTCTTGCGCATCCTTCAGTGACTCTGAGTACTTATCCAATTCATCTTCCACACCCTTCAGCTTCTTCTGCAGACCCTGCAGCTCCTCTTCCAGCTGACACACAAAGACACAAAGACACACACACACACACACACACACACGTTAGTGTGGTAGATCAGTATGAGTGAAAGAGGAATACAGCAGATCAAAATCGTTTATCTAACTCACCCGTCATTCCTGTAAATGGACGTACATACAGCATGCACATAACGGCATGACGTGAACTCCTGAATTCTTTGCAGTGACGTTAAAATACATCAAATGGAATGCTGCATATAATGTAGTCTATTTGAGGCTAGAGGCTGAAAGGGCAGGCAGGCTGAAGATGGTATGAGGACAGGATTATAAAGAGAGCATAAGGCACAACCTTCGTGATGAGGGCCTTCACCAGGCCTGCAGCTGGCGGGGCTCGTTTTACCCTTTCAACGCGCTCAGATAAAACATTATCCAGTAGTCAGGCAAATAGCTACCTATTTGGTGTATTGTGTTCTTTGGTCCTTAGAGACAGTCCGCTACTGTATATGGTAGTGCAAACCACAACTCCGTTCATGAAAATAGACTGGAGTTCACGGGCGGCCGTGATTAAAGCCTCCAGCTAAGCTGGTGAGATCACGAGCCCAGGCACTCCACAATGTGCCAAAACCAAAAGCTTTGATGTGTGAGGAACTGCGGAGTTCCCGTTATAAGAACGGGCAAAAGTCAATAGGGTGATGTTTTGCCACTGATTAAGCTTGAAAGAACTAGTACAGACTCACGAAGAGTAAAGTCAGTCATGGAGTAGTGTTTAAAAAGATACCTGCAGCTGCCCCTGTCCCTACAGTAACAAGAGACACAATAGGCCATAAACCGGACTATAAAAAGCCTATTATGACTGACAGAGCTGCTGGTGCGAACACAATGTGCCCGTAATAGACACACTGGGATGTCTTTAGGCTCCAGATATGTGAAGCATTGCGTTTGGACGTCATGTGTAGTCAAGGAATTTCTTGTCTAAACGCTAGGGATGTTGCACAGCCTAGTGGTTGGGTAACCTTCGACCCCGTCCACAGCCTTGACCCCCTCAGAGTGTACAGGAATAATTCTAAGATGATCAATAAGTACGCAAAAAACAAAAGAGACACAAGGACATGATCTGGAGCAAGCACTGCGGTTAGAATGTGGTTTGCTTTGAAGCATCCCTCATTAAGAAGAACACTGTCATATGTAGAGCGTGAAAAAAACACTGGCTAGATGATGTTAAAGGCCATTATGAGGTTTTATAGATGAAAAGCTTCTGATCACAGACTAACGTCTAAATAAGTGACTTTTTTATGGTGATCATTTTGGAAAATTGCGTTGTATTGTATTACACACACATCCAAGGACTGGAAAACGTTCAAGGACACATGCTTGTGTGTACTCCATGAAGCTCTTCTTACTTAAAAGAGGGGAAAAAAGAGGACCTAAATTTAAAAAAAAAAAAAAAAAGAGCATTTGGGCTTCATAAGGAAAGAAAATAATCTGACGAGTTGATAACTTTATGTTATCATTACTGACATTGCGGACCAGCTAAACCACATGGCAATGGAGAAATGCCAAGGTAATGATACAAAAGAGAGAAAAAATGTAAGACATGAATTCTTCATCTGGATCTGAAGCCAAGATTCTTTACTGAGACCAGTAAGAAAAACAAGCTGAGAGCAAAGTCAAGAGCATTCCTGCTACCCAAGAGGCACAGGGCTTGTAAAAGTGTAGGCGAGAAACAGCAGTTTAAGCTATCTCTGAGAAACCCATAAACCTCCGAGTGATCAGATGAGCACGTCTGAAGATGTTCTGTAAACACAGCGTCACATTTATCCACAAGTTGAATAACTTGTAAAGGTCACACTCCAGGCAGGTCATTTTGTGACTCATTCGTACTGATGCCTCCTATAATAAATCAAATCAAACACACCTCACTCTGAGCTGTGGGTCTGGATATTATGTGTCGTATTCACTCAGGTCTAATGTGAGGTTCATGTCACAGACGGCTGCTTTAATCTATGCACAAGGACTGGGATGAAAACCTGTCCTTTTTAGCCATAGTGATATACAGCTTTAGTTATGTGCAATGTAATGAATGCTTTCACACACTTATCAGTTAATATCACATATAAAGCTTTCTGGTGCATTCTGAAAAACTAAATTGTAAATTAATAGTTATAATAAAAATTAATATAAAAACATATGTATTTAATCCTAACCCCCCCCCACCCCCACCCCCCTTTAGCTGTCACTCTCTCGGTCTCTCCCCTTCTTTATCCCTCTCTCTATCCGTCTCTCCCTCTCTGTCTGTCTTTCTCCCTTTGTCTTTCTCTCTGTCTGATTCTCCCTCTCTCTTTATCTCTCCCCTTCTCTCTTTCTCCCTCTCTCTCTCTCACTCACCCACTCACACACTCTTAAATCTAGTATACCTGTTTGCATTTGTCCTCTGCCCCCTTCTTGTCCACCTCAGCTTGCTCAGCCCGGTCTATGGCATTCTCCTTGTCCAACTTGAGCATCTGCATCTTCTTCTTGATGGCCTCCATGGTGGCTGTTTCAGGACAGTGTCTGGTGCACGCTGAGAAACTTGGGAGCGGACGCAGAGGACTGATGAGAAGCACTGAAGAGCACTGAGGGCTCCAGGAGAGTGAAGGTCCAGAGGCGGACTGGGAGTGGGCGGTGTGGAGGGAGGCAGGAGGAATCCAGTCCAAAACAAGAGCAGAGCGCTTTTTTTGGAAAGCTTACTGAACAAGTCATCTGGGGGGTGGTGTGTGTGTGCGTGTGTGTGTGTGTGACTTGCGCACGAGAGGTTTTGTCCATCTTTGGGAGACTCCCTGTAAGAGCGAGCTGGGTGAGCTGTGGGGGTAAAACATTACAAAACACCATGAGAAGAAACACTGGGTGTGTAGTACAGTACAATGAGTTTACAGACCTGCTATCTATCTATCTATCTATCTATCTATCTATCTATCTATCTATCTATTCCACATTTTATGACCTTACAATCACAAACTTTAATGTATTTTATTGAGATTTTATTTGATAGACCAACACAAAGTAGCGCGTGATCGTGAAGTGATAAGAAAATGATATACAATTTTTACAATTTTCATCTAATATAAATCTAAACAGTGTGCTATGCATTTGTATTCAGCCCCCCTGTACCCTGATACCCCTAACCTAATTAGTTAATGTGTCCACCTATGTAACTGTGTAATTTACAATAGCATCATGAAGACGAAGGAACTCAACAGACAGGGTCAGGGATAAAGTTGTGGAGAAGTTTAAAGCAGGGTTAGGTTATAAAAAAATATTCCAAGCAGTAAACATCTTAAGAAGCACTACTGTTTAATCCATCTTCCAAAAATGGAAAAAGTATAGCAGGACTGCAAAAGATGTCCTAAACACTCGTCCACCTAAACTGACGGAGCAAGCAGGGAGAGCACTGGTCAGAGAAGCAGCCAAGAGGCCCATGGTCACTCTGGAGGAGCTACAGAAATCCACAGCTCAGGTGGGAGAATCTGTTCACAGGACAACTGTACATTGTGCACTCCACAAATCCTTTATGAAATGAAAGTGAACTATTTTGCCTTACTGTGTTTGCACAAAGAAGGAACGTGACCTCTGCATTTAACCCATCTGTGCAGTGAAACACACACACCAGTGAACACTAGAGGGCAGTGAACACACTTGCCCAGAGCAGGGGCCCAGGCAGCAGTTAGGGGAGTTAGGTGTCTTGCCCTTGGGGATCTAACCTGCGACCTTCCGGTCACGAGACAAGTTCCCTAACCACTAGGCCACGGCTGCCCCCAAGAGTAGTCAGAAGACTCTTGTTGAAAGACAGGCATAAGAAGTCCTGTTTGCAGTTTTCTGCAAGCCATGTAGGGGACACAGCAAATGCACTCTGGTCAGATGAGACCAAAGTTGAACTTTTTGGCCTAAATGCAAAGTGCTATGTTTGGTGGAAAACTAACACTGCTCATAACCATGAACACACCATCCCCACATTGAAACATGGTGGTGACAACATAATGCTTTGGGGATGATTTCATCAGCAGGGACAGGGAAGCTGGTCATAGTTGATGGGAAGATGGATGGAGAAATCCTTAAAGAGAACCTGTTTGGGGCTGCAAAATTTGAGACTTATAAGGAGATTCACCTTCCAGCAAGACAATCACCCTAAAAATACAGTCAGAGCTTCAACAGAATGGTTTAGATTTAAGAATAGTCATGTGTTAGAATGGCCCAGTCAAAATCCAGACTTAAATCCCATTGAGCATCTGTGGGAAGGTTTAAAAAGTGCTGTTTAAAGATGTTCTCCATCCAATCTGGCTGAGCTTGAGAATGTTCAAAAATGTCTAGATGTGCAACACTGGTAGAGACATACTCCAAAAGACTTGCAGCTGTAATTGCAGAGAAAGGTGGCTCTACAAAGTATTAACGAAGAGGGGCTGAATACAAATGCACACCACATGTTTCAGATTTCTATTTGCTTAAAATATTGAAAACAGTGTGTCATTTTTATTTTACTTCACAATTGTGTGTTCTGTGTTGGTCCATCACAAAATTTCAGTAACAGAAATTTAACTTTGTGGTACTAAGGTGCCAAAATGTGAAAAAGTTCAAGGGGTATGAATACTTTTTTAAGGCACTGTATCTGTCTGTCTATCATCTGTATATCTGTATATCTATCTTTGTATCATTTAATTGGTAAACATCAGACCAGTTCTTAAATACCCCCTGTCCCCTACACAAGTGCCTTACTTATGAAATACCTCCTCTTCTTCCTCTTTATAACATTCAGAAGACTATCTCCTTCCTCCATCATCACAGAGAACATCACTAGTGCTGTACTTCAACCAGTCATGATGAAGTGGGTACTGGAATACCAGCTACCAGTTAGCACAGTGTAATATAAACCAGTTTAATTAGATTTCATTAGCATCTGTCTGTGTTTATTTCTTGTTAAACCCACGAGAGGTCTGACTGTGTTTAAGTGCAGATGTGGGCTTATGAATCTGATGACGTCAACAGCTGAAGTATTTGGGATGTTGGGTGGGTGTTGAAATGATTGGCATCTTGGACCCAGGACATGGTGCAGGAATGAAAGGGAGGAAGGAAAGAAATGGAGAGAGGAGAAAGAGAAAGACCACAGCACATTACAGTTTACTTCACAGAATTATGTCCAAGTCAAAGAAATTGTTATCCACAATAAAACAGACCTCAGTTAGACCTTTGGATTATTTTTCTACAGCAGGGGTTTTACCTTATTGTTTTACAAGACAGAGAGTCAAAACCTCACTGGTAAATCTGAATGAAGCTCTTATCAGGAAAGGCAAGTGTCCTGACCTGATAAAAACATCAGCCAATCATGCAAGCCCAGGGAATGCAACACATGCTTACCAGAGGGAATGCATGGCTAGATGTACCCTTGTGGGCTTTTCTGCCGTTTGGCCAAACTTAAGCGTAGCTTTTGTGATCGTTTTTCCAAGTCACATATTTATACAGAGTGTAACATTTATCTCATTTATACAAGCAAACTGTTACGGTTTAAGGGGCCTCCAGGGTCCAGTTATGACAGCTTACTGGTGGTGGGATTTGACCTAACAAATTTCTGACCAGTAGGCCAACATCTTAACCACCGAGAAACCACTGGCCTGAGTCTGGACAGGTCAGTAAAGTTTAGGGGCAGCTGCGGGCTTGTGATTAGGGAACTGATCTTGTGACCATGTTCAATCCCCAGAAGACACAACTAAAGTGCCCTTGACCACTTTGCCCTTTGGTGCTTTCCCCCAGCTCTGGGCAAGTTTGTTCACTGCCCCCTAGTGTTCACCGTACTGTAGGCCAATAGTTCGCTTTGAGACAGGCTTTCAGATACTCAGTTGCTGCAAGAGATTTCAGATAATAAACCAACAATAGACATCACTAAAAGAAATCAGTGAAATTATCAATGAAACAATATCTAATATCTACAGAGCCAAATCTATTGCCAAATGTTTGTGCACACCTCTCCAGCACACCCATATGAGATGCTCTTGTTTTAAGAGCATGAGGTACGTCTTACCTCAGTTTTAAGCCCACTTTGCCATTTTAATAACCGTCACTCATCTCAGAGGGCTTTCTGCTATATTTTAAAGCATTTAAGGCATTTCAGCCAAAAGAGCTAAAAGAGGCATGGGGTTAAGTTGACATTCTAGTTTATCCCAAAGGTGTTTAGTGGGGTTAAGGCCAGGACTCGGTGCAGGACACTCTAGGTCTATTACACCTTCTTGGGCAAACAATTCCAAGGAGCTCACTTTGTCTGCACTGTCACGCTGGAACATTCTGAAGCCCCTTAGTTCTATTCAAGGGAAATTTTTTAATGATGTACACAATAAACAGCATACAGGTGTGATGATCAGTTGTCCACTTACTTCTGGAGAGAGTTTTAGAGATTAAAATAAATGGAAAAAAAGATATACGTAAACACACAATGTCTTTGGAAGAGTGCATTTATATGATTTTGTTAAGTTAGACAAAGGATGAAGTGCACATATAATTGGAAAATGTTAACAGTTATGCATACACACTTATAAAAAAAACATATGCAGGCACTTTTAATGCATTGAATGCAACATATCTGTTTTGATCAAACATGGCTATTGAGATTTCTGTTATATTACCAGTTATACCAAACACTGACAAGGATTTCATTATTTCATCAACCACTGTCAAATTACTCTCGTTATTTGGATGACCAACGTCATCTGTAAAAACATTTACACTACAAATACTTTGACATGTGAAGATCATTATTAAAAAGGGAATCCGATTTTAGCACCATGGTGACCAAAAATTCATGATTTGACAAATAGAGAAAAGCAAAATATGGCTTTTATACTCCGTAACCGACATAAGTTTGACAGAATTACCAGTAGGCATAACTGTTCTTACAAACAAAAAAACACTGACAAACGTGTATTAACATAAATTTAATAGAAGATAGCATTTGTAACATTTTCATAGCTTTATTATTCTTTTCTTTTTTTAAAAAATGATATGTTTTCTCTGAATTGTTTCAACGCAAAGTTAATCATTGCACTGCTGGTCCAATTGGCACAAATACGCACTCAACCGTTCCTGGTTTAGATGAACCAGGTGAAGGCCTCACCGACAGCCTTTATCACCAAACCGCATCGTCTTTGGAAGCTGACTAAATGTCACAAACAATCCCCCAAACACCCACCCACCCCTGTATGACTCACAAAAGGTATAAGTCAAAATATCTTTTACCACACGCTTTGGTCGTCTGACGGACCCCAATATATATATCCACATCGTGACCAGTGACCGAGAAACCATTAGCCTGCTCACATCTAATCATTCAGCTCTTAGAAAATACTACTGTTCAACACAGCCGAAGGTCTGTGAAATGAGTACAGATCATTAAAAACAAGTGTAGCGCCGCTAAGGACCCATGCATTTTAAGGTACATCAAACTAAATCTAAATAATCTACTACTAAACTAATCATACTGCTCTATTAAAAGCACAGTTACTTGCATACAATGTGCAAAAAAACAAAACAAAAAACAAACCAAAAAGCCAAAAAAAAAAAGAAACTGGTGGCACTGTGATGCTCATAAAAGAGACAAATAAAGAAATAAACAACTTAAAATAGATATCCTGATACATTTGTTCACTTTTTACCCATTGCATCGCTTTAATTATTTAGCCTGGATGTTGCTCCAGCAAGCCTGCAATCGTAGCTAAACACTTGGATAGAAGAAGCGCTCAGGCCTGGCAGCCCTGAGTGGCGTATCTGAGTGTGTGTGAGGAGCTTCTCACTGCTCCTGGCCATCCTCCCTCAGCTCTGAGGGCAGGAATTTGTACTGCTGCTGTCGGATCTGGGCTAGCTTCCTCCTGGCTTCATCCAGCTCCCTCTCTTTCCTTAACATCTCCTCCTGAGCAGCAATGATCTGCACACACACATGCATACAGTACTTCTTAATCCATGAAGACAAATACATAACGGTGTCATTGTATTAATCCCATGTACAGTATAGAAAGGCAGTATAAAAAGGTGGTATGTATATAGCACAATCAGACAACCTGGAGCAGATAGGTGGTGGCACTAAACTACTTTCTTTAGCTGGAATTTTATGGGACTCCTAGTACGTCTATAAATGTCTCCGACAGGTGAACGCCATGTGTGTCTAATTTCTGACGAGTTACATCCTGTGTCATCATGTCCTGCATTCATTCTTATGGGTTTGGCCAAAGTCAAGACAAGTTTGTTCACCTGCCGCCATTTTAGTAACGCCTCTGGACAGCTATTTTGGGCCATACAAGACCCAACTGTATGGGGACATAGAGAGGTCTATTTCTTCAAATCTAAAATAGTAATGACCAAAAAAAAAACATGTTTGAAATCACTGGTAAAACTGTGTACCTGACCTTTGCTCTTGGATTAATATAACACAGAAAAACAAGATTTTTTATGTTCGTCTGGCTACTACACATGTGCATAACGTGAGCCAAGGCTTTACGACACTTGCTGCTTTTACGGCTGCTTCCACGACAACGTGAGATGCCTGATGCAATATCAATGTTATATATAAATAATATTAAACTAACAATATAATAATAATAATAATAATAATAATAATAATAAACATAAACAACTCAGAATAAAACAATAAAATGTCTTATTATGTAAAACCTTCTGCGGATATGTTAACGAAAGACTACAATAGGCCCATATTCCCCCTTTGACACCTTTACTAATATGCTGATTAGCTCTTTCTGTTGTTTGGTGGGACTTATGTGAATCCGTCGCCATCTTGGCAATACCGGTTTCGCAATTATTTTTTCATAGAGTGGAACAACTCTGTAGTATAAAAACTCTTGTTTGGCCTCTTCCAACAGGACAAGAAGAGAGATGCTCAACTGGAGTTAAACGAACACTCATCTGAGTTTGGGGTTTTGCCACTCCTACCTCATCAGATCTCATGCAATGTACTGTGAAAGACAGAAATCCTACACCTCAGAATACAACAGAATTGTGAACCGTTCAGCAGGAAGTATGGTGTTCATTGCCTGCAGAATATGACCAACAGCTTGTGAACGTACCAAGTACGAGCTTGGTGATCCAGTTTTTCTGGTCCTTTCAGCATATTTTAGTGTATTGTGTTCAAAACATTAGTAAGTAAGGGCTCAGCTCAGCTGAACGACGTGCTGACTCTCTTACCTGAGCGATGCCGCCCACCATCTTGAATGGCACTTGTACAGCCTGGTCATCCTGGGCATCGAAAGCAGCCTTCTGAGCCGCCTTCACTAGGTTATCCGAAGCCTTCTTAACAGCATTGCCAGCAGCCTGGTGAAGCAGAAAGGAGACTGTTTACAAACCTTTTATGACATGTTAGTTTATTAATTAACAGTAATAAAGGACTTCTTCCATGTCAATGTTTCTTACACATTACTGGATTCTCCATTTTTATGTATGTTTACGATTCACTACATTATGCAGTCACGACACCGATGGAAACATCACTGGTTAAAACCAAGACGTTATGCATTATGCTTTATTAATGACGCACACTTTTCCAATTCAAAACCGTATTTTAAAACCATAGGCCCAGATCCCCAAGCTGACTAAAGATCAGGCACTTCCGCCAAAGCTGAGCACCAAAGCAAAACTGAATAGCTATCCTAGTGTATCATACATCCTGAAACATGTATGATACGGAGATGCAATCCTCCTGAAAAGACGGTGATGAGCCATAACACTGCTCCTGGGATGTCTTTAAAAGGCAATGGAGAGTGAATGAGTAGTTTGCCGATGATTCACTCGAAACAAAACACACATCTAAGTGACTACTCTGGCAGCTCGTCCTCAAACATTTTTTTTCCCTCGTTTTGCCTTTTGAGGCAGTGACGGCAAATGATTTCTTGCTTGCTACTGGAAGAGGTTCAATGCTCCGCCTGTACAAGCGTCAGGCCTTTTAGTTTGTCCTCTTACCCAATACTAGCATTAGAACAGCCAAGACATGAGCTGTAATCTATCTTGGTTGCTTGGGTACAGCACTGTCAGAGTAGGCAGATATATAGATATATATATTGTTTGTATTTTTTAACATCAGCAGGCAGTATATTACTGATAAGAGGCCCAAACTCTAAAGATTTAAAGCAGCTCTGACATAAGGCAGAACAGCTTTGCCAGTGTTTATCCATTCTTTTTTTTTTATTATTGCTGGTGCTAAAATGTCCAGACACCCTATGACTTTGGACATGGAGGAGCAATTAAAATGCATGTTCTCTTTGCATTACTACATAGCTAACTTTCAAATATGACAAATATGCCTAGAGTTTTACACATTACAACAAGTCCTAAAACATTTTGTATATCCCCCTTTGTGTATTTCATTTCCCACTAATTTGTATTCCTAATGAACATCCCAATACATCACATCTCCCATATTCTCTACACCATTATAAAATATACCTATATTGAACATGCTGGGACATCCACAATCCTAAAAGGCTAAACAGGAATCGTAAGCACCCAATTACCCCTGGCAGTCTTGGAGTGAAGTATGAACGTGGCTGAGGAAATCCTCGACCCTCACATATGAGTATGGCACAGCTGCGGCTACAAATTCAGAAGGGCTAAGACTGTGCTGAATGAATTGGAGAACTTAAGACGCCTTAGAGGTGCCACAATCTTAAACGGATAAGCTATTTGAAGACCCCCAGCAGGCTTGCAATTGATACATGTGATAATTAATTGAGGAAAGCATAATGGTTGGATGGATGCTCAAGGCAAAAAACAGGCTAAGAACTGTTAAATGTTCAGCTGACCTGGTTAAACAATATATAAACATGCGTGATTATACAGTGGAATATTAAAGTAACTTTTCATACACTTTATTTTTGAATCTGATAAAACGATATAACAAAAACTATGACGCATAGCTAATAGTACAAAACACCAAGCTAATCCTTGTTGAGGCATTGTAGAGAATATAACTGACTGCAGGATGTGTATAATAGGGCTAAACATAGAATGACCTAAGCTTATTGAAACAGTTGGACATGAATGGGAATGCCATGTAAGCCTAGAGGAGAAGACCAGGGACTGTTCCTGGCTCCAGATGCACCTTTAGCACACACTTCATTGTTGTGCGGATGGTGGAAAAAAAGCTACAAGCCTTCCCTTCTTGGCACAAATGTCAATATATAGTACATCAGGAGCATGTGAGACACATGGAGGAAAACGATAAGAGAAAAACCAAAGAAAGAATCGCAGACAGAACCCTAACCAGGTTATGGTTCCTTTTGTTGTTTTCATCTCAATCACCTTTATCCACATCCCCAACTAACCTGCAGTCTCTTCATGGTTTGAGAGTCCTGGTCAGCCTTGACCTTACAGGCCACGAGCAGCTGAGCGGTAGAGGCAGCCACCTGTTTGGCTGAAGAAATGAGCTTCTCCTCGCTAGCATGACCCTGTACTGCCGAGTTCGCCGCCTCACACAGGTTATTGGTTGCTGCAGCAACCATGCGGGCCTGGAAGAAATCATAAGCATGGTTACATCATCCTGTGAGATTATAGCATATGCTTATTGGGAATATCAGATCAAATTAAATGCAATGCAGCATTGTGTTTCTTGATGAGAAAGTAAGAGCTGGATTTCTTAAAGAAGGTTAATTAAAACAAAGAGCACATCAGTCAGAGATAAATAGAGACAAATATGTTCAACGATTTTAAAATAAGGTTTGAGTGATTAATAAATAGTGATTAAATTAACATCAAGTGTCTATTAGCATCATCTTGGCCTTTACAAACATACAGTAAGCCTGTCCAAGTTTCCAATTACGCAGCTTGTGTTTATGTTACAGGGCTTTCAAACACCACCTGTCATCTCTGAAACTGTATAGGGGAGACGTGTATCCACTCTAAACAGTACTTACAGCTGAAATGAGTCCCTGAGACCACTGTCCATCGTCGACTGCGTTTGCTGGGATGGCGCCGACCTGAGCAGAGGAACCAAACACACAGATGTTATAAACAAATGTCTTTTCATTCCCCCGAAAACTCCCAGTTGTAATAAAAACTCTCAGGATACGAGCAGTGCTTTTACCTTGCCCTGGGCCACCAGCTCTCTCTGTGCAGCAGATGCCGCCTTCACCAGCGCGCTAGTGGCTGCGGCGATGGACTTGGCTGCCTCCAAGATCTGCTCCTCGAAGTTCAGGCTCTCGTCAGCCTCCTGTTCAAATACACAAGCCAACACTACCATCATTTCTGTCACTCGGTAGGGAGTCGATTGGATTATTGTCAGCATGCTGGATGAAAAATGGGACACGATGGCATCTGCGAGTATGTCTGATGGTGATGGAATGAAGATGATTCATAGCATGCGGCACATGGACATCGAAATCAAGTTACGAAACCCAGATTTGTTCAATTTCTTACAATTTCATGTTTACCTTTCTTCCCCGTGCAAACTGTTTGAAGCAAAGAACAACAATTGGACATGTTGATTTCCAGCAAAATCACCTGTTCAGCATAAAGCATCTACAATATCAAAGCAAGACAAATCTCCCTTTTAAACCACCATGCTAAAGTGTCGCAGCTAATGTAGCATAACGATAATAGAACACTGTTTAATGTGATAACTTAGTCCAAGGCTAAAACCCTACTATAGAACAGTTAAGCCTGTAACAGGTGGCTGGATTGGGTGTTATGGAGCTAAAGGCTGTAGAAATGGCCTTCTCACCTTGGGCTTGGCCCTTGGTTTAAGCTGCTCCAGTTTCTTGGCGGCGGCTTCGATGGCGGCGGCTGCGCCCAGCAGCTCGTTCTCTGCGATGACTGTTGGGTCCTCGGGGTCGACCCATTCAGTGCCTGCCAGATAAACAGAAACGCTGGAGATTACAAAGCAATGCTATATATGAAAATAGGGTAAATATTGATTTATAAGTCATGTAAGTGATGAAGACACTATTATATGAGAGCTTCATATATGTCAGGGTTTTTTTGGGATGAATTTGAATGAGAAAAAATGGCTTTTAGGAGGTACATACGTTTAAAAAGGTCTCTATAGATGCATGTAACTAGGCTCACTACGTTTCACCACCCCTAAACTACCCCTCAATATTTTAATACTGTGTCATCTGATATATTGAGACATGCGTATTAGCATCTTGGTGGTGCTGTGGGTTTGTTCCTGTGATAATAGATGACTGTACCGAACACAGTCAGGATCTACTCACACTATGTAAGGACAGAAGTGCTTAATATCTGTCTATGCAGAGTTTCGACCTGGCTAACATATAAACATGGCGTAGACCTACTTTGTTTCTTTGAACATGTCATACATAGCGTGCCACTGGATTTAGGGAATGTGTGCTGCTTTTATAAACCCAAGTCAGGTAATAGTATGTGCGCTAACCTTGTGGAAACCTGGCTGTGTGTGTGAGAGAGAGACATACATGCCTGTAGGTAGCTACAGGCATGTTTTCATATGAGCACCTTTCATGGCTTCAGCTGCCTGGATGAGTTCAGTAACGGAGCCAGCCACACGCTTGGAGAAGGTTGCCAGTTGCTGCTTCAGATCGTGAGACGGCTTTTGGATAATCTGGGAAATGTGAAGAAACAAGTGACGTCATGACAATGTTTCCTGCATTGTGGAGAATTTACAGTGGTATAAATGTTCAGTAATACAGTGTGTGACTAGTTTGCAAATCCCCATGTGAACCCAAACTCAGACTAACACGGCACAACGTTGTAAGTAATCATGAGCATATCATCATGCACCTACTGACTTTACAACATAGTTCCTTTTTCCTCTTTTACTGATGTGTGTGTGTGTGTGTGTGTGTGTGTGTGTGTGAGAGAGAGAGAGTGTGTGTGTGTGAGTGAGTGACAGAGGGAAAGAATGTCCTCAGAGTGTCCTTTGGGGTTGTGCTGGTGGGTGTATAACAGGTGGTTGTCATTAGTTTGGCAGCTACGAGGGCTGGCAGGCATGTCACTCTCTGCCTATTCAAATACAGCACTAAGAAAAGCTTAAGCCCCAGCAACACACGCGGCAAAAAATAACACACACCCTCCGAAACACCTACACACACTGAGTATTTGTCAATTCAATACTGTCTGTATGTAGAGGTACTATCACATGCAGACGTTATGAACACACTGAATCCGTGCAAGTGTTTTTTTTTTTTTTTACTAAATAACGCCAAAACAATACACTCTGTAACTTACTTTATCGCTCTACAGCACTTCAAATTTTATATATGTGGCTACATAATAGTACAGGGTTTGTTTAGCTGGCTCTCCATGGGACCCCTGGTATGTCTATAAACGTCTCTGACAGGTGAACGCTGTGTGCGAGTCCTTCCTGACGAGTTACATCCGTCCATGTCCTGCATTCATTCTGATGGGTTTGGTCTCATCCAATAAGACAATGCACCACCACACACGTCTAGAAACGCCAAATTATGGTTAGAGATTTAAACACTGACTTGATTTTCGTCGTTCTCACCTACATCGCAATGTTACTGAAAACATTTGGAATGCTCATATTTAACGTCCTGTGGAGCACAGAAATCCTACAACATAAAAAAACACAACAGAATTGTGGAGCGTTCTGCAGGAAGTCTGGTGTTCACTGTCTACAGAATATTTCCATATTCCATAGACAGTGTCCATGCCTCTACCAAGTATTAGTATTGGTTGGTGTGGTACAGTGGTAACATCACTGGGTTCCCATGTGAGAGACCTGGGTTCGATTCCCGATCTGGGCAGCC
>JAOVVF010000008.1:2728606-2753341 GCA_028565595.1 Duopalatinus emarginatus
TTCGATTCCCGATCTGGGCAGCCAGTCTGTGCTACACCAATAAGGGTCCTTGGGCAAGACTCCTAACACTATGTTGGGCTACCTGTAATACCAATAACCTTAGAAGTCGCTCTGGATAAGAGCGTCTGCCAAATGCCGTAAATGTAAATGTATTAGACTGGTGTAGCGGTTTTTATGGTACAACAGTGTAAAACCATAGAGATATGGCTAGAGTTAAGGCTGGATATAAAGAATATTAAGTTTTTAAAGTGACGATGTAGCATCACCCAATCACATTTTATGCTATATAACTGTTTATATGGTTACAAAGGCACGTTTAATGTCTGATATTAAAAGTACTATTTTAGCATTAGTTTCCTTTTCATATCGTCACCTTTCTAAAATAATCCACCAAGTCATTTCTTTGGCAAAATTGACTTTTTTGCCTAAATCATCTCTTCATGTACTGGCCACCTGTGGTAAAATCGCCTACATCCTCAGCTGATCAGATCATTGATTCTGCCCCTTTAGTATAATGTTAAGAGTGTGACTTAATTTTTTGTGTTTGTGAACAACTTGATAAAATGAGTTTATTTTAGGACGGTGTCATATATGGTCTTCCTTCCTTGATCGTTATTAAAAACTGACCTTTAAAACAACATATTTTTCAGGACAGTCAGATAGGTTCGACAAAAGATAGCACACCAAGTCCTCCTCGATCATGCATATTGTTCTGGAGAAACCAAACAACTGAGTACAAACAAATGTTTTGTTTTAAAAATACCAATGCTGTAAAAATCTCGGGCCATGTGTGAGTGGGTTAAGAGGGTCAAAGGCTGTTATTCTATTTGGATGTACACACAATGAAGGGCACACACTCGTGCAGGTCAGTCAGCTCCTACTTACCGGCTAGCACAGTGAACCAACACATACATACGTATATACCCCAGCAGAACAGAGAAAAGAGATTAAAAGTGTCAGGATAATACTAGAAATTTGGTACAGATATTTAGCACTGGATTAAAAATGTTTGACAGCTCGTCCAATCTACACAGGAAAATAGATAGTGTGCTTAACAACACACTTCTAGCTAAGAGGTCCTGACTGTAAGAGGCTTTTCACAGGGTCATTTTTCCACCAAGACCATTTCAACTGAGCCTACAACACTCGATTGGGTGTAAAAAACTGTTTTTGAACACAGAACACCTCTAATATATATATAAAAAATTTTAACTTTGGCTTCACCCCAAGTAAACATAAGTGTGAAGCCGTGGCGGTCAACCATCATGAGAAAGCAATAACAAGCATCTTAATGTTAAACAACACTCGGAGTATTCGACACCTAACCCTAATGACACTCCTAGAAGTCTTGAGACATTTCTGTGTGTCTAACAGAGTAAGACGATCCCGCTGACTGCAGAAGCTGTAAACACTCTCGGCGATGATGGGCACTGACTTACCACGAGCACGTGCTCCAGGAGTCCCAGGTATCCTTTGGCACACTCCGTTCCAAACCGCAGGGCACGGGTCCGCACCTCTGGGCTTACGTCTGGATTGTAAGCCGCTTGCTGATGGGAGAGAATGTAAAAATCGTGTTGAAATAAACAGGATTAAAACTTTAAGCCGAGACTTGTGGGCTAGGCTGTAAGGACTGTGCGTCACCTTGCAGGAGTGCAGCATTTCGGCGATGGCTCGTCTGCTCAGGTTGGCGGTAGCGATGATGTCCTCCTGGCGACACGAGTTTCCAGCAGCCACTGCTTTGGCTGTGGCCTGTGTGATGCCTTTGGTCATGCGGATAAACTCTTCTGGAGAAGCCGTCTTTGGAGGAGGATCTGGACTGCTAAACACCTAAGGGACCACATGATACAGGGTCGTTATAAACCATAATAACAGGACATTCGAAGCAAGACCTCAATCAGTATCAACCTATAGTTTTCTATAGTAAAAGCACATTCGCAGTGACTTTATTAGCGGATCGTTCACGTAATCCAAGGCTCACCAGTTACCTTAAGTTACCTCACAGCTGTCTTAACCAGTCAGTGGTAAGATGTCTAAATTTCAAAATGTTTTATCCTGAACTGAAACGAGTGTTATAAACGAAGGATAACGTGAAGGAGTTCCTTACAGCCAACTCCTGCTTGATGTGCTCAATGGTGGCCTCCAGCGCACGTGTGCCTTTAGTGGCCTCGTCCTCCACAGCCTTCACCGTCTTCAGCAGGGACGTGACGTTCGTAACCATCACCTAATGACAGAGACCAGTACTGCGATTTAGTGTGATACAAGACTCCATAAAATATAAGCTTATATGACACAATTAAGGCATAAAGAGTATAAACAGGAACGTTAACCTGAATATACAGGGCGAGTCAAAAGTCCAAGGATGTTTGACTCATGCTTTTACACTGAGATGAGCCTTTGCAAAATACATACTCGGGTGGTGTCTTCATAATGGTATGGGGTTTGTTTAGCTGGATCCAATTGTTCTGAACCCGCATGAGAAATGCTGTCACAAGCATAGAGTTTTGACTCACTCTGTATTACAGGAGTTTCACCAGAATTACACTTATTTGTATAGCTGGTGCTGAAAAAGGAGGTCTGTGTAAAAGTCTGTGCTCGAATAGGTTAAGTCTTAAATTGAATCCTTAGCTGTTGACTATCACCAGAATAACTATAACTGGCCGTTAATAAAAGAAACGCAAATGCACTTGAATGGGAAACTTGGACCTACATATGTAAACCCTATAAGTCTGCAGGGTCTCTTTACACTTCGGTTTCGGTTTATGTCTGGGTGGCCATCTGGGCTTCCCCTCCGAGTCTGGTTCTGCTCAAAGGCTTTCGTTAAATTCTTTCTAGGCCGAGTATGCAAAATGGCATACTAAAATTAAAAAGTATGCACTACATTCGAACCGATAGGTAGGCTTTTAAGTGTGCACGTATGAAGTATGCACATAATCCGATATACTGTGCCCATCATTTTAGCAGCATTTAGCAGCTACTCATAATGTTACTTGGGATTACAGTAGACAATCATAATAATATTCAATTATATTTAAATGTAATGTCTGTAAATTAGGTGTTAATAATTTATTTTTATTTGTGACTTCTTTTGTATTTTTATTATGTTTATTTATTATGATTTATTTTATTGATCATCATTATTATAGTTATTATTATTTACCTAATTTATAATTACAATATTTTAGTTATTTTCTTTTAAATTATTTTTCTGGTCATTTTTCTTCTTCATCCTTGGAACACTTTTGCAGCTTCTGTTCAATTACGATATAGATTATCGGACCCCAGTGTGCTATATTTGCATATTTCAAAATGTCTCCTGATACAGTACATCATCCAGGGACTTTTCGCTTACTGTTCAGTAAATACTACATATTTGGACACACTACCCATCCTCATATACAACTTTAAAATACTACTACAATTAATTCATATAATTATAATATAAATAATTTAATATAATCACTATAGAGGTATGCGATTTCAGACGAACTCCTTGTCACCATCAAGTCCCTTTGCTCTGTAGCAATCCCAGATTTCTGTAAAGCTGCCATATCACTGTGTCAGACGTAATTACACTGATTAGTGTTAAGTGTACTTTAGCACCAGTGAACTACCTTAGCCGAGCTCTTCAGCTGGAGCATGGCCGGGTCATCATGAGGCTTGCCGGCTGCTGCCTTAGTGGTTCTGATGAGATCACCCAGAGCTTTAGCCACATCTTTGACAGCATTGATCAGGACCACCTGCAGCAGAGAGCACAGCTTTATCACCGTGAATAGCGCAGAGCGTAGACCGACGCTGCCATCTACTGTCCACACACATTCACTTACACAGACAGTAGTGTACTAACTGAAAGGACAAACTGAGACAAACAGCAGTGAGCAGCAGTCATGAAGGAAAAATAAATAAATTAAGGAGTTCATGGAGTAGTGATGTGGGTACTAATGAAGCAAGCAAACTGATGTGAACACAGCATTATGATATTGCTAAATCAATAATGACAAATCGTTTCGTGCTAAAAAGTTTTGCTAAAGAGGAGATACTGAGTTTTAGATGTGGCATGTAATAAAGTACTATATATGATTTTTATCATACGAAACTAAGGCATATATAGAATTGTTACTATATAGTTTAACATGAGGTTAATGATGAGGGGAGCAGTCACGTTAAGCCTTTATAAGTTAATGTTAAACAACACAGCAGGAGCCTCACTGTCTGATAATTCTCATACCAAACAAACCTTTTCTAGACAACAGCCAATGGCAGAATGAACAAAGACCCAGAATGACTTTCATTAGTGGGATTTAGGGTCGCGTACAGCCCACAGATCCTTAGAAATATCTATAAGAACCTTGCACTTGCACTTTACTTCACTTATATTTTATATATATATATAATATATATATTTTGCCTCTGTGGCCACTTGTGCTGTGCAATACCTTAAACAACCATTTTCAACTTTTCATTTTTCCTAGGAATTTCTGAATGCTGCCATAAAAACACACTGAAGCAGACTCGTGTGCCAAAATGCAGCGTGCACTGTCTGTGTTCCATATAAGGTCACAATGTGAACCATGCTGGCCAACATGTGCGTCTTTCTTCATTCCCGTGGAACAGACACGAACGCAAACACGCATACACACACTTTTCCTGATCAAGAGAGAAAACACACACAAGCAGTACCCACATCCTGAACAACAGGAAAGCCACAGGAAGAAAAAAGAGTCTGTTTGTCGAGTAGAGAGCAGTGTGAAAAGTGGGAAACAGAAAGAAAGAGGAACTGAGTGCAACAACAAAGTCTGCATAATCACAGACTTTCAAGAAGGATGGAGGAGACACCATCAAGAGCATCAAACGAGTATTAAGAAATATTTCAGGAAAAAAAAAGAACAAAACTATTTTTCAGGACAGCTGTACCTGTGTCTCCGGGTCCTCGGAGCCCAGACTGGCGGCCCCTAGCTTGACCACATCAGCCAGTTTGGTAATGGTGTTGACTGAAGACTGGGCAGCCTGGGCCAACTTCTCCTGACTAGCTCCTGCTCCAGACACCAGCAGCTTGGTGTCCTCTACCAGAACTTTAGCTGTCTTTAGGATGTTCTCTCTGGATGGACAAAAACAACAAAAATTTAAATGTTGAGTTGTTAAAATCATGAGGTACTACAGGCTTTATCTGATAGTGATCACTTGCAAATTATATATAACTGGTTAAAATAATGCAGACTGATGTTGAACTGTGACACAATACAAGCTTGCAGAAATAATCTGCGAGCGCTATGCTAATAAGAGGTCTGATTCTCTGTCTATGTGTAAAACAACTGTAGAAAATAAGTCAGGCCTTGTGACTTTACACACAAACACAATTTCTAATAACAATTTCTAATAATAATAATAATAATAATAATAATAACAAAAGTCATATTATTAGTTAGAAACCTGTGATCCGCAAAGGTCTCTGCATTCTCTCTGTTAAGCGTGCCCGCTGTTGCAAACATGATGGTGGTGTCAAGATCAGCAATGATGCCAGCCACAGCACTGGCAGCAGTGATACAGGCTTGGGTACCACGGTTACCGGCCTGCAGTGCAGCCAACACATGAGACACCTGTGACAGAATTAGAGAGAGAGAAAAAAAAATCATGTTTTTTTTTATTTTTTTTTATTTAAGACAAGACCATTCTGACTTGTCATACTTTAATAAAGTTATTACTAAAAAAAAGTTACTACTACTGCAATCTGATCAAGTATGAAGCTGCACAAAAACTCATTACTCACTTTCTCCGAGACTTTGCGGGCAGCGTCAATGAGCTCTTTCTTGGTGATTGAGTCGTTGGGACTGCACTGCAGAGCTCCTGCCTTGGTGACCAATCCGGTGCAACCATAGCCCAGTTCCGTGACTTGTTTCTTAATGTGAGAGCCGATCTGCAAACGTTCAGGAAGGACAATGTCTTTACTACACTCACACAAACATGGACTGAGGACTGTACCAGCAGGCACGGATAGAGGCTACCAATGCCCAAGTTAATAAAAAAAGTGTTATTTGTTACCTCGTCGTTCTCGGCGGTCATGGCGGCACATTTAGCCTCAGACGCCAAGTCGCCGAATTCAGTGGTCAACTGATTGGCTAGGCCTCCAAGATCATCGGGGTTGGTGTTTGATTTAGTGACCTGGTGATACAGCAAATGAACACCAGATATGCTGACTTGTAAAAGTAACCATAGTACACATTGTTATTCGAGCATAATCCCACAACTGCAGTCTAAATCATTTGGAACACTTAAACACCAAGCACATACCATCTCCTGTACAGTGACTGCAATAGCCTTGGCTGTCTTCACCATAGTAGTCTGGTAATCCACGAAAGTTCCCTCAGGCTCCACTCCAGGTTCCTCCAATTTGTTGAGGGCCTTTGTTATAGAGTCCACCATGCCTCCTACAGCTCCTGCAGCACTGGCTGCTTCAGCCATCGTACCTCCCAGGTCATCCACAGCCTCCTTCATCATCTGCACGGACTCCTCCAGGGCTTCCTGGGTGTGAGCCGCCTGGGGGCCAGACACGAGAGTACAAACAGTAGAACTCACCCTGTTTTACTACTTATTCTGGATCAGGTGATTTAATATGTTATGAAACAAATTGGCTACAATGTAAAGAATCTGGACGGCCGAAAATATCTGACTTTGAAATCAATAAAATATAAACACACCTTAGGGTTGCCGCCTGCTTCTTTTGCTGTATAGAGCATCTGTAAGGCAGACTCTGCCAATGTCTTTGTCTGGTCCAGAACGCTCATCTGCTGCTGGCTGTTCAGGATTTTCGACGCAGTGCCGATGGCTGCCATGATGAGCGGCTCGAAGTAGCTTGCCATCTGAGACACCTGTAAGACAAAGAACAGAACCAGAACCTTGAACAAGCGCACGGTAGCGAAACTTTTTCTGACTGAAAGCGAGAAGGAGTGCAAGAGTTATTAAGTAGTACAGGCTGCATGCTGAATCGTACCTTGTGTCCTAGCTGGGAGGCATCAGAGCGAGCTGCAATAGCCACTGGGTCGATCAGGTGGCTAATCTCCTGTACTGAGGCTGCCATCTGCTCATGCAGAGCCTGAGACAAAAACATCATCATGTTTCTACCAAGTCCAATTACCGTTACTGACTCACAGTGAAAAAAATTAAATAAATAAATGACATCTAATTGCAACAGACAATAATCTATTGTTATAATCCAGAGCACGGGTCTAAAAACGACTTTTTTAAACAGAGCTTTTGCTTTGCAGCATGTCCTGGATGTGTATTCTGCAGGAATGATATGTACCTCATGAGAAATGTCGTCTCTGGGTGCGAGTTGCTGGCTAATGGCAGCAAGGGAAGCCTGGTCCACTTCACGGATACAGTTATTGAGAACCTCAATGGCGTCATCACACTCTCTTTGACCAGGAGCCTTATCTCTGTAAGCATTGAACACAGAATTAAGAATCAACACTGAGTTCCAGAAGCACTATTTTAACCATGCTTAAGGACAACAGCTACTAAAATCAGAGGGCGGAAAGTAGTCGAAGTTCACAGAAAACCACCTACACCGCTGCAGGTCAGATTTTAGGACATAGTCTACAGTTATATTTTAGCACTGTTACTGGCTAGCCCTTAAAATATGATGGCACCTCATGTTCGTGATGAGCTTCTTGATGGAGTCGGAGACGGTCCTGGAGTGGCCAGCCAGCACGGACCACTTGGGTGGGTCTTTTGGGTTGACGGCCAGTGAACGTGCGGTCTGGATAAGACCTGTTGAACTCTCCAGCATAGTTTTGGCTGCAGCCACGATGGGCTCCATGGCAGCCAGACCCTACGCACATACACACACAAAGACGAGACGATATGTTTATAAATGACAGTCAAACGTGTAGCCTGTATTGTTGTTAATATTAGATCCTTATATATGGTATGTTCGTAATATAAAACATTACTGTACCTCTGGGCTGATCTGTGCAGGCACACTGGCAAACTCTGGGTTTGAAGCAAAGGCAGTGAGATTATCCACAGCCTCGATTAGCGGCCCTGTGGCAGCCTTGCACTTCTGCCTGTTCTCCTGGTTAAAGGCTCCATCCAGGGCCTTAGTACAAACAGACATATCCACTTACATAGTGTATAAACTCTTCTTTTATCACTGACAATCCCAAAACTACCTTTATATGTAAACAAAGCTTCTCGAACCTTGTACAAGAGCCCGGTTCTTCGTGCGACTTTTTGGGTCGTTTTACAATCTGCATGCATAAACATGTATGTTGGGGTAAACACTCACTTTGATTGACTTGACAAGGTTGGCTGTGCTATTCGCCACTTCTTTGGCACTCTGGACAAACTGTCGCTTAGCAACAGGGTTGGATGTTTTGGAGGAGGCAAGGCGGCAGGCGTTGCATAGGGCGGAGGTGTGTTTGGCAACGATCGTTGCAGCAGACAGGACCTTGGGAAATACAGAGGTGTGAAACAACATCTGAAAGGGCTGATGACAGATTTGACCTTTGAGGAAGAGCAAACACCAACAATAGCATTGGCATTGTTATCCGTGTAGGGTTAAAAAAACAGCAAACAAAAAGAAAATTGGGAAATTCAGAAAGTATCTCGTTTGCATACAGTAAAATTCTTCTGATTTGCATGAGAAACAGTGACTTTTCTAAAAAGTCTTAATTTTTTCTAGTGTTCTGAGAGGTGAATTTGTCTGATTGATGAAAGCAAAAGGCAGTAACATAGCTAGAGGGGGAAACAAACTTAAATATAACTAAAATAAAAACTAAATAAGAGACTCAAGATGTCAAGGTTTGAGTTTCTTTTAAACATCTTCACCTGATTTGTTTTCACTGCTTCTGCTTAGTACACAAACGAACATACAAAATTCAATATGTCTGGTTTTATGCTGTTTTATGCTCGAATGCTGTCAGCATTCAGAATTGTTTTGTCTGAGTGATGTCTTTGGGTCTTTGCCTAATTATCCAGTGTGTATAGAAAAATCTCAAATGTAAGATGATTTACATTTGGTGAAAATCTAGACTGAACGCTACCTGGGACTGAGTGCAGGCAGGATCCACCAGGTTTTGACAGGCCATCTGAATGGATTGCTTGGCTTTGGCGAACTGAGCCGGATCCACCAAACCCTTCTGTCCAGCATGGCTGTTCGGGTCAGAGACACCCACCAGATAGGCACCCTGTGAGAGAGCGAAAGAGAGGAGGTCGGTTAAATCAGGAGTAGCCTTGGTTTAAATCAGAAACTAGAGCAATCTGGAGCCAGTGAATGCCAGTGGGAGGTTACGGAAGCCCATTCAGTACCTAGAATAAAGAAATTAGGTATTTAGAAGTTATATATCAGAGACTCAAATAGCAAACACTTCATGTCTTTTCTGTTGTTCCCCAAAAGTAGAAGGTGTATTTGTGGACCAAAGGCAGTGCGATTATCCTAAAAGCCTAATCAGCTTCCCTGTGGTGGCCTTGTGCTTGTGTCTATTCTCCTAAATAAAGGTTCTAAGCACACACAGTCACATTCACTTGCATCCATCCAATTAAAAAAAAGTCAAGGTGTTTTAAGAAGACAAACTCTGACTCTGCTTGTGACTTTTTTTCAGAGTCAAATCCTTTAGGAGGATTTTTTCCCTTCACAGGCTTAGTTCTGTTCTCACCAGAAGACACACATCATCCAGTTCAGCTTTTCTTACCATCTGCCTTGGCAACAACACATGCACACACAAGCTACTCCAAATCACTTTCCTCAGTATTGTTCTACTATAAATCAATGTTGTAATAAGCGTGTGAGATGCGCAGCCACAAAGGCAGAGAGAGAGATAGACAGGGAGCATTTAAACATGACTCATCATCATCCCCTATCAAAGCCATTATGAACTTCCACTGTGTGATTGTGTGCAGGATGGGGGAAAAAAAAGAAATCAAGATGCACAGCAGGATGGAACAAAAAAAAAAAAAAAAGAAACAGTCCTTGCTTTGTTTTTTTTGGTCTCTAATGATGCATTTAAAACCCTCAAGCCCCATTTCTGCCTCTTCTCTCCTTAATGACAGGCATATACGCATCTTCTTCTTCTTGTTAAGTTTATGCTTACAAAGACATTAAAACCATACAAGGACGGAGATAAGAGGAGGAGATGTTTAAAATCTGGCTCACTGTCAAGCAAAATTAATACTAACATCAGGTATCAATCCAGTACCATGCACATCTATTCATACACTGAAGAGCCAGAAGAACTGAAACAGACAGTTAAAACAACTGGGGCAGATTGGTGCTATGGTGTTTGTTTAGCTCTCATTCCATGGGACCCCTGGTACATCTACAAACGTCTCTGACAGCTGAACGATGTGTGCCTCCTCTTTAACGAGTTATACCCGTTCATGTCCTGCTCATATTCCTTCTGATAGGTTTGGCCAAATGATGCTTAGAGGAACACTTATCTGAGTTCGGGGTTTTGCCTTTCCCACATAAGTCACCAGACCTCAATGTTATTGAACACATCTGGGATGTCATGCAATGTGCTATGGAACACAGAAATTCTACACCTCAGAATACAACAGAAACGTGGACCGTTCTGCAGGAATTGCGACGTTAATTGCCTACAGAATATTTCTCAAGCTTGTGGAGTCCATGCCCTGTGGGGGACCTACCCCCAAGTATTAGACTGTTGTACCAGTTTTTCCTAGTACTATGTGACGCAAGCTTATTGTAAACCGTTGCACTAAATAACGACAACAATAACGATGACAATTTCATTTCATCTTGGTCAGCTGGTACAAAGCTTTTTTTCCCCCCAACTTTTTCCAAGGAAACGGATGTAGCTCACTAATGCACTTCATTTAAAATGAACTACATACATACATACATCGCCATCAGCACTTCATGACGGTTGGCTGCACGGATGACTTCGCCATACTCTATAGGAATAGATAAACTGCCTGTGCATCCCAATCTCTTGCCAGCAGACTCACACTCACACACACACACACACACACACACACACACACACACACACACGGGCAATTTAGCATGACCTATCGACCTAACGTGCATGTCTTTGGACTGTGGGAAGAAACCGGAGTACCTGGAGGAAACCCATCCGAGCACAGGCTGAACATGCAAACTTCACACAGAACGGCCCGGAATTGAACCTGGATCATCTTGCTGTAAGGCGACAGCACTAACTACTACACCGCCCTTAAAAACAACTACCTAACATTATAATGAACGAGCCTACTAGTATAAAGGCATGACCGTAAGTGCACTTTACAAGGAGACTATGTAATCCAGAAAACATAAGCAGAGCTAAAAAAAAATCTATGCCGTCCTGTATTTATTGACACCCACTAGGTTACTCAGGTGGGTATCAGGAAAAACACAGTAAAACCTGAACAGAGAGAAGCATGACATTTACATGCGAGGTGAAAAAGAGAAACACAGTGGGTGGCTGCGTTTGCTTATTTGCACCTCTTTTCTAATTCCAGATGTGTGAGATACCAGGAGACTGACACACTTCACTCCACACTGGTCTAATTAGGTTGAAGAAATGAGGTATGAATCATCTAGGGAATTAACAGTCGTCTCTGATATAAGTCGGTTGCAACAAAAATACAAACAAAGACCACAAAGGCACATATATACATGCATGCACACACACACGCACACGGATGCTGGTTTACCTGAGTAGCAGCTTCTGTAAGGCCGCACAGGGCTTTGGAGGCAGAGCTGACAGCATCTCCGAACTCAGGCAGGTTACTGTTCTTTGCATTATGGGAGATACCAGCCATGGCTTCACCCAGAACCTGTAGACCACACAACACAGTGTCATACAGATGACTAAAAACATTGTCAGTGCGAGAAAATGAGACGGAAAGGAGGATTCTCTGTGCACCTTGGAATTCTCCATCACACTGTCGATGCAGTCAAAGTAGCCCATGTCGTTCACTGCTTCGGTTGGGTTCTCCAGCATGCCCCGCACCGTCTACACACACAGACACACACATTTTAGTTTAAAAAAAGGTTGGTGCACACACAAAATAAACCTAAATAAAAACCTAATTCTATACTGTACATTTAAATAACACAAATTATACACACAGGAATAAAATAACAATACAATACCATTATCATAATAATGTACTGAATTGCTTACAGTGCACCGACTAAATGGTTGTAAAGAAAGCGAGCTGAGCAATTACAACAAGCGGTGATATAAAACAAACAGCGGAATCTGCAAATAGCTGATTAGACGTTAACCTGTTACACCGCTGTGTAATTTATTTATCAGTATCTTCAGTGTGTCGCTTGCTAAATAGTCTGTTTAACACTTTTTTATTAAAAACACACCACTATACAATACTCTACGATTACCTTATATGAGGTGATATTATGTTTTACATAATGGAGCATGTGGGAGAACTATAAAGTAAAACCTGGTATAAATGTCCACTACTGTGTCTAGGCAACCTACAATGGTGACGGACACATTTTCAAATCTGTAGGTAAAGATGCGAGATCTGATTGCATTAAGGCCGGTTCACACAGTGGTGCAAACGCTTATGGAAAGGGCCAGCGTTCCTATTGTTTAAGTAGTAATTATAAAAATATGCCATTCTGACCATGTAGTTACTCATGCCTGAGAGGATGTCAGGCAACATACTCAACTCGGCAACTGTGGGTCCTTCAATCCCAAATATTTCTGCGCTGTTGCCTGACCTCTGGATCAATCACGATGAAGTTATATCACTATACGATATACACCCACGAGCACATCAGTACAGTACGCAAAATGCATGTATTATGAGAGAGTACTACTTGTAAAAAGGGACCATTTTCTGCTACAGACACACATAAATGACCAAGCGCTGACCACTCGAACTTTTTCAGCCCTACATCTGGGCTACAGTAGCTTGTACCACACAAATAAACTCTTAAAGACATAAAAACAGGAAGAGAGCGAGAAAAAAAGCAAGAATACACCAAAAAAAAATAAATAAACACCAATGTAAAATAAGAGAAATACCTCAAGCTCCCTTAGTGCGTTGTCACATTCCTTTTGACCCGGTGCCTGCTGCGTGCACATGGTGATCAGCTGGTTGATGCTGTCGGTCACGGCACTGTAAAAATCCAACGGAGAGAAACCAGGAGATGTGAGAGATATGAGATATGCATGAGATGAGGGAGAGAGGGAATGTGTGGGAGAAGGAGGGAGAGTTAGAGACATGGCGATGAGGAAAAACACAGCGATTGGGGAGAGGGAGCGAGGAAGAGATACGGGAGTATAGAAACACAGACCGCCCACACACGTTACCACGCACTGGCTTCTATCGCACTTTCTGTGCTGCTCTCTTTGTCTTTCTCTCTCTCTCTCTCTCTCTCTGTGACTCAGCTGAGCGATTGAGTGGCAGTATAGCAGTTCGGTAGTCCTGGCTCTGAAAGGCCCGTCATACCCACTCACACACACGCACGCTCACTGGCACATTACATAATTGTTCCTCGTTCCTTTTAAAAGTATAAAAGCAACAGGACAGAACTGGCAGACTGGAACAATATGGGCCAATATAAAAGGAGGACAATGTGATGCGTTTGTGTGGCCATGTGTTTGTGTTGGCACTTTTAGGAGCATGTCGGAGGCCAGTGTCAGTTTCCCCCACCAACTAGAATATAACAGCTTGGCTTCTCATTACACAACAAACTGGTACAGACTGTAAAAGAAAATGGTTTCATGATGCTATGGGATTTGTGTAGCTGGCATTCTATGGGACCCCTGGTATGTCTACAAACGTCTCAAATGAACAAGGTGTGTGCCTCCGTTCTGATGAGTTACACACTGTTAATATCTTACGTTCATTCTGATAGGGTTGGCCTCTCGCTACAGGAAAATGTGCCCCACACACACACACACACACACACACACACACACACACACACACGCCAAATAATGGATAAATGTCATTGCAGTGAAGTCACCAGATCTCAACGCTATCAGACACATCAGGGATGCCATATAACGTGCCGTGAAGTACAGAAATCCTACAACACGGAATATGCAGGATGTATGGAGTCCATGCCCTGTGGGGAATCTGCCCCCAGGATTAGACTGGTGTACCAGTTTTGCTGGTGCTTTAATGTACATGGCAACTAAGCAGGATGTGTTTGTGTGGGTTCACTGCAAGTGCAACCTATTGTGCAGGCAGCATTTTTTTTCAACAACCGACTCGACATCAGTGAGTGACAGCAAAAAGACACTGTGATCAAGTGAGTCTTCACAGGTTCGAAAGAGATCTGTGAGTATCTGCGGAATATATGATTGCAGAGAGAATGGATGAGTAGAAATAATGAGTGGGGTTCTAACCGTGCAGCAGCGGCCAACTGGTTCTTCAGGTTGGGGGAATTGGGGTCAGTAGACAGAGCCTTGGCTGCCAATAGCAGCTTGCTGGATGACATAGATATAGTCTTCAGGTTGGTCACCACTTGAGTCTGATCTTCTTTAGACTGCATGTGAAAAAAAAAAATACTGTCAATATTGGAACTATTTACAAATAGGATATTTGTACATAAAACAGTGTTATAACTTCCGAGAAAGTCTGCAAGCTTATCTGTGTATCTACCTGAGATTGACCGGCCATGTCCACTCCAGCCTCCAGGAAGTGGCTGAAGTCTTGGCCGAACTTGCCCGATGCCTTGGCCAGGTCCTGCGTGGTGCCACGAGATGCCTGCACCAGCTCGTTGGCTGACTGGTTGAGACCGGCGGCTGCCTGGTTCAGATTTGCCTGAGCTTCCTGGAAGCTCTTCCCGCTAGCTGGGAACTGAAAAGTGTGAGAGTGAGGTGTTGAGATTTATAAATAAATATACTGAAATAGACCAGGAATTTATCCTGATTTCAGTCCTGGAGGGCCGGTGTCCAGCATAGCTTGGAGGTTTCTGTACTTAACGACACCCACTAACCGTGTCGATTAACAGGTACAATGCAATCAGGTGTGTTTGAGTAGAGAAACCTTCATGCTGTGCTGTACACCAGGCCTCTAGGGCTCAAATGTTGTGCACCTCTGATGTATACTGTTTAACTGCTCTGCTTTTTTTTTTTTACTCCACATCGTAGAGTGGAGACTAATATACACTCTGAGTCAGGAAAACGTCCGTGTCTTTATCTAAAACAGATCATCTGTAGATTAAACAAACAGCATGGAGTGCGCTGCCATGTGCGGATGCTTACGTTCAAATTTTTGCGTGTGTATCTTATGTACATCTGGAGGATTAAAAGCAATAACCACTACCAGCAGATTTCCATGTTAACCAAGAAATGTTTAGCAACCTCATAGCAACTAGTCTGAAACAGACATTTGTTTCCATACAGCAACACACACACATGCAATGATAATCTCCTGTTAAAGCTTTCCTCCATTGTTGAGAATTTTGTCATGAGTGTCTTAAATATAAAACATTATTTATTATTTAAAAGTAGAGGCGCTGAAAAAAAATTGATTCTTTAAAGAATTGTGATTCCAAGTCCTGGCGATTCTGAATTTAAAATTTGTTTAAGTTTAATTTTTTGCTGCTCCTACTCCTGAGCCATACGGCATATCGTGTTACGTGTCCACTCAGCCACCGTAGAAGAGGGCCGCCTAGGCCACTGTAAAGCAAGCTATGACTTTACAGTCTGTGTTTTATTTTCAGTTAAAGGCTAACGGACTATAGTAGAATGAAGTCTGCGTTGTCTTTTGTATTAATATATTTTGAATGATTTGTTTATTGATAGATTTTTTTTTATTTAAGAAACCTAATACTGGTCATTTAAGTTTCAGAATTTTATGCACAATTCTATTTTTGTTATAAAAAGATTTAATACAGTAAGGAACCTAAATGTATTTCATAAACCATTTGAATAGAAAAATCATTCCTGAATCCAAAAATCGATTCTGAACCGAATCGTTACCCCAAAAATCAGAATCGAATCGCCGGACACTGAGAGATTCGCACCCCTATTTAAAAGTAACCTTTTTTTTTTTTTTTTTTATCGTCTGCAAAACAAATTCCTAAATTGATTTTCAAATTCACTAACAAATCTGCCGGTTTTATTAACTATCATAATGCTCTAAAATATATGATAACTGATGCAGACAAGCATATGCAAAATATATAGGCTGGTGGTGGCTCCACAGTGGTATGGAGTTTGTTTAGCCAGGATTCCAAATGAGACGTCCACAAACATCTGAACACTTCATGTGCCTCTTTCCTGACCAGTTTCGCCCGGCATGCATTTTGACAGGTTTGGCCTCTTACAGCAAGACACTGCACCATCACACACGTCCAGAGACGGCAAATCATGCTTTGAGAGGACTTGTATGTGTTTGAGGTTTTGCCATTCCCACATAAGTCACCAGATTGCAACGCTATTGAGCACATCTGTAATGCAACACACTGTACGACACAGAAATCCTATACCAGAATTGTGGACAGTTCTGCAGGAAATATAGCCAATGAAGCCCTCAGCGTCTGTATCTCCCACCTCCTATCCTCACCATATTCTACAAAGGAACCATCGAGACCATCCTGAGCAGCTGCATGACTGCCTGGTTTGGAAATAGCACCGTCTCGGATCTCCCTGCAGCGGGTAGTGAGGACGGCTGAGATGATCATCTGTGTCTCTCTCCACACCATAGCAGACATTTACACTACACGCTGCATCCACAAAGAAACCTGCATTGTGGATGATCACACACACCCCTCACACACAGTCTTTCCTCTCCGACCGTCTGGAAAAAGGGACGGAAGCATCCAGGCCCTCACGTCTAGACTGTGCAACAGTTTCTGTCCCCAAGCTATCAGACTCCTGAATAATCTGTGAGGTGGCAGCCGCGGCCTAGTGGTTAGGGAACCGGTCTTGTGACTGGAAGGTCCTGGGTTCGATCCCCGCATAGGGCAAGACATGACTGATGTGCCTTTGAGCAACTGATCCCTGGTGGTTGCTGTGGTTTGGGGCTGCCCCCTGCTCTGGGGAAGTGTTTTTACTGCCTCCTAGTGTTCATTTGTGTGTGTGTGTGTGTTTCACTGCACGGATGGCTTAAATGTGGAGGTCACATTCCTCTGTGTGCAAGTATAGTAAACAAATAGTTCACTTTCACTTCACTTTATTCCGAGTCTGGTCTGAACAAATGTGTACACATCAGTGACTAGACTGAACACGCACATTCTCACTTTTTCAAACTGTTTACACATCTGGTTCTAACCTCTATCCAATGTTGTCTCTGCCTACAGACTATTTCCGTGAACTCATGATGGAGTCTATGCTCTGTAAGGGACCTATCAATCGTACATGTACTTCAGTGTACATAAGTATGAGTTTCAGGACTTATCTCTAGGTATAGGTGTGTGACATGTTAGAAATACATTAAGAATGATTTAAACCCTCTAATATAAAGACACAGATGTGCTCACCTGATCAGAAAGGAGTTTTTTGCTAGCCTCTCCCACAGTCCTGATAGCGTTATCCACATCTCTTTGTCCAGGAAGGCAGTTAACACAGCGATTCAGAGCCTGAGACACAGCTTTGGCCACCTGAAAGAACACACACCACAAACACAACACACACACCAGCAATTATCATCCGTTCTGAGACAACTCCTAATAGAACGCTAATCATAGATTACTTGAAACAGAAAACATTTATCTTTTCAAATGAGTGAGCGCTCTGATGCAACCAGCGGTATCGTCAAGTCTGACATCAGCAATTAAAGGGAGGTTTTGTTCCTAAACATAACCCAGCTTCAGATGGAGCGTCGGTCAGACTCCGCTACGAACGCTGTTGCGCGTCTAACCTGGGCAAGTCGCTGCTGGCTGTCCGGATCTCCAGGTTTGGCGATGGCTCTCTTGGTCTCTTCAACGAGGTTGCCTGATTTGTCGAGGACGTCTCCGGCACAATCCAGCATGGCGTTGCATGCCTGTGGGTCCGCCGTGGTTGCGGCCACTCCACGGGCTGCAGAGGCAAGAGAGCGGAGAGCCTGGGCCACGTCACGTGCCGCCATGCCTGTATAGACGCATACAGAGATTGTACACAATGAACGTTTTTCAGACTTGAAAATACAGTTATTGTTGCTATTTATAATATAAATATATATATATATATATATATATATATATATACACACACACACTGAAGTACCAGAAAAATTGGTACAGACTACTCTATGCAAAATACATAGTGATGCCATGGATGAACACACAGACGCCACATTATCTGCAAATATTCCATTGCTACAGGTAGGGGGTGCTATAAGATGCCTGAAGAAAATGCAACAAATGAGCGAAGCAGAATTCACATGCAATAATATGCCCTGACTGTTGGACCATTACGTATCCAGTAAGGAGAATTAATAGATCTTAAAACGGAAGGGAATTGTGCTGGGTGCTTGATAACATCCTTACCCGTGTAATTCTCATTGCCCTGCGTGGCCTCGCTCAGGAGCTGGGCAACAGCTGAGCTCACTGCCTTGGTGTTGGAGCCCAGGTCCTGAGAGCATTTCTCCAGCTGATGTGCACACAGACACAGATACACAGAAACCATAGTGAGGTATATAGTAGGAACATCAGTGCAGATTGGATCACAGATAAACAGTCACATTCAACTAGATGAGAGGAAATAGTCCAACGGCTGCAGCTTAGTGTGTAGTGGTTGTTCACGTGACAGGAAGTGTGTGACAGAGTGGTGACAGAGCGTGGGAGCAAACGTGACAAACGTTGAACTGTGGATTGAGGGCAGAATAACAAACTAACAGTAGGAGAGAATGGAAATATGGTATCTCTCTCTTTCACTTTCTGTCCCCCCCCCGTTTAAAGTCCTGTACCGCTGATACGTTATCTCTATTTATGTAGCTCTCGATCTATTACTTTCTAGGTAAGCACTGGTGTGTGTACTTTGAACAGTGACAACAGGATGCGTACCGTTTCTCCAGGAAGAGGTCTGAGTTTCCCTTCAGCTGCCGATGCTTTAGCCTCCTGCATGTCTTTCTCCAAACCCCTTATCATATTCAGAGCATTATCAATCTCCAGTGGACCACATGCCTCCTGAGCCTGAAAAAAAAAAAAAAAAAAGAGGGTCCAGGTCAGCCTGATATTTCACATTTGGGTTCTTGCACACTAGTTCCAGTCGTTTGGAAATCAAAGGAACAGGAACCTAAAAGCTAAACACAAAAATAAGCTCAGTAGCCAATGAAAACAATGTAAGTTCTAGACAAGAGCATGTTTGTGTTACCTTTTGAGCAGCTGTGCGGAGTTCAGCCAATGCGCTGGCCAGATTTTTGGCACACTGGCTAAGCTGCATGGCAGAGGCCTGGTCACTAATAGTAGGCACTGTAGCCTTGGCTGCAGTCACCATCTTGGCGCCGGGCTGAAAGTGAGAACAAAAGACACGATGAGCCAAAATGTCTACTCTCGAACTCGCTTCCCCAAACTAAAAGCAGCATGTTAAAAATTTAACTGCATTGAACTGTGCAAAGAACCTGCAAGAAGTTCTGGCTTGCTCCAATTAGGGCAAGCTGAGCACTGGGGCTGTCAGGCTGCCCCTGGCTGCCTCTTACTCCCTGCACCAGCTGAGGGATCTGGTCCGCCACCACCTGTCAATCAAATATGTCTGGTATTAGGAAGACTTTATGGTAAAATGAAGCGTGTGAGTGTGTGTGTTAGACACTGCTAAAGCAATCCAACAAGGGTTTCTAAAAACAAAAAAATTCTAAACGTTATGCAGACGATTTTTTAAAAAAAATGTAAAAATCTGAAACGTATGTAACCTTACACTACTCCCCTACTGTACATGCACCACATACCATGTTTAGAAATGGCTGTCTAGAGAGTTAAATGCGGTAGAAACGTTGACCCGAACATGATCCTACAGACACAGGAAGTAAGAGGTTTTCATGAACCTACCTTGCAGCTCTGTACGAGTTGTTGCTGTGCAGCTTGGTTCTTATTTGAAGTGGCGGCATGCTGGGCAGCAGCTATGGTCTGGGTTGCGGCTGCAGCAGCCTGTTTTGCAGCGTTCTGCAGGAAACGGGTGCTCGATTAGAGATCACTATACAAAACCTCATACTAGAGATGGTTTATTCAGAGCTGTCGCTACAGACATGTAGTAAGAAAAACATAAAGCAAGGACGCGGCACGGAACTGAGCTACAGTGCAAAAAAAGTGCACTGAAAGGTCAGAAATCTCAGCTCCAACAAGCCATCAATTGATGCCATGAAGACATTTCGTTTGAGATGATTTGTTTTTGTATTTTCATGCAGATTAAAACGAAGTGACACCACAAGCATTAAAACTGTTACAGTACAACCGGCATTGGCGTAATACTTCACGGATCGCTCAGATTCCACGAATGTATCGTATGTATCTGTAGGACTTTTAGGTGCCACATAAAAGCCATCAAAAAAACTGCCCTCGGGTTGTTTAATTTAACAAAACGCCGGTTCCTCATTTTCAAGCGCTTCCTCTGTGGCTCAAATATGCGTCTCCTGGGAATTTAGCTATTCCTGTCAACATCCACACAAACTCCCAGCACATCGATCTACAACAGCACAGTGTTTTCAATGTTCTCTGCCTATTCTGTGCTCACCCACTGCTTGGAAAAAACAGGTTGAAACTAATTTGAAAGCATATCCTTTCACGTTTGCCCTGCTCTTGTGTTCCCAGACACGTTCCGACCGGTTGCAAACAGCATGACTTGAATGAAGCGAATACTCCGAGGTTTGACAGTTCACCAGTTTTTAAGTGGTACTAGCACTCTAAGCTAACTGAACATGAAGAGCAGGAATCTCAAGGGACCCTTGATTACTCAGATTTCCTACATAAGATTTTAAAATCCTTTTATTTAGGAAATGGGTGCATTTATGTTTTTTTATCCCCACATTATGGTTAGACAACATTATGATTTTTCTCCAGTATGTGCTCTTATAAGTAGCTTATAAATATATAAATATAAATAAATATTAGCTTTTAAATCATTCATATCATTTTCAATCCCTGTAAAAAAATTCTATTGTTTGTGTTCAGAAATGTTTCTACTGTTCCCTTTTTTAATATGAGCCTAATCATGTAAAAGCCTTATTATGCCATTTTGCACACTGATTTTATTATTTTAGAGTCAAATCTCTACAGTTCGTTTGCTCTGGTACGAGTCAGTTAGTGAGTTTTCCTTTGGGTTTGGCTTGTTTTCAGACGGAGAAAAATCTAAGCACAACAAAATGGTACACAACAAACCACATAAGAACTCTCTGCTTGATGTCTGGGGTAAGAGCAGGACAGTAAATACAGAAGGAAAATACTGTGTTTTGGACAATATAAAGTTAAACTAAACTACACAAACAGACTGCCAATCTTTAAATGAGAGTTAGGTCGGATTAACGTCAGATCACCTTCTCTCAAGCATCTTGGTGTGGGTGTTCAGTTCTGCATCTGATTGAGATTATTGTATTCACACTTGGTCTGATTTACCCAGACCCAAAACTGCAGACGTGGCCTTATTGATCATACATGGATTGAGAGTAAAACCACTCTAGAAGATCTGTCCTCACCTCCAGCTTGTTGACCAGTCTCTTTTTGATGGCGTTCTGTGCTGCTGCATTGGTGGCCATGCGCAGGCCCTCAGCAGCCTCGCGTAACCTCTGCTGCTGCTCCTCACTGTCTGGGTTAGCGGCAGCGCCCTGTGTTCATACACACGCATCCACACAAATTACGGCTTTAACTCACCTCAGGGTGTGCCATCCATTTACAGATGAGATACAGATGAACATGTGAAAGAAATCTGCCGATAACTTAATTCCACCTGAAAGCTGGCGTTTATTACCAGCTTTATCCTTCCACATCTCCTGCCGTTTTAAACTACTTAACAGGATTGGACTTGTAAGTCTGTCTTTCATTAAACGTGCTTTGGTAAGAAAAACGTCTGCTCCGCATTCATAAATCCTTAGCTCTGGGTGAAGTCATACAAACAGCGCCTTTATCTCAGGTCACGCACCTTGGCAGCCTCTACCATCTTGGCAGTGGCATCAGCTAAAAGCTTCGCAGCAGAAAGAAGCTTGCGGGAGTTCTCCAGGTCGGTCTCTCCCTCTGCGTCTGCTTTGATGGCGTTGACCAGGTCGGAGGTGGCCTGGGCCAGGATCCGTGCCTGTCGCACCATCTCCCCTTTACAAATCATCAGAAAGAGAGAGGAAGAGAGAGAGAGTTTAGTCGGGGAACTGCAGTACTATAGAATATTAAGCTAATAATGCAGCTTAAAATTTATAGAATGATTCACTTGAAAGAGGCCTGGAATATTCAGTTGAAACTTTCGTTAGGAAGAAACAATCCGAACAAAACAATGTGCAACGTGTTCCTAAGTATATGATGCTTGGAAGAAGCTTCGCACTGTGGAAGATTTGAAAGAAAACATCCAATGTGGAACTGCTGCTACTCCCCTCAATATGCTTGCTGATATGTTCAGGAACAATGAGTGCTGTGTCGGTTAGGGAACTGGTCTTGTGACCAGAAGATCCTGGGTTCGAGGAGCAAGGCACCCAACTCCCCCAACTGCTCCCTGGGCGCCGTGGTCGGGGGCTGCCCCCTGCTCTGGTCAAGTGTGTTCTCTGCCCCCTAGTGTTCACTGGTGTGTGTGTGTGTGTGTGTGTGTGTCTGTGTTTCACTGAATGGATGGGTTAAATGTGGAGGTTCCACTGTGTGCAAGCACAGTAGGCAAATAGCTCACTTTCACTTATAATTTTAAAGGTACATAGCGTATTTCTTTAGGTTCAGATGGCTTCATATTAATAGGAATATTCGGGGCCTCTTTCAAATGAATTACGTTGTGGTCTCCTTTAATGTTCGAACAAAAACTAGCAATGGTGCAGCTTGTCATTATTTCCAGACCCATAAGAATCACAAACAGCTTTAATTATACCTTTAAAAAACGATCACATTCACTGGTTGTGTCTGCCGTTTCCATTTTCTGGACCAGAAATTACTCAGATTTACCCAAGTTCTTTAAATGGCAACTCAGGCCAGACACAGTCTCAAAACCAGAATTGGCTGGTGATAAGGTGCTAATTTGCCTTGATGTTAACACATGGACCTACAAATTGTACTGCATATACTTGACTTGTGCCACTATAACACAAACAAGCACCATCGTCATCTCCCTTGCCACACCTGCGTCTCCCATGGAGCTGAAGATGTTCTCAGTAACATCCAGGATACGGTCGGTGGCTTCTCCATGGCGCCCGATTGGCTGGCCTCCACTGGCGTACTGCTTGATATGCTGCAGCAGTTCGTTAAGGGCCTGGGTGACGCCGGTGGCGGCCACGCCCACTTGCTTCAGCAGCTGCTCGTCATTGGTGGCCCCCTGTGATGCCTCCACGCAGCCTTCAACTGATTTAGCCACCAGTTTTCCCGCCTCGATCAGCTGCTCCTGACAAACTGGGGAACTGATGGTAGGAGCCACAACCTGGAGACACACACAGAAGCATCTGGCTTAATCAGTGATCGTGTCCAAAGGTATTATTTCCGAAGCATGACTGCAAACCTAAAGCATAAAATGAGATCAGATGGAAAGCTGAGTAGTCCGAGTGTCTGCAGCCTGCCTGTGTAAGAGAGTGTGTTTTTTTTCCTCACCCGAGTACATGCCACCAGCTGAGAGGTGGAAAGGGCACACTGTGTGGCAGCAGCGATGACTCGGTTCTGCTGGGCTGAGTCTTCAGTCTTCTGAGCCACGTTCTTTGCCTTCAGCACTAGAGTTGCTGCTGCTGTAGCCACAGCTTTAGCCAGCTTCATAAGCATGTCCTGCAGGAACAAGCACCGATGCATGCACACAGTTTTAGTATTTCCTACAGGCACCACTGATTACCGCGAGCTAGTGAGCTATGTGATCGGTGGGTTAAACTGTATTATCTGTTTTGTGAATGCAACTGCAAATTAACCGTACATGAGCTAAGCATCAGGACAGATAATAGCCATGAACATTTGACCTGGGCAGTGACACTGCTATAATCTGTATAATCTAATCACAGTGTGCAGATTAGTCAGAAAAGTGAGTGTTAAAGGTTAAGCACCAGTTAATGGACCCCCACATTGTTTTAGATACTGAAATATGTGGACATGAATTAAAATGGAAAATAGCAACTTAATTTGCTTTAAAATTTACAATTTTGATTAAACTGGTGAAAAAACCTGAGCTAGCAAATTCCTGATGCTGCGTGTGACGTCACTGGTGGATAACAGTGAACAACGCTGCGGTAAAACACCGTTATGACTGACTTGGAATGGGAAATTTCCCTGTGCTGGATCTTCAGATTGCGATGATATTTCTGAATTTGATGAAGAGGATGGATCTGCAGTGACAGTGGGGGTGACTGGATATCATAAGGAAATTAAACAGACCGTTTTTTGTCATTATTGCATTACCATGAGTGCATTTACTAGTGTTGTTGTCCACTACCTAAACAAGGGCGGAGCTAAACAACTGTCTTTTAAGCCGTATTTCTAGAATTTGTAAAAAATAAAACTTTTTGTGAAGATCGATTATCACAAATCAAATTCAAATACAAAATTCCTTTGTATTTATGTGTTTGATACTTTTATATTAGTAGGTGCTGAGCCGTTTAAGGTATATCATCCAGTGATTTCAATGTTATCTGAAGCCGACTGCTTTCAAACAAAAATATTTCAACCGGCACAAAAGTCCAAAACGTAAACCTAGACTTGAAGGCCTGAATGCTATTATATAT
>JAOVVF010000008.1:2832349-2845552 GCA_028565595.1 Duopalatinus emarginatus
ATGGGAAATATTATCCATAATTATTCTATCAATCGTTTCGTGTGTGTGTGTGTGTGTGTGTGTGTGTGTGTGTGTGTGTGTGTGTGTGTAGTACTCACATATAGACATGCAGTGGTGGTGCAGTTTATTCCTGCAGCCCTCTTCACACACAGTCAGACTCTCCTCATCCAGCATGTCCAGCAAACAGATCGGACACATCTGCTCTTCCTCGTCCTTCATGCTGCAGATGGGACACACACCCACACTGTTTTACCACACTGGCCTTTACTCAGACAGATATTACTGACATGAAATTGCCATTTTGAAAGCAAATCTCACAATGGTGGATGTGATTTGGCCTAGATGCTTATCTTGATGAATGTGCGGATCTCAGTAAGACAGTGTTCACTCGGTTACAAGGGCTGTCTATTGTTTCAAAAATGCAAACGCAAAAACTTGTCTATTTTATTCCCACAGGAAGAAATGATTGTCGTACCGTTAAAGACTATGATATAAAGTCAATACTGATGCAGCTTTAATACAGAGAACGCACTCGATCATGCAGAAACACATGGAGTAGGGTTGATGTTTCTGCCTGTTTCAAATATTTACACCACTCCTGTCTACATGGTACTTATATCTCAAAAAAAAAAAAAAAAGTGTGTGAAGCTCGGTGAACGCCTATTTGCACCCTTCAGTCACACCAGTACTGACCTGCTCTCGTTGCTGGAGGGTGAGGAACTGGAGGTGCAGGTTGTGTGAGAGTTGGACATGCGCGACACAAACTTCTGGATGGTGCTGCGAGACGGGGCTTTGATCCGCGAGCTCCGCCGATTGTGGTACTTCTGGAATAGGCTCTCCACCTAGACATTGATGACGCAGCGCGAGGTGAATTTAGATGTACGCTTTTGGGGGGGTATTTGGGGTTTTTTTTGCTCTGAGATATGCTTCCCTGTGTTACCTCAAAGTTTTTGAGAGTCTTTCTCCAGAGTAGTGGGTCGGACGACTCCAGCTGGAAGACTCTGAGCATGACGAAAAGCACGTGGATGCAAAAGGCCCCTCGACCGCAGCTGCACGTCTGATAAGCAAACAAAACAGTTATTCATTTAAGTGAATGACTTGGATTGAGAACCTGAATCGGATTATACAACAGCGTAAACGAACCCATTACCAGTGAAGTGAAAGATTTGCCTACTGTGTTTAAACACAGAGGAATGGAGGAACGTGACCTCCGCATTTAGCGAACACACTTGCACAGAAATGGGGGGGTGGGGGGGGATGATGCATGGAGAGCAGTTGGGGAGTTAGGTGCCCTGCTCAAGGGCACCCGAGTCGTGTCTTGCCTTGTGCGGGGATCGACCCCGGGAGTTTCCGGGCATGCGACCGGTTTCCTAACCATCAGGCTACAACTGCCCCTAATACTATAAGGTGATCATGCACCAGGCTTTCCAGTTTTAACTCAGTATTGACAGGATACACCAATGAAACTACTTACCTGAGGTCCGATAAACACACGGTATTTATTGTCCGGGCTGTCTCCTCCAATCAGGAAAGAGTTAGGTCCAATTTGCTGGAGGAGGTACAGACGGGCCCTCATGACCTTGTTGACCCTGCGATTGGTCTCTTCAGGACTGTAAGGGGAGAAGCCATCAGGTGATGGTGCTCGCCGAGGAGGCGTTACCCTGCCGCTCTGAAACTGTACAAGCCAAAACACGTCTTACAACACTGACCATTATCATTATCTGACCTTTCAAATCATTATTAATACAACACAGTAATGATTGTAATAGTCTTGTGTACTAGAATATGAAAGTAAGCCTTACAGGAACTGGGGATGCCCGCTTCCTGCGGACGCCAGGGGACTCGGGTTTCCCAGCCATCTTGTTAGAAGAGGAAGTAGATGAGACGGAGGATGAGGAAGGTCCAGGGGAGGGGCTGCGACGGCCTCTGCTCTGAGAGGAACAGGAGCTTGCGCTGTCGCTGCCTGTCTCGAGTCCCTGGCGTCCAGCTTCATTGCTGTCTGGCCGTAGAGGAATGGGCTTTACAACCTGGACAAGAGTCGGATGCACTCTATTACTACAACACACACTTGAAAGAAGTCTCACATAGGCAGTTTAGAGATAAATAATAAAGGCAGAACAATTAACGTGAAGAAATAGCAGTGAAAGTATGTGTTGCTGACCACTGGGCCTCTCTTGTTCCTCCTTTCCAGCCACTCATGTTTCCAGGTAGGCATGCAGGTGGCCTTGAGCTTCTCCCGGATCATACGCTCTTCTGGTCGATCCTCCATCTTCTGCAGACCACGCAGCGTCTCTTTGTTCTCCATGTCACGGCTAAAACCAGAAAAAACAAAGAAACGACAATGTTACACTTACTAAACTGTTTCATACACTCAAGTGGTTAGAAATCCCCCTCTTCAGAAGTCCAAACCAACTTTTAGGTCTGTCTGAAGTTAATGAACTCTAGCAGCATCAGGATATCCACTCTACAGTCCATAACAGACCAGCCACCCCGAAGGCCACCGCGGCATGCGAGGTCGACGAGAGAGCTGAGTAAGCAGAGGGAATGGAGCCTCCTCACGGTCGCTCTCTCTCTCACCGTGCAGGTCAGCGACAGTCAGAGAGCTTCAGAGCAAACAGTCTGCCTCGTAGCAGAGGATGTTATGATAAAGAGCCCTGGCAGTCTGAGCCCATAACACTTACTGCTTTGTGAAACAGTTCTTTATAGGACCTAGCACTAAGTGCTTTTTAAAAGACAACAGACAAAATCTGGTTGAGAAAGCCTCGAGTCTCTGGTCGGTCCAGCACCGAGGTGTTGAAGCCAGCATAGCTTTTTCTACCTGACCAAACCGGCTAAGAACAGCTCTGTGGGACACAGAGCGCTTAGTGTTTCTTCAGGCTTTTGCTAACCATCCCTTGACACTTGTCCTAAAACAGACAGTATCACTTTCACAGGTTTAAAAAAAGTGCATCAATTGTTTTAGAAAAGTCCATTATATGGCATATCAGTTCGTTTTTTTTCCTTTTCTTTTAAACACAAATACACGGTAAAGTAATTAAGTGTTTAAAATGTCAACTCAGAAATTACTGATCATAATCAAAATTGCAGGGGCCAAGTCTCATTAAATCAATTATATCTGACAACATGGTGGTGGAAATCCCCTGGCCAGCCTGCCATGTCAGCTTAATGAGAAGGAGAAAATGAACATAACAGAGATAAAGAAGGACCGGACCACCTCTCTGGCTCCAAATGCCCACGTGTGGGAGGGTGGTCAGGACATGGGAAGGGCAGCTGTGGCCAGCTTTCATCTTTAATTAAGAGCAGAATCGATGGTACGCGCCCTTTTGGCCCTTTTCGATTGCTTAGTAAGGGGTGGCGTAACAATAACAAACCCGAGAACAGGAAAGCCAGACTTCCTTTGCAGAGCCCAGCCTCTATGTAGCAAAGGAGACATCGAAGAGGAAGTGTGCTGAAGTCCTGACAACTGCGAAAACATTTACAGTTTGAGAGGAACTATTTTTTTTTTCTAGCTGTTAATTTAGAATTAAGGATCGGGTTACAGTTTGCACATTCAGGCTGTAAACTATAGTTTGCTTCACCAGTAGCACACAAACTGTGTGTATTTTCAGAAAATAATAAATCTGCACCAAACACCTTCTGTTACATCTAGAGGTAACTACAGTACTTGGAGTGAAAACAAACAAGCGAGAGGCACGTAGCACTCGCACTCCCACGAGGAGTGAACTGAACTCCCTGGAGCTCAACTCGAGCACAACGAAACCAGATAGCAGGGGTTTACCATCTCGGCTTTGAAAGAAAAAGTCGGCAGTGACCAGCCCTTGCCTCTCGGATAACAGCTATCCCACAGTGCCATGAGCCAGGAACAAAGAGGCATTGTGGGCCATGCAGGTGGGATGTAGAAGAGCTGGCGGCTGGGAATCCATTTCAAACCTCCTCATAAGCCAGAACTGTGCTTACACACACATACACACGGTGCATACCCAAGCAACCTAACATGCATACAGATCACATAACACCGTAACACATGTGCATGCACATGCACACACACGCTGTTGAGTGCACACACCCTTTCTCATGAACTACACAGTTCCCAGCTCTCAAGTTACTACTCAGACAATCAACAGCTCTCTGCTGAAGGGAACAGTGGAGTCGAAGCACTGCACATAATAGCAGGAGCTACTTGTTCTTAGAAGGACTTAACAGTCCCACACACTCGACCCACAGCCTTTAAATAAAGGCTCCAAACATAGACAAAAGCACAAGAAGCTTAATGACAACCAAACAAAGTCAAAAACACAGTACGGGTCAACAAAGAAACAAAGAAGGCCACTGTGAAAATCAGGAGATAATCTATAAAAAAAAAAACAAAAAAAAAAAACATGCACATAATCTGCTCAAGTCCTAAAACTGGTCGAGACAAAGGCAGCAGGTGTTTAGTGAAATCTTAGCCAACAACTCTGTGCGTCAAAGCTGATGGTCCTTTCCAAATATGAGGAAACGGAACACACTCGGAAAAGTACTCATGCACTTGACCCGCTCTGATTCAGGAAGATCACATGCCGCTGTTTACATTCTACCAAAAACAAAGACGGACTCACGTGCAAGAGCCGGTCGCTTTTTCAGAAGATTCTCATTAAGTTCATCAGACACAAAGAAACTAAGAAAAATACATACTAATTAAGCAATAATACCCTCCAGGTTCACCATATAGCACAAACCTCAAGTATATTATTGTGATTATACCACAGTTCCATTATTAACATTTATTGATAGATTTTAGAATAAAGAAGACGGAACAATAGGATCTGTTTTTTTAATCAACATAAAATAATCAACGGTAAAATAGTTCCATTCTATCAGACGGCCCTAGCCGTCACTAATGAAACAACAGACTATAACAGTCGATTAACTACCCAATAATTATTATACAGATAATAAACACAAATACATCCATTTATAAAATAGGATTTATGAACTGGCTATAATTCACGGAGGCAGATGTTGCTGGTTTGTTTATGGCTGTGGTGTTTGGTTTATAAATGCTGGCGTCGTTGCTATAGTTACAAGTGATATTTGGAGAGCTTTGCTCCCGAGGCCGTTATTGAGTAATAACGACACTCTGAGCCAATCGGGATTGCAGGGCCGGAACTAACTGTGGTATAATATTCATTAAATCAAACTAACCATTTAAAAACAATTTGTTTTTAAGTTTCCTTCTCTTTCCAAACGGACATGTTTGTTATCTAAAGTTCGCTATATTAGCATTGGGTTAACTAGACTTAAATCAGCAGACGCCTTTTAAGCAATGCCTTTTAAGACAAGCTAAATTTAGCACTTTTGACATTTTTACTTTTCTACCTACCTACCTACTTTTAACTTGCCTTTAACCTTTAATTTGGTACAACAGAGCCACAGTACTTCGATTCTGATTTTATACATGACTTTTTACTATGTACAGTTTTAAAATACTAAAAATAATAAATGCTTCATCATATCACAAATATGTGCAAGGTTAGCAAACTTGCCTTGCGCGAGGCAACGATTTACAAGCTAACTAGCTAGACGATCTGAAACAACAGACAATCTGCTATACCAAAAACATCAAATATCAGCATTATGTAAAACAATAAAGCCAACTCAAATTTTGTTCCAACTCAAATTCTGCTCCCATACAGGCAGCAAGTACACGGTTATAAAAACAGTTATGGAAACTATTTCGACAAGGACCAAATAGAGATGATCTCCAAAAGTAGGTCTTGTGGCGTGTGTCCCAGCATGCAGTGACCTTACATATCAAAAGTGGTCCAAGGAAGGGAACACGGGTGCCCAAAGCTCAGTGATGCAGTGGTCCGATCCTGCAGAAGATCCTGCAGAAGGATCTGTTGCTAATGGATTGGTTCCACAGCATACCTTTAGAGGTCTTGTGGAGCCCGTTCCTTAATGGGCCAGAATTGTTTGGCAGCTGTTTAAAGAAGCCGTTTTAATGTTATGGCTGATCGGTGTATGTTACACTCAAAATGAGGTGGACTTGCGAACAGGACGCAAGCAGGAGTTGTAGGGTCCGGACCAATGGAATAGTCAAATTTGACACTATATACATATCTAATAACCTAAAGATAAACTGCATATTTCAGCTAGGTAAAAAAAAAAATGATAATTTAACATAGCGAACAATATCTAACTTTATTTTCACTGCATGTTAATGATTTTATAACACAAGCCTGTAGGTTGCATTTGCCATTTTTACATCAAATTAGCATTTTAATGTGAAAACCTCTTTACCTATTAACAGTTCAGTGCTGACTTGCAATATAAATCCGCGAACAGGTGGCAGAGTACAACTGCCATTACATACAGATGAGGTACTGTATATATAGATGAGCACCTTGTGCCTGCCTAACAAAACCCGCCGGGACGTAAACTCCTCCCTCATCAAAGATCTGACGATGACACAGCCGAAAACAATTTGGACTTACGCAAGGTCCCAGGAGATATTAAACTGCCTAAACAAAGCCTGTGCAGAAAGCACAGAGCAAGCTGTGAACTTTAGAAATTGTAGCTATAAGCGAAAGATATACGCATCCAGCATTTCTAATTAATTCACAGCCATTAGAAATTGGATTGTACCGACCGGATCAGCGAATAATTTATGATGAAAAACAACTTCCTCGTATTGAGACTTGCAAGGTTAGCACTGCAGATGGACGTCTAAGATTTGCAATGTAATACATTAAAGGTTTCTCTTAAAATAAATTTAGTTGAAAGGGAGTCAGCAGATCAGACAAGCTAGTGTGAAGATTTATTCTGGTCGGATCTGTTATCCGGTGCATCAGGTATACCGCTTTGAGCGAGAGACAGCGTCTCATAAGATCAGGAACTTACAACAAGCCTGTCTTTATTTAGAGAACAGAAACCTTTGCGAAACCGACCGAGCTGGAAGCAAAAAAAAACTGGATAAAGAGAAATGAAATCGGCATTCCGGGTATTATACATGCCATCGGGGGGAAGGGTTTCTTTTTTTCACAGTACAGAGGTCAGTGTATGAGTAATGTGAATTTCCTCTCCTTGTCCTTTACCAAGTAAGCATTGGGGAAGTCAGAGGTACTGACCTTCTGCAGCATGCATGCGCACATCACATGAACCGAAATAACAAAACAACAGGCTTCACCTTCCATCAGCTGTTGCCTAAACAGCAGCGCGAGCTGGGGTGTCTCCATTGTGTTTTGAAAGATGCATATTTGTCAGGTTTATTTTTTTCCTAGCCTGCCAATGGGTATAAAAGGCACGGCAGAGCTAGCACGACAACCCTGGTTGAAGGCTCAGAATACAACAGAATTGAGCACTGTTCTTCAGGAAGTATGGCATTTATTGGTGACCGAACATTTCCGCAAGCCTGTGGAGTCCATTCCCTGTGAGAAACCTGCCAAGTATTAGACTTGGTGTCTTAGTTTTTCCAGCACTTCAATGCATATGTAGCTGGTGTTGACATAGGTACCTCCCCAACCGCCGTTTATGCACCAGCAGTAAATATCTTAAATATATACAATTTGTGCTGGTGCAGTGTGCCGACATTGCTGAGCATTTCAGATCCAGGTTTACTGCGCAGGGCCGTGCTGGAGGGTCGTGAACTATGAGTACATTTTTACCTATAATAAATATAAAACAATATAAAACACATATCACCAATATGACTGCACTAATATTCGCCAAATTCATAAAACCAATACACTGTCAAACTGTCTAAACGTGTAAACACTGCTCTATTATAGGCTAGCATTCGATGCAGGAATATGTATACCCTTTACACCACCATTTACCATACGCCATCATAACAGGTACATGTGCATTTTCAGTCAGTTGTGAACATTACTGTTAAATCACGACTGTCACTATCAGAGTAATATCTAGTTCTTTTTTTATCGATGTGTTTCTATTGAGAAAATATTATATCGCGATAATTATCGTTTTATTACGATAATATTATTGGGTTATTAATCTTAACAGCTACTGTTCATTGCAGAAAATAATTGGAAAGGTATAAAAGTTAAGAGTGTGAGGAATGCAAGCCTGGACCGCTTGACTGGTGCTGGGAGTTTTTTGACAAGGAATAGGAGAGAAAACAAACAGAGCGTGCAAAAAAAAAAAAAAAAAAGAAAAAAAAGAAAAAAAATCATTTTAGTGGTCAGTCAGTTACCACAGTTATGTGCAGTGGGAACAACACACTTGGTCAGAGTACTGATGACTCCTGCAAAATCTCAGTGTGTTATAACAGAATGGACAACAAGTTTGACTTTACACCCACATGGCTGCTTAAAAAAATTTAACAAAAGAATGAAAAACTACAATTAAGATTAAAAAAAAATAAATAAAACTAGTTTTAGTATCATCACTTAAATTACCAGGTACTAGACTTTATTCTTTTAAACGTCACACAAACATACACAAAAAGAGGACGACTGGTGCAGGCTAAAACTACCAGACTTTTCAGCTATTTGTGTGTATCCACCATGTGATGTTTGCCCACCGAGGTGGTGAAAGTTTACCTCACAAGTATTAAAGGCTAAATACTTTTGGATGCATCCTGCCTCCAGGCTCTAAAAGGCCTCACATGATGGCAGAACTCTGCAAATAGCTTTTATTTTTGGAGGTAATCCGAGACTTGTACTTATTATAAATAATTTCTCCGTCCAGACATGCACCCTGATTGGTGCCATCTAGGTTCTTGCACGCTTTTCTCCCTGTAGCATCATCTTCCCACTTGAAGAGTTAATAATTGTGGGAGTCTGTGCAAAAGTCCAGTTGGATTTTATTCCAAGTTTTAAAAAAAAAAATCCAGCAGCTGTGATGGTGTTGTCTGATGCAGGTGCAGAGAGTGGGAGATCACTGATGCATGCACTGTGTATCCCAACGCTCCAGCTCTGGTATATAGCTGGAATGCAGAGAAATTCCTCCGAGCTGGCCGATGCGGCTCACAGCATGCTGCCCCCACCAGAGCAGCGTGACCCCAACCATCTCCACACCAGCCTCTCTCAGCAGGGGCAGCTATACTAACCTCTAACACCCCCACCACCCACCTCTCTTCCTTCTAAAACAGGTCAACTATTCCATAGCAAACAGACCGGGGACAAAAACAACTTACATTGCTGTTTGCTGTGAACGTCACAGAAACGGACATCCTTTTTACTACTATTATAGATAAGAGACAGAGATAAGAGACTGAATCATAGGGTTAGAAGTACATGGTCTGACACCTTACTTATATTCGGGGCTGAGTGCTTGTTTACCACACACACACACACACACACACACACACACACACACACAGTTCCAGCGTCAGGGCAATTGAGCTGAGAGAGCTGATGAGCAGGCAGTCCATTAATGGCCCACTAGCACGAGTGCTGGAAGTGGAGCATGGCCTCTCGACAGGGTTGATGGGGGGCAGGGGAGGCACGCACGCATACCCCCGGCAGGGTATGTGTGTGGGGGGGTTGGTGCTGGGGCATTTAGGAAGCAGGGGGAAGGGGAGCACATGTACGCATGTAAAACTCTTCCAACTTCAGGACATGTATTGAAGTCATATGATTTACAGCTAATCCATACTAAAGCTGGGCTTTGTACTAAATACATGTCAAAGACTCCAAAAGATAACTTCGTTACCTGAAATATGTATATGGAAACACAAATTTCAACACACCACTGATAACTCTATCTGCAGTAGACCTGAGAACAGTAAACACGGCACAGCCTGTAGCCAAAAGACCTCAATTCCAGAACTCAAAATCCCAGGATGCATACGGTTATATTTGTAATAAAATGTCCTGAATGTCTCGTCACAACTCAGACTTCTAGGTGGAACACTGACCTTCAAACAAAACAAAACTTGAAATTGACTTTTGCACACTATATCAATCCAGCCATTATATCTTTGTAAACCTGGGGGCTGTCGTGGTGGTTAAGGTACCAGCCGTGTGATCAGCAGGTCCCTGGTTCGATCCCTGAAACCGATAAGACTCGACTGTAGTGCCTTTGAGCAATGTACCTAACCACCCAACTGCTCCCTGGGCACTATCTGAGCATGTGGTCCCTTCCTAGTGCGTGTAGGTGTGTTTCAATTCCACAAAACAGTGGTCAAGAGTAGCTCACTTTCACTCACACTTGTAGCATAACACAGAAATGCAGACAGCCTATAAGATCGCATTAATACATCGATATCCTTTTATGAGCCCGTCTGGTCATTACTCAGTACTTGAGATTGTCTTGTCTTAGTCATTTGCTACATCCTGAAACTTTCAATGACATTTCCAAACAAAGATGAGTGTATGAGTGTATACGAGAAAAAGCCAATAAACCATTTCCAATGCGTCACTGAAATCAAGGTACTAACCCAAAGACCTTCTCAGGTTGCTGATGCTTGGCATTGCATATTTTATCATGGTGTAGAAAATGAGCGAGTTTGTAACATTTCACCGCAAACAATTGAAGCGTAGCTGTGCAAGAATTACATTGCCTATCTAAAGTGTTAAAGAGCATCATTTTGTTACAGGCATGTTGATATCCAGTTTCATGTCATGAAACTGAATACAATATCTTCGCCTAAAACTGGTTTTACCTGAGGCTTAAATCACTCGAGCCTTTCGACAGACATACTACAGTGCTAGCCTACAAATAGACCAGTCTCACATCTACAAGTTTATGAACCTCTCCGACTTCAAACGGCTAAGAACAAATATTGTTATCTGGCAAAACACATCTCGTTAAAACTAATACAGCTGTGAACAACGGCAACCTTACGTTCACGCTCTAACCTTAAGACAATCTGCCTTTCAAACGTGCTTCAAGGTCGTCGCAAATGGCACATGACTTCATCTTTCACACACAAACACACACTTCCACCTGTTTGTGGTTTCTTATCAAACCGCACCGCTAACGCACTACGCGTTAAACATTCACTTTATAGACAGTAAGGAATGCAGTCCTGCGAAACCTAAACCCTTATATGGAGATCTGACTGCTGTGATAAATAACAACCCTATTAATAAATACTTTGGTCTTGAGGATGTTGGTTAAAAAAAAAGTCAGCAATAACAGACACGCACAAACTCTCAAGGTCAAAGTTTTCTGGTTTAACAACACAACAGCTCCAAAAATGTCCAGGCAATGTGACGCGAGTGTCAAAAAAAAATAAAAAATAAATAATATTTCAGTAGAAATGTAACTAATTGTTGAACTTAAAAAAAAAAAGGACGCTAAATAAATAATCTGTTAAAATGTTTGTAAATTTAAAATAAATAAATAAAATAATAAAATGCTTATGAAATAAACACAATACGTGTATGTATTTACATACATACACGTATATGCTTAAAAGTTTGTGAACTAGTTGAATATATATATATATATATATATATATATATATATATACACATACACACACACACACACACACACACACACACACACACATATATATATATATTTTTTTTTTTTACATATTCGTTAATACTTTTCTATTGTTTTACCACGATTCTTTTATCATCACCAGTTTTTGCATATGAAATGTCAGGTTTAGGTTCATCGATTCCATTCACTTGTTTTGAGGGAATCAGAACATGTGCAAAAGTAAATGAACCACAGCTGCACTGGTAAACTTAATTAGGTAAAAGACTCAGGTGAAACCCATGTGAGTGCTCAAGTAATCAATTAAGCAGACCAATCAAATGAGACATCCTTGGGAAAAGTTTTTAACTGCACTGGTTAAAAGGGAGAGGTAACCAACCAAACCACTGTTGTGTCAAGGCATAAAGTACAGATCAACAATGCCGAGAGGAAAGGAGACATCTGAGGACATCAGGAAGAAGGTGGTGACAGACCATCAGTCTGGGGAAAACTACAAGACCATCTCCAAAAGATTCCAGCTTCATCCATCCACTGTAAGACAAATCATTTACAAATGGAGGGCACTCAGCATCACTGCAACTCTGCCCAGAAGTGGACGGCCATCAAAACGTACACCAAGAAGCACCAGAAAAATAATAATGCAGGTAAAGGCCAACCCACGCATCACCTCCAGAGAGTTACTTACTCTTACTAAAGCAGCGCGTAACAAGCCTCAACATGAACTTCGGATGAATCGCAGGGCCAAATTAGAATTTGCGTTTTTCGCATTTAATGCGTTATTATCGTGTTAACTTCGAAAGCCTATATATACACGTAATATCAGGTATATCATAGACCATTATTTTACTCCTCCAAAACAGGATCTACGTGAGGAGCTTTCAGCTACAGGTTCATGAACCACTGCTTGGAGTGGTTCATGAACTAAGGTGGAGATTTTGGAAAAACAAACTCATCTTATCGACTTGAACGTTGGCTTGCGGTGAAAGCTCTTTTGCACATGCCGAAAGGGGATTTCTGACCTGTGGCGATAGAGCATCCGGGTTACAAGCTCATGTTCGGAGATGTGGTCTGTGTGCGAACATCATAGCCCAATTCTTATCCTGATCTGACAAACACAATAATACCACTCAGACCCAATGCAGCTCTACAGCAAACACTACGAGAAGGAGACGTGAGAGAGAGAAACCAAACAGGCTGGGGGAGAAGTAAGGCCGAGACATGCCACAGAGAGAATAAAGGTACAAAAAAAAACCCCCCAGAAACAACTTTCGTCTTTCAGTCTCCATCCTGCCAAATCTACCAGCACAAGGTGGGGCATATTTCAGTGTCTCAAAGAAACATGAGAGACTCGATTCATAGAAGAATCTGGGGCAATGGTGCAGAAAACTACACAGGCACGCAAACACAGTGGGAAAGTGGGAAATAGGGGAAGATAAATCGATGCGACGGAGGAAAAAGCTGTTATCAGGCAAGCTGGCCTCTATATTTCAAGGATAAGCTTGAATACTGAAAAGTGCAGCAGATAAAGATAGCTACAGCTAGGATATTTTTACTTATACTTAAAGCAATACGGAGACAGCTTCTATTTAAAGCCTACTGAATGATACTGAAAGACTGAACAACTTTGAAAGACTCAACAAGGTTTGCTTGTTTGTAAAATTAATAAAAGTAAAATGAAATTAAATGAAATGAAAAAATGAAAGTGAACTATTTTGCCTTACTGTGTTTGCACCTCTGCATTTAACCCATCCGTGCAGTGAAACACACACACCAGTGAACACTAGGGGGCAGTGAACACACTTGCCC
>JAOVVF010000008.1:2856578-2889097 GCA_028565595.1 Duopalatinus emarginatus
ACACACACATATATATAAGAAATATATATAATACTAATTACATTATACATTATATATATATATATATATATATATATATACTTCAAAATAACTTACTAATAATTATTTATAATATGCATCACCTAATAACAACAATACTATAAAATTACTAGTATAATTACAAATAACTAACTAATTATTAAACACACCTGAGCAACACAACCTGTGCTTCCCAATAAAACCAACATTAACCCACCACAGACGACACACTACCCCTCACCTTCCTCCAGAATATTATTACCCCATACAAATCCTTTAAAACAGCACTAGTGTTTTTCTTAAAAATAGAGACGTGAGACAGACAAGGTGAGAGTCAACACTAACATCCTGGAGCTAATATTAGTGTCTGTCCATTCAAGCCCATGTGCTCCACTAGTCCATGTGTGCACATGTCCTGCTCTTATAACCCTGCTACAGGACAGACAACCTTACATAAACCTTCATCCTAGTCCATACACATGAGGAGACCCAGTCTTTAATACAGTCTCACTCTAAATGTCCAGGTTTATTTATTTATATATATATATATATATATAGGGTGAATATGATGATGATGATGATGATGATGATGATGATGAGTAGGAGCAGGACTGTGCTATAAAACTTTTCCCAGTAGGGACATGTCCATGTACAGAGAGGTGACAGATGTCTGCATGTGCAAATACATACACATACACATACACATATATATGGAGGAAGTTGAAGTTGACTCACCTCTGTAGCACTGAGTTCACATCCACTGAAGTTCCAGGAACCGCATGATCAGGGCTGATCTGCTCCCCAGCGCTCCTACAAGAAGTTCTGGGTAATTCCTGAACACCACTGCTAGAAGAGCTCGGTTTATCGAGGACAGGATGTTCAGTGAGTGAGTTGCTGTGCTGGATGTGACGGCTCTGCTGGGATAAAGTGGCCTGCACGGCGGCAGGAGAGGACACGGAGAAATAGTGGAGCTGTGCCGCGATGGGAGCCGCGCCGCTCTCGGCTTTCTCCAGATCCACGCTCCTTACTTTCCTCAGCTCCTTCCGTCTCCACTGCGCATTATCCCCGGCGTTTCTCTTCACCTTGCTTGGAAGACCAGGCGCACTGCAGCCGCCCTGGGGTCCGTTCACAACGTCCGCACACTCGTTTGAATCTAATAATCCCGACGACGAGGTCCGGCTCCCCGCCGTCGCCATTTTCTGTCCCGGATTTCTACCACTTAATAGGTGCAATTGGAGAGGGAGTGGAGGCAGCGAGGGGGAGGAACCGGTGGGAGGAGCCAAGGCACCTCCGTTCTGTTTACGCCCGCGAGTATATGGAAGGCCATTGGGGTCCTTACGCGCGGGCATTTCATTCCCTGTATAATTTCATTACTTGTAAATGAAGGTGCTGAATTTATTTACGCACCTCAAATCACAAGGCTGGTTCCTTAACCGCAAGCCTATGGCTGACCCAAAACGTGCCCCCGAGCAAGACATTAAAGTGAAGTGACTCACCGACCAATGAGCTTGCACACAGACTTCCACATTTAACCCATCCATGCAGTGAAGCACACACTAGGGGGTAGTGTATTGATCAAGGGCACTTTAGTCTTGTCGGGGAAGTGGACCAGAGACCTTCCAATCACAAGGTTGGTTCCTTAACCGCAAGCCTATGGCTGCCCCCAAACCGACCAATGAGCTCGCACACAGACTTCCACATTTAACCCATCTGTGCAATCAAGCACACACTAACCGCACTTAACCGCAAGCCTATGGCTGCCCCAAAAAGTGCTCCTAAGCAAGGCACTAAAGTGAAGTAAAGTGACTCACTGACCACAGTGCTTGCACACAGACCAACACATTTAATCCATCCATGCAGTAAAGCACACACACCAGGGGGTAGTGAACACTTGTGCCCAAATGGTGGGCAACCCCATCCATAGCGCCTGAAAAGCACTTGTTCAAGGGCACTTCAGTTGAGCTTTGTCGGGCCAGGAATTGAACCGGCGATCTTACAAATGCAAGACTGGTTCCTAAACCACAAAAAGGCACTAAAGTGAAGTGAACTGACTCATTGACCACTGTGTTTGCTCATAGAGGAATTTGACCTCTGTATTTAATACACCAGTGCAAGGAAAAACACACACACTAGTGAATGCACACACTTTGGGGGAGTGAACACTAGTGCCCGGAGAGGTAAGCACCCCATCCATGGTGCCTGGGGAGCCTCTGGGGGCTAAGTGACTTGCTTAAAAGCAATTCAGTCGTGCCTTGTCGGTGCAGGAATTGAACCGGGGACTTTACAATCAAAAGCCTGGTTCCTTAACTACAAGCCTACAGCTGCCCCCAACTTCAACCCCAACCGGGCAGTTGTCTTCACTGCCCCCTAGAGTGTGTGTTCCACAGCTCGGATGGGTTAACATGTTTAAAATTATGTGTGCAAGCTTACTGGTGAATGAGTGGTTCACTTTAGAGATGGTAAAGAAGTGCAAAATATAATAATATAATATTTTTATGATATAGTAATATAAAGTATAAACTTTCCACCTTTTGCATCATTAGTTTTAGTTACAGTTAATAATAATGTCTTCTTATACTATATGTACTTGCTTTTAGTACTTTTTTGTCACTGTCTTGTGCTAATCTTCACTGTTCTTTCTCTTAGGTCTTGGGTACACTACATGACTTTTAAAGTTGTAGCAAATCATAAAAAGACACACACTCTCACACTTCCAGATTGAATTACAGTTCCACATTAATAACTTGGCCTTCATTGTAGAGGCACTTGTGAATACATGGCTGTTTTACTTTATCTACTTCCACTGTTTACCTTTCATGCTCAGTCTGGATTTGGGCTATTGACAGGACCCGTTTAGAGTCACTGACCAGTATACACTACTAGATTACATTCAGGAGGGGTAGAATAAGCCAACATAATAGTAAAGGGTCTTCTACTATAATGTGTAATGAGCTTCTACAAATCACTCCTCAACACAGATTCTTTACTAATTCTTCAAGTTCTTCAGCTCTATCCATCAGGTTTCCAGTGTGGTTCAAGATTAAGATGTAGACTTGGGATCACTGTCTTCCTGAAATGTCCAACCACAATTAAATGTAACTTTGTAGCAGAAGCAGATAGATTTTCATTTTAAATGTATGGATCATCCACAATGCCTTGTATCCCAACACAGGTCCCAAGGCCTTTGCATAAAATACAGTTCTGCTTCGTCACATATCCTACACCATTCTTAATAATGGGAGTTAGGCTCTTTTCTGTACAACCATCTTTATTTTCACTCCACATTGGGTGTGTGCTGTCAGAAGCTCTATTTTTGGTTCGTCTCACAATAGAACCCAGTAACATTCAGTACTCATGCAGTGGCTAGCAAACACCAGGCGCATATATTTATAGCTAGATGAAAGAAAACACTTTCTTCTAGCACTCCTTCCAAATGAAGCTAGTGTCCAATTGTAGGTTTGTATATTTGGTGACCCTTTCACAGTAAAGTCTTAAGGGGAATTTGGCCTCTGGATCATTTATACTCCAATGAAACCAAATCAATTGTATCTCGTTCACTAAAGTTTCAGGGTTAGCAATCATTTTATTAATACATGGATTTGTAAGAACACTATACCCCCCCCCCCATGGTGTAGAGCTTACTGTATATGAACATGTTTCCCAGAGATGTGTAGAGTGAGAGTCACATCATCTCTGTTCTCTCAGTGTTTTACAGCAATGGTGGATTGTGGGGCCTCTTAATAGATCAAAGAAGTTAGATGCAAATATAGCGCTGCAGTAGAGTCATGACAGAGTAAAGTGAAGTGAAGGGATGCATTGACCACTGTGCTTGCACACAGAGAAAGTTGACGTCCGCATTTAGCCCATCCATGCAACCTCACGGAGGGATGGGCAACCCCATCTACAGCACCAGGGAAGCCGTTGAAGGTTAGGAGCCTTGTTCAAAATCAAGTTCTGGGAATCAAACCAGGGACCTTAAGCAGGTTCTGTAATCACAAGCCTGTGGCTGCCCCACTAAACTGTTCATGGTGCTTTAACTAAGGTAATGTTAGCCTATAATATGTCAAGACAGGATACGCTAGTTCACACTAATCCTCAAATATTGACTTTTGTTTAGAAAAAAACATACAGATGTAACCACATACACATGTCGTTGTGATATATAAATATTGTAAATTGATGCATTTATTAACTACCAAGAATCGCACTACTGTCTCTCTGTATTTACACATTCAAATTGCTTGCCAAGAAATTCCTGGAACTCCTGGAAGTCTATGTGAATCATGTGATGATCAAACATTTTGAACTTCAGTTGACACAGATCTCTACATACCACAACATGTGGTGTTAACCTATATTGAATGACATTGTGGCCCGAATGGCTTCCCATACTACAAGTACAGTAGATACTATTCACTTTCATGTATAGGTATCAGGTTCAGGTATATCCATATAACTGACAGACATTATAATGCATTCATGTGTGAATATACGTTGGTAACATCACCGCAGGCATGTTTATTAAACAGATTAGTGTTAAGTGGAATTGAAGGTTTGAAGGTGATATATAACTTTGATATGAATAGGTTTAGACTTATATAAAACTTACACCAATTACTATGAGCATCATTTGTTATAGGTAAAACATCACATTACTGTCTTGGCAACTCAGAGATAATGCAGCTCAGAGGACTGTGTGTGTGTGTGTATGTGTGTGAGCATGCATAAGTGGTTGAGTGCATCCCCATTTTCTGGGCCATCCGTTGATCTGGGCAGAATTTCAGCACTGTGAACGTGCAAATAGCATGATCTTCTCAATGAATCCCTCCTTTGTGCTCCATCTTTTTTTTTTTTGAGTTTCCATTGACCACTTTTGTCAAATGCAATAGATATTATGATTGCTCCTAAGAGATCTGCACATACAACCTAAATATAATAGATCTGCATTAATGAATGCTGAATCACAAAACTCTTATCCTGTAAATCACTTCCTCATCTAAAGCAGTGATTTGCTCTGAAACAGGATTTTGTCCTCCAGGCTTACATGTCATCCAAGAAGCCGAAATGGAGCATTTTATCGATCGATTTCTGAAGTGCCACAGGTCCATTTTTGACGTACTTCTACTGCTGCGTTGTGGCTTTAGGTACAGGATGGCTAGCAGAAACAATTTCCTGTCAGTGTGTCTCCAATTTGTTACTGCGTGCTATTCTTAGCCAGTCAGGCTTCCTGTAGCTTCTGCATTTCCTGCTCACGTGGAACGCTGCTCAACCAATTTTGTTATCTCAGACGCGGTTAACTCTTTTCATTGATTTTGTGGAAATGGAGAAAGGGACCAGGGAAGTGTCAATTTGTTTAGAAAAGGTCTCTTATTAAGAAAAGCTGGAACAATGTTCAGTATATAAATGAAACCTTTGGGCCAAGTATTACAGTATATATTCACTATAACAGCACTATAACAATGACTCTGAAGGCCAAATGTACTGCAGCAGACTGACTTTTTGACAAAGCTTTAGGCTCAGCTAGCACACTGACCTTTAGTAATGATCAGTCATCATATAGAAAAAAAACTTTCCCGGAGACGTACAGACACTTTATCTCCATCTCCACCTTCTTTCTTTGTATACAACACAGTCAACGTGTATCATATTGCACTAACACTCACATTTTATACATTTGATCTTTTGATGCGAGTGTTTCATAGAACAGAGTGATGTATATATGGTATAGTTCATTACTAGGGAAATGGAAGTCTATACCTATGCCTCAGCTTAGGTTGTTAACATGCAGTACATGAAAAACATTACAACATGCCCGACGGATGGATTACTACTAGTTCCTCACCTATAGCAACGGAGCATACGGCATATCACCATGGCAATTCACTTATTTGTTTATCGCTCTGATTGAAATGGCCCATTGCCTTATGTAAAAATCACATGCTCATATGATTTTCAAATGACTATGTGACTAAAATGTGATCGCATGCGAAAGATGCATATAAAGATGCATTTCAACATGTTTTACTCTGAAACAGCAAATGAGTGAATTCAAGAGAACGCGTGACACCGTAGTGAATAATATGTGAATATGCGAAAAATTAAACCACGTGTAAGAATAAGTGAATCATATGAATTAAATCTGCATGTAGGAAAATAAAAGTACATGAACCACATGAGAAAGAGAGGGAGCATGTGAAAAATGGGTGAGATACGACATGTCTGAAAATCACATGTCCATCCTGAATCATGTCAATATTCCTATGTGATTTTAGACTCTGTATATTCATAATTGTAGTGTACTAAAACAAGGCAACCAAGTTGCTTACTGGTTAAGAAACCAAGTCACTGACATGACACGACTGATGTGCCCTGGAGCAAGATACCTTTCCCCCTAAAGGCTCCCCAGGCACAGTGTATAGGGTTGCCCACTGCTCTGGGTATGTGTGGGTACATCTTCTTTATGTGCAAGCACAGTGGTCAGTGAGTGGTTCATGAGCGTATTGTGCATTTTTGGAATCATAGTGACCACTAAAGTGAAGTGAAGTTAAGTGAAGTGACTCTCTCACATTAGTGAACACACACACTAGGGGATAGACCCTGGGTGAGACTCCAGTCCTTTGCAGGGCATCATGCATAGACCATCACACACTCATTCACATTAATGGGCATGCTATGGGCACCTATACTGTATGATTTTGAGAGGGGTGAAAAAAAACAGAGAACCTGGAGGGAACCCCTCACAGCCAGTAACCTGAGCTCATGATGGGAGCAGGGACTGTGGAGCTGTGAGGTGGTGATGTATCATACTGAGTGTTATAGGCTACAAACGTAGGATATTACGGGGCAGGATATTAGGATATTAGTAGGGGCAGCCGTGGCCTAGTGGTTAGGGAACCGGCTTCGTGACCGGAAGATCACAGGTTTGATCCCCGCCCAGGGCAATACGCGACTGAGGTGCCCTTGAGCAAGTTACCTAACTCCCCCACCTGCTCCCCGGGCACTGTGGTTTGGGGCTGCCCCCTGCTCTGGACAAGTGTGTTCACTGCCCCCTAGTGTTCATTGGTGTGTGTGTGTGTGTGTGTGTGTGTATGTTTCACTGCACGGATGGGTTAAATGCGGAGGTCACATTCCTCTGTGTGCAAACACAGTAGGCAAATAGTTCATTTTCTTTCTTTTCTATTGAAGTTTGGTAAAGCTGAAATGATAAAATGGTTTCTTTGTGCTGCAGTGCTTTCGGGAAACAGACCAGATATTTCATTCATTCATCCATTCATTCATCCATTCATTCATGTTAATTAGCTGAATCTGTGCTAGACAAATCACATTCTGTTTTGCTCAAATATTTAAGGACGTTATCAATCAACTGCTTTTAGATTCAACAAAATCATCCAGTGTCTCGTTCAGATCTGTCCTCCACCCTTTGTTTTCTTCCTGAGAGCAACATGATGCTCGCGGCAGCTTTCTAAATATGTCACACAACTGTCATCGAACTTTTGCACTGCTGACAGATCATGCAACTCATTCCAATCGATTTGACATTGATTTCACACTGTCAAAGCATCTGGCAGCCTTTCAACTACCTTTAACCTCTGCATGTCACTTGCTCGATTTGCCCCACGCCATTCTTAGACGATGGCTTTAAGATCGAGCTCTGCTCCGTCCTAAATCCCTGAGATTTCCAGCCTGACACTGCGGTCCAGGAAGCGGATCCTGCTGTGCTGATTCAAGCCCTGCATGCAGACACAGCATCCATCCGCAGGGCCGGCAGAGCTGGGACTTCAGCCCAGAATGTGTCATGGCCAGGAGTAGGGGGCAGCTTTTGTCCTGCAAACCCATGCACACAACTTCTAGGTGCATACCTTTAAAAGTGGCATTCCAACCCTCAAGGGCTTGTGGTGAGAAGATTTGCGACACCCTTGAACACTTACACACAGCAGCAGACACACATTTACAAATTTGCACATTGTTGACCTTGAATGCACTAATAACTTATAATGTTGTTTTTTTTGGATGAGACATGTCGTCACAGCTATCATTTAGCTGTCTGCTTTGAGTTCATATTAGTCTCGAAACCACCGGCAAGCAATTTTAATCCTAGCTCTTATGGCAGATTTGTGGCCACATTTTTACTTTGAAGACTGACGATTAGGAGAAACCAAAATCATTACACCAAACATTTCATCCCACAGTCCATGGGTACGTTTGAAACAGAATTTAAATAACATTGTTGTGGCTTCTCGACCACTACTCGTCTGACTTGTTTACTTTGGTAGAATTTTTTTTTTTTTTAACCGTCCCTTTATATATATGCCTGGAGGTCTAGGTCTTAATCCTAGTGAAGACATGACCCTGACAACTGATTATCAAATTTCAGCTACTATTTTTAATTACTGTCATTGCTTAAATATCTAATACTGAGATCACTGCTGGATAATTAAATATAGTGAATGGTGCGGGCAGTCCCCTGATCCATGTCTGGTGTAGGATTTGAGATAGAGGGGATTGGGGTTGGGGAAGGGGGGGAAGTTGGGGAAGGGGAGGGGCAGTTGTCATTGTGCCAAGAACTTAAGTTATGCAAAACATTTACAGCTCTGAAGCGGGACAAAGCATTCAGTCAGATGGTATCTTCAATTTGAATGTCACTTGTCACCATATCACTGGTGCGGGAATAGTGGCTTTAAGTCATGGATTTACCGTATACTCATCTACAATAATAGATTTGACCTAAAGACTCTCAAACGTATAATATATGAAGACATAAAAGTCAAGATGAATGCGTAAATATTTTTTTTTTTATTGTCCTGATTACAATGTGGTCTGAAGTGATTATCTGTCCCGTCCTGGCTGCTCTGATATCATAGAGTAAATGTGTAGGACTCAACATGCTGCATGAGCTCACTGTGCTACATTGTCCTAGGGTTAGTTTTAGGAATTATTTTACTACAACAGCATGCCTTCAAATGCTTTATTCCTCTTATACCATAGCAAATTGCCACTAGAATTTAGCCTGGAACCTGGAACCAAAATTACAAACTAACAAGTATTGATAGTTATATGTATCTAATCAATGTAAAGCCACATTTTATGATAGAACCAAGTATACACGGGTATCAGAGATTGAAAAGTAATCAGTAGAACACCAGCGTTACTGCCTAGGATAAACATACACATTAGTTTTTGCTAGAGGAACTGTGGAGCACAAATTGGAAACCACACTCACATATTTTGGCTATTTTTTGGAAGGACGTAACAATGCAAAATACATATTCTGGTGGTGAGCCTCATAATGCACAGGATTTGTTTAACTGGCCTTCCATGGGACAGGTGAACACTATGTGTGCCTCCTTTCTAAGGAGGTTCGTGTCCTGCATACATTCCAATGGGTTTGGCCTCTTCCAACAGGACAATGTGCCACCAAACCCGTCTAGAAGCAAATTATGGTTAAAGGAACATATCCATCAAAGTCACCTGATCTTAATGCAATTAAACGCATCTGGGACGCTCTATGGAACATATTAATACTACAACTCAGAATACAACAGAATCATGGACCGTTCTGTGTAAGAAGTTCGGTGTTCATTTCCTACAGAATATTTCCTCAAGCTTGTGGAGTCCCTGCCACATGGAGACCTACCACGTGTCATGGGGTCGTGGGGCAGCCGTGGCCTAGTGGTTAGGGAACCGGGTTCCATCCCCACCCAGGGCAAGACACGACTGAGGTGCCCTTGAGCAAGGCACCTAACTCCCCTAACTGCTCCCTGGGCGCCGTGGTTTGGGGCTGCCCCCCACTCCGGGCAAGTGTGTTCACTGCCCCCTAGTGTTCACTTGTGTGTGTTTCACTGCACGGATGGGTTAAATGTGAAGGTCAAATTCCTTCTGTGTGCAAACACAGTAAGGCAAAATAGTTCACTTCGTACAAGTGTACCAGTTTTTTTCTGGTACTTCACTGTACATGATGTGCTTAAGTAAGTGTTCCAGCAGAAAATATCTCCTTGGAATATTATTCACAGTAACCTTGAAGTGGATCATAATAAAATGGATGAACCCAGGCTCCCCCAACATATAACTTATCCAAAAAGGGATGTTTGTCATTAATTAAGGCTTCATAGACATCTAATTGATGCGACTCTGTCTTACAGTAGATCTATTCAAACACTAAGGGATTTCTTTTCTAATATACCTATTAACTATTAATTTATTTTGGAGTGCAGTGGATTTTCAAACTCAATGTTAAGAATGAAAGATATAGCTAGACGAAGGAAAAGTGCTATTAAATAAAACTAAATAAAAATTAAGTATTACAAAAGAAAAAGGTTAAGCCTTTCCCACCAAAAAAGATTTAAAATCAGCCATTGTAAGTGTATTTGTGTTTGAGTAGAGGACAGACGAGGAGACACAGAGGGACAGGCAGGATGAATGGGTAGAGTTCACATTTACAACACACTGAAGATCCTATGTAACCCTAAAGCCTGAGTTTAAATATGTCCACAACAGCCACAGGAAAGTGTGTGAAGAGCCAAGGAGACAGATAATTGGAAGCTACAGACATATTTTAGGGAAGTTTTAAATCATTTAGGAAAAAAAAAAAAAAAAAAAAGAAAATCATCTGCTCCAGCACGGCAGCATCTGGCTAATAATAGTAATGTTACAATCTGGCCTTTAAGTTGGTTGATCCAGAAAGCTGAAGAGTGTATTCCTGGAAATAGATGAGATGAAATGTCTAAACCCCAACCTTCAGGAAGGCATTTATTTATCACAGCTAGCACTTTTGGTTCTTTTTACGGGCAGTGTCCTCTCAGATTCAAGAATCCGAATCAACCCAATGAAACATAGTTATGAAATATTTTTCTTTCTTATACAGCAACCAACCCAAACACATCTGGCTCTGGATCGCCAGTGTGCTCATGGAGAAGTTTTCTTTCATGTGGAATGGCTACCGCCTTCTCGCAGACATCGACAAACAGATAAATGTCAGAGTACAGTGAGTTACTCTTAAACGTCTGTCTTAAACTGCAGGTTTTGGTTTTCTCAGTCTCAGACGTCCGTACAGTGTAATATATTCACGTCATAACAAAACCCTAACTGTGCTCTGGAAAGGAATCTGTTTCCAAGGTTTTATCACAAGTACTGAATCAGAGCAAATAAAATGTGCTTCATCTCACAGGCTCAGCAATGCTTCAGCAAAAGAGCTATGCAGCATTTCTTTCAGGCACTAAATTCTCTAGTGCCAAAGACATTCCCATGATGGTACACATGGTTCTTTAAGGCTTATTCACATAGTTACGAGTTAAGAACCTCCTAAAGTGGATTCCTAATTGAAACCTACTTGATAGGAAAATACACACTTGTGTTGTAGAGTTCTACATAGAACCAATAATGACTCCCTGATAACGATTTTTTTTTAATCGCTGGTGTCTTTTTTCTTATGTTCTCTGCATAAAAATGATACAATGCATAACCAGACATGTTGTCATAGAAAAAAAAAAAAAAATCAGCATCCTGGTGATTATTGCCAAGTGTCCCAGCATGTAAGTGTTTTATTTCTCTTATACTTCACTAATTTAACAACAATTACATTTGTAATAATCGATGAAAGCTTCATAATGGTATGGGGTTTGTTTGATTGCCATTCCATGGGACCCCTGGTACATCTACACATGTCTCTGACAGATGAACGCTGTGTGTGCCTCCTTTCTGAAGAGTTACACCCATTCATGTCCTGCATTCATTCTGATGGGTTCGGGCTCTTTCAACAGGACAATGCATGCCTAGAGAAGCCAAATTATGGTTAGAGGAACACTGATCTGATTTTGGGAGTTTGCTATTTCTACCTAAGTCACATCTGGGATGCCATGCAATGCACTGTGGAACATAGAAATCCTACACCTCAGAATACAACAGAATTGTAGACCGTTCTACAGGGTGTATGATGTTCATTGCGGATAGAATATTTTAGCAATCTTGCATAGTCTATGCCCTGTGGGAGACCTACCAAGTATTAGACTGGTGTACCATTTTTTTTTTTACTTCAGTGTAATGTTGAGGAACGTCCATGAAACAAGTTAGTTCCTGCTATCACTCTATTTCCAGAAAGTTTAACCAGTTAAGTCTGTCATGTTATATAGAACATGTTATGGTACACAGATCGTAGTCTGGTTCTAGATGCACATAAATACATACAGCCCCCATTTTGGGCCTGACTCCAGCACTTGAGCAATCTTTCAGGAGCAAAATAACGCCTGTTTCTCCATCACAGAGATTCAATAACACCCCCCCCCCACGTCACACTTTTCCTTTCATTGACTGGAAACAATAAAATCTCTCCACAAAGCTGTTTCCTGGCTCTGTCCAAACATGGAAAACTGCCCCTCCTCTCTAAATACACATGGAAAGACATTATTATTTTTCTTAAATAATGAAGGGACCCCATATGCATGAAGAATATGTTACTGTTTGTGCTAACACACCCAACTGCAAATGTTTCATGTCAGAACATCTCATAGCAATTGGAACAGACTGAAAGAAAGACAAGAATGAGTCTATATAAAATCTTTAACCATTAGGTGAAAAGAAATCACAGAATGAATGTCTGATAGCCATCACACAACAGTCACCAAAACGGGTTGGTGGTGCATTCAGCTGAGGGTGTAGACTCTCAAAGCGTGTTTATATGAATTCATCCGATATCTAGTTGGTACATCTAGCAGTTGTCAAAACACAGACATGATGGACGAGCCAAGGACAACATCGCGGAAAACATGAAGAACACACCTGTATCTTAAATGATGCCATACTCCCCATTTCTTATAAACAAAAAAAGTGCATTATAGGTATACTACACTCTCTACAGCTCTCTAAAAGTGCCCTGAATTCCCAGGCTGTCAAGTACTGTATATCTACACGGTCCAGAATTTAATAATTTTTTTACAACAGTGCTGAGGTTCAATTAATGTCATCGTGAGTATAATAAAAAATTGTTAGTAACATGTCAACGTCCAGCCACAATACACCACAGCACAGCCTAGACTCCAGTTCCCAGAGTTCATGGTGGCCTGCCAATATGACTGCTCCAGCACCACCACACCTAGGCTGTATTCTAAATAGCATACTATTGTACTGCATACTGCACACTATAGTAGTATATACTGCATACTGCCTACTGCCTACCATCTGTAGTATGCAGTATAGTAAGAAAAGTCGACATATGTGTAGCATACTATTTTTTTATTTTTTACCAAGACTGTTTAAGGTAAATTTAAATAAATGACTTCATATTGAATAATGATGGAATAATATATGTAAAGTGAAGTAGGTGGAGCCGGTGAGGTTGCGTTGCATGCCGGGATGCAGTACACCACAAAGATAGCTCCTCTGTGTACTAGAAAATCTGACCGAAGTAGTACGTCATCCGGGTACCTGTAGTACACTCCAGAGCTCCAGTTTGGTCGCATACTGCATACTACATACTACTTTTAGGCAGATTTTGCATGTCAGTAGTATGTAGCATGCCATTTCAAATACAGCCATATTCTCAGTTCCTAGTTTACTGGCCCTAGCACATCACCTCCCACCACCCATTGTGTTCGATCACAATCGATCATGTTTCTGTTTGTGTATTTATACCCCTTTGTTTCCGCAGGTCCACGTAAAGTATCTTCAGCATTTCACAGCCTGTTGTTACAGTGAGCTTTAATATTCTGAGTATTTGACCATTGCCATCTTGTCTTTTGAATAGCCCTAGTTTACACCTGACCACTGACTACAACTCTTTGCCTAAGGATTTGGATCATTCTTCCTGTGCCTCTGTGAACTGACTGAATAAATGCCTGCATTTGAATCCAGCTTTGCTGCCGACACTTTCCTTACAAAAATCAACATTTTAACACAGAGTAAAAGATCTGATAATTTTACGGAGTCACTGATATATGAGAGTAGATTGCAAGAGTGGGATCGAGATTTCTTATACGAATGGCTTAAACAGACCGACATATAGATGGGAGTTAATTAATATAGCAACTGTAACAATAAAAGGAAGCAATGACCATATATGGAGAGTGGAAGTAAATCAGGACAGAGTAGGAAGACTGTCTGGGACAGAATCAGGGCGGATGTGACATTAAGCATGCAACCCTAAAAATGCTAAATACTTTCCAGCTTAAAAAGTTGTTTAAGTAAACCATTAAAAAGTCCATGCAATGTGTTTTCTTTATCACAAAGCGTTTAGGTTTTCATTTTGTATAAGTCTGTCCATATGGTTTACAAAAACCGTGGCTAATTTTTCTAGAAAAGTCTTAAGAAAACAAGCAGACAGACAGGTGACAACTTAGTTTGTTGATGTAAACGGCTGAAGGATCTCTTTATCGGTCTCTCTCACATTCTTTATCTTTTTCTGTCTCTCCCTGGCCAGACAATATCCTTTGCAGCCATGCCAAACATCACAACAGGCCAAGAAATGTCAATTCAGCACAGAGCAAACATGAAAAAAATAAGGTCTGATATGTGGAACATTATTGCTCATTAAGCTAATGAAACCACTGATCTAACAATACATGTTATAAATAAGTTTTGATATGTATCCAACAATGCATCATTGATTTTCTGACCTGTAACTTGAACCTAGTGTATAGATATTGAATTATTTTTTTTTCTGTACATTGGGAAACCCCTAAATAAAAGAGTTTGACTATTATATCCTATGGCCTCTGGCTTCCTCTGTGGCATTGTGTGTATTGTGTGGTCTTATTCAAACTTCTTTCTCTTGCTGACTTTGGCATTCAGGTTCTGTCTTGCCTGAAATTTTTCAACACACCTTGATGTGAAGTGGAGGTTAAAAGGCATGCATCTCAAAACAAAACCAGCCCTCTTATCATGATGCTTGAAAAACCACAGCACAGCTGCAGTGTGGCATATGGTCATATACTTCATCAACACAATAATGCTTTAAACACTTGGGTTTGAGGTCTTGGGAAAGAGAATTACACCTGAGAATTAATTTTAGGGCGGATCATTTGTGCGGTAAAGATGTGTGGTAATAGTTTCCCTCAAGACCACTTTTATGTTTAAATCTTACTAATAAAGATTTGAGTCTGTTTTACGTAATCTGGTGCAGAAATGGTGCTTTAAATAATGGGTATTTATCGCATATTTGGTTTTGTTTCATACTTTTCATATTTGTAATAATGAGTTTCTCCAAAGTTTCTCCAAGTTGTTTCTACTAACTCTACACAGTCACAGCACTAAACCCTAAGTTTACCCAAACACATTAGCAACAACTATTCATGGTGGCCTGGCAATATGACCGCTCCAGCACCACCACACCTAGGCTGTATTCTAAATGGCATACTATTGTACTGCATACTGCACACTACAGTAGTATATACTGCATACTGCCTACTGCCTACCATCTGTAGTATGCAATATAGTAAGAAAAGTCGACGTATGAGTAGCATACTATACAGTCACGTGAGCTGCGAATTCGAATTTGAAGAGGCAGAAGCTTAAAAATGTCCAAAACCTTTCAGTGTGTTGTCCAAAACATCTGTAACTGCTTTCTTTTTGCACTTACATGTAAATACATTTACAGTAAAGCTAACAACCAGTTAGCATTTTTACCTGGTAAAAGTAACTACCATTTTTACCAAGCCTGTTTAAGATATATTTAAATAAATGACTTCATATTAAATAATGATGGAATAATATATGTCAAGTGAAGCAGGTGGAGCTGGTCAGGCCGCGGTGCATGCCGGGATACAATAGACCATAAAGATAGCTCCTCTGTGTACTAGAAAATTTGACAAGACTAGTATGTCATCCGGGTATCTGTAGTACACTCCAGAGCAACTTACAAGGTTACTGGTATTACAGGTAGGCCAACGTAGTGTTAGGAGTCTTACCCAAGGACCCTTATTGGTGTAGCACAGACTGGCTGCCTAGACCGGGAATTGAACCCAGGTCTCTCACATGGAAACCCAATGATGTTACCGCTGTACCACACCAACCACCAAACACATTAGCAACAACAAAATATCATTTAATTCTGTTGTGAAATGTGCCACATTTATTATTTGTATAAACTGCAATATAAAAGATGTGAGAACAATCTTGTAGTTAGTTACTAGGAGTAAAGACAAAGGATTGTGTTTCTTATCTTGACTTTTAGCCAGCTGTATGGGCATGAAAATAAGGCCATGGTGACAGATGAGAGCTGTGTATGAGCCCTCAATAGATCTGGTGTATCTGTGTGCGAGTGTGTTTCTCAGTTCCTCTTCACTTACCGCTGTGAGTGTACGCATGTGCCGCATTTAGAAAAAACGTCCATCCTCTTTAATACCACAATAATAAGAATAAGAACATTTAAAGAACAACGAGTGTATAACAGAACAGTAATGCTGCTATTACACTAACTTTTGGTAGTTTGATCAGTGGCATGCTCTGTGAATGCTTGAGAGTCAAGTCATGCTTTATTATGGTTCATTCCAGCAACAGATTTGGGTTACTAATCTAAGAGTGGTTCTAATTACAAGACCAACATTATTATTAATTAAAATACCAGTTCAGGGGCCAATATGCACAAAGTAATCAGACTACATAGTCAGAACTATAATCTAGATGAAAACCACCATTAATAGGAGTATAATAATTTCCTTGGCCAGCAGGCTAGTCTAAGAAGAAAAGTATAATAAGATTGCAAGTAAGTAAGGAAGGGTTAACATGAACACTGGTTTGCATCCCCTCCCACCTGGGTCATGCTGAAACACTGTGCCTGGTACAGCCTAGTGCCTTCATCCTTCAAAACAATGACTAATCTACACCCCCTTGGGACGACCCGACACAGACTGCCTCTGAGGAGGACCTGGTGCCAAAACACCCAAGGCAGGAATATAGTTTTCTAACTGTAACTGTGGTTTTAATGTCTATTTTGGCAGGATAGTATAACAAAAACAAGAATTCAAGGGCTACTCAATAGGAAGCAAATTGTTAACAGCACCAACACTGGTGACACACTTTCTTGTTGTTCCTTGACAATGAATTGCACAGATATTTCAGTTTGGTGGATCAGGAAGTTAGACGTTATTTGAAGTAAACACCTTTGAGCGAAGAGGTGACATGCCTTTTTCAAATGAATATTTTTTTAATTGAAAAGGTGAACAAAAGGATTAATTTCCCCAGGACTGGTTTTGCTTGTTCAACTGAAAGTTGTTGAGGGCATAGGCTGAACAAATAAGCAGTTCTTGGTAGGACAATTACTAGGATATAATCACAGCAGTAAAAAGGCTTCAGTCATCTGCTTCCAGGTAATAAATCCAGGCCAAACTGATGAATCTGCCAACTAATCATATACAAATTTGCCTCTCCCTTTAACTACAGCTAGAAGAATTTGAAGAAGTGGAAGAAAGTAGATTTCTTTAGGTTCATGAATTTCCAGAGCGGCACCTTTATCTGAGAGAAAAGCTATTTAACAAAATCTCTGCCAAAAAACATAATTTTCATAGCTTTGTCAGAAGCTTTGTCCATATTCTAGGTACTAATAAAGAGCCTGCATGCTTGATCAAATCATAATTCACCTAAAGATTCTGTGCTTTACACTGGATGCTGTTATTGTTTTTTTTATTATATATATATATATAGCAATACAATACAAAAGTGGTTAAGTTGTTGGACTACTGACTGGTTCAAATCCCAGCACCACCAAGCTACCACTGTTAAGCCCTATGCACAAGGACCTTAACCCTGAACTGCTCATTTGTATACATGAGATAAAATTAAGCCACTCTAGATAAGGGTGCCTACCAAATGCTGTAAATGTAAATCTCTACTGCACATGATGTAACTGAAACGCCAATAAAAGTTTTTACATAATCAGTTGGCCTAGTAGGAGGACTCATCAGAATTAAGTTGGAGAAAGTAACTCATCATCCAGCGTCTAATATCTATTACACATCCAACACACTTATTAATTATTCAGTGATTATTGTCTGCGGTGGCATGGTGGTGTAGTGGTCAGCACTGTCACCTCACTGCAAGATGATCTGGGTTTGATTCCTGGTCAGGGCTGTTCTGTGTGGAGTTTGCATGTTGTCTGTGTCCCCCAGGCACTCCGGCTTCATCCCACAGTCCAATAACATGCATGTTGAGTTAATCAGTGACTCTGAATTGCCTGTAGGTGCGAGTGTGTGTTGGCCATGCGATGGACTGGCAAACTGTCCATGGTGCTTGCCTTTGCTAATGATGCTGGGATTGGCTCCAGCTCCTGTGTGTCCGACTGGTGGGTTAAAGGACTCTCTTAAGGCTTTCTTATATAAATTGAGCAGGTGATAATAATGCAGAATGAAATTTTTTTGTTTTTCCACAAGAAGAACTGAAACTCTACAGTTCTAATGTGTGTAACACAGAAAATCTGAACTCTGTCTAAAAAACATAGGACCCATTTTTTTTATTCTGTAACAGACAAAGACATGTAAAATGTTTAACATTAAAAATATATATATATATATATCCTCCTCATTTTTTTTTAGCATATTTAAGATTGTTTTTGCAGCGCTTTCACATAAATAGTTGTAATACAAAGAATCTATCTAGGAATTTAGGGAGTGTATTCAAATGTACATGTAAATGTACAGTAATCTTTTAAGGAAATCTAGAACACAAGGAAATTTCATATGCTCAGATACCGTTTTGTAACATAATACAGTCAGTACAACAAATTAGTGCAGGAGGCAATACAGTATATCAAGTGTTTTTTTTATTCTAATTTTTAAAAGCTTGACATGCTCAACAGGACTTCAGGTTCAATCTCAAATGTCTGATAAGCAAATGTTTTTTGGTCAATAACCTTGTACTCACCCAGTGGTGATGATATATTTAATTTACAAATTGTTTTTATGGAGGTGGGGTGGGTTGCTTCAATTTTATTTTTTTAGTAAATAATAAGGCAGCCTTTTTTATTTGGAAGCCTATGTTTATGGTGGTGCAATTCAAATCAAAGCACATGCGTGACTGTGAGTGTTTTGGTTGTGGATGAGTATCAGAAAGATGCTTTTTGGACACCCGCATTGGTTTAATCTAAAAAAAAAGTGGTAACAGCTATCTGTCTGTATAGTCATTACAAACAAAACACTGACATTAGTCATTAATGACTATGATGAAAACCCATGGCTCTGAAGATAATCTGCCTCTAAAAGCCTCTGAAAAGCAATGCAATGTATGGTCAACATTGAAAAATGACAAAAGTGCTTTGAACTGTAAAAGACCCTGAAGGCACATCATTTCTCGTAAGATGCAAACAGTGATCTCATTATTAACAAATGAAAATTATAAATTAAAAACATGTGTATTTACAGACATATTGTACAGAACAGCATGATGTAATATTGAGCAAGCTCTGCACACACAAAAAAAGACTATTTCCCACCTCTTTTGACAAGTTACCAAGTATGATTTGATCTCATTTCAGGGAAACACAACTACATCAACCCCAACTTCTAAAGTCTACCATAGATTCATATCATAGTGTATTCAGTATATGCTGTATTCTTGATAACTTAATTATAACTGTTTGGGCAAAACTGGAAGTTAAAAGCAACACATTATACACACTTGTAATAGTCTCAGATTTCCCCATAGCTTAATCTGACTGCTTTTCATACAAGACTATATTTAAAATCTGATCAGTCTAATGACCACAAGCAACAAACAGACAGAAAAGTCTAATGCCTCTCTCTATAGGGAGCAAACCAGTGATGCATTGCTCTTCCTGGATATGAAAAGAGGAGGCTGCAATTAGTTGCATGCTTCTGTTCCGGATCCATTATGTGGCGTGATTTGGACTTGGACTTGATTTAGCTATGGGCTTGAGTGAAACCACACTGTTAGATATGTCATATCTCATCATTTATGAGTTTGGAATCATGGTCATGTGGTTTATCACATGCAGTAGGAAAAGCCAGACACCATCTACTCAGACTGGTGGTTTGTGGGCAAGGATGTCATAAAAGGCAGGAAGGGAGGAATGATTCCAATTCCTGAATAGACAAGGAGTCCAATGGGGTTATATAAAATGGAGACTTCAAAAGAATTAAAATTGGTCATGATGGTGGGGGGGGGGGGGTGGTAATGTGGCAATGCATTAGACAGTCAGGGGTCCAACTGCAATTGCGCCTTTGCTTGTCTTAAATACCTCTTAAATATATTGGATTATATAGATTAGATATTCTTTGTATCATCAGTCCTTGTGTTTTATGCTGTTATCCTTCTAGGAATCTTTTCACTGAGTTTGTGCTGGATCAGCGCTCGGACCCAGTAACAGGGTACTTTACATTTATTACTAGAAATACTCTGCAGGCCAAGTCAAGTCAAGTCAGGTAGATTTTATTGTCATTTTAACCATATACAAAGGTGTACAGTACATAGTGAAATGAAACAACGTTCCTCCAGGACCAAGGTGCTACACAGAACAACAAACTACACAATACAACATAAAGTGCATGTGTGCAGTAGCAAGTGCAATGACGCAAGACAATGTACAATAACAATGAACAATAAGTACAAGAAAGGGACAGGGCAGCTAGCCCAATGGTAGTGGGAGAATGTGCAATTTTAGTATAATCGTAACCATTGTACTCTTATTTAGCAGCAAACATATTAATGTTATGCAGTTGGAAAGTCCTTAGCAGCAGTGTGTGTGTGTGTGCGTGTGTGTGTGTGTGTGTGTGTGTGTTCAGTCCAGTCACTGGCTTGCTTCCATGGAATGCTGAGGTCAATCAATTGGTCATTAATTGTTCAATCAGTTACAGATCTTTTTTTTTTTTAGCTTGTCCTCTGGCCAACAACTGATGCAAAACAAGCACATGCACTTTTATCTGAATATACTTGGACCATACAGTGGGCCACTTTTGCTTCCCGGCCTGAAAGGGAAGCATACATGGTGACTCTCGCGCTCACCAATGAGGAACCTCTCTCAAGAGGACACCTATTTTCCTGCAATCTAAATCATCTTTACACTTATCTATAAAATAGAGTGCTTGGGTTTAGTCATAGAGTAATAACCTACTGTCGAGTCTTTTAGTCCTAGTAAACCTAGGGGAATTTTTCACTGTGGCCATGCTCCATCCTTGATTCCTTAATAAGAACCAGTTCTACATATAATGGCCTGTGCGAATCTGATTGGCAAACATAATCCCTGTCTGGGGCAGTGGTTGCTCAATGGTTAAAGCTCTGGGATACTGATCAGAAGATTGGGGTTCAGGCCTTAGAACTAACAAGCTGCCCCTGTTGGGCTCTTGAGCAAGGTCCTTAACCCTCTCTGCTCCAGGGGTGCTGTATCCTGCGGAAGTCCCCTAACACTAAGCTTGCAGTAGGGGGCAACTCTGCACTGTGCCCCCCCCTAACTTTCTAACAAGCTGGGATATGCGAAGAATATGCTGCAATGTATAATATGTGACAAATAAAGGCTTCCTCATATATTGGACAGATAAGGTGAATAGTATTCTGAAGTAAACCAAACTTCTTGAAAAGCACCAGTGGCACAAGAAGAACAGGCCAGAGAGAAGAACTCTGAAATAGAACTTTCTGGGGCAATGAAATAGAATTTTCTGGGGCAATGGGGACAAATTAGGTGTTGTGCAGTTCCACCAACATGAACCGGCCATGTGGTTGCAGACTATGGATTACATTTACATGGAGCATGGTAGCTTAAAGGTTAAGGCTCTGGGTTACTAAACATAAGGTCAGGGGTTCAACCCCTAACACCAAACTGCCATTGTTGGGCTCTTGACCAAGATGCCCAACCATCTCTTGACTGTATGATATGACCTTGTGCTCTGAACCCAACTTCCAAACAAGCATCGATATGTAAAGAACAGATTTTCCTTGTAAGGTGTATAAATACGAATATACACTGTCCTTCATCAGTACCTTTGCGTAATACTTCTGGGACAACTTTTTTGACTGCACAAGGATATTGACAAGACCGTAATGTAGTTAATGGTCAACAGCTGATGTTTTTTTAGCTGTAAAGAGTCCCAGATCGCTAACATGGAACCGACTCTTTTGTAGTGATATATCGATTAACAGTTTTTTATAATAATAATAATAATAATAATAATAATAATAATAATAATAATAATAAATTAGCACTTTAACAGAACAACAGGAGTCTGGATGTCAGAATATATATTATATATATATATATTTAGAATATATATTAAATGGTAATGTGTTGGTTGAGGTAAGACGTTTATCTGCAGGATGTAATGATTAGAAGAGAAGTAGAGAATTCAGTCATTAAAGTTCACAGTGATTACATCAGTGCAAAGCAATGTCTAGGCCAGACTTTAAAGGATATTTTAAGTGAAAACACAGTTAGACAGGTTTACTAATCAACTGAGTTTAGTTATCTGTGGTTTATCATTTTCACTATAAAATTACTCCCAAGTGCAGGCTACATCATGCAAAATTACAAAGTTATTGCATACTGTAAAACTCAACCTGTCTACATATTTTACCTGTCTGCAGTATTTATAATACACATACTACATGTGTAATGTTTTTGCATACACCCAGCCTGAAGGCACAGATATAAATACGCCATAGAACACGATATGTTGCATGTAATAAGAACATTTGAGAAATCCATTATATTGGGTGTCTTAGGTATCATTGCGTGCAAGTAAAGCATTAAGCTCATATCTAAATTAGTGTGATTTCAAACTCATTTTCTAGGGCTAAAACATCACAGGAAATGATGTTAGATATTTAGAACAGTGGTATATATATATATTGTCATTAGTGCCAGAAAAACTGGTAGCCCACTGATACTTGGTAGGTCCCCCAAGGGAACAGAAATACAATAGGTCATGGACTCCATGAGCTTGTGGAAATATTCTGTAGGCACTATACGTCATACATACTGCAGAACAATTCACAATTTTACGATGGGAAAAAGTGGGAAGGGCAAAACCCCAAACTGTGTTCCTCTAACCATAACTTTGTGTCTTTAGACGTGTATGGTGGTGCATTCTCCTGCAAACCAATCTAAACAAATGTTGGACATGACTGGGTGTCGGAGAGGAGGCACACATAGCGTTCATCTGTCATAGACGCTCGTAGATGTACCGAGCCAGATAAACAAACCCATACCATTATTAAGCCTCCAAAGATATTGCTTCATTTAAGCGCCGGCAGACTGGAACGCAACCAATGATGTGCATAGGTGGTGTTGCTGTGTATTTTGCATAGGCTCATCTACACCAGTTTTTCTACCACTTCAGTGTATTTTCTTACAGAATCAGTGTATTATAATTATACATTTATAAAATAGATTAGCAAGACCAGGTTAAGGTTTCTTTAACCTTCCAATGTCATCCTACTCTGGACAAATTTATCAGAGGGCACTATCTGTGTGTGCTACTTTCTGGCATCCCATGTTTTCTTTAGGTGTTTCTTTTATCCTGTTATGCACTCCACATGCTAACAATAATCCCCAGGAATCTCATGACTGCGTTATAATGAGAAGTGACTCTTAAAGGCTGTTATCACCTGTTCATTCTGTTATCAAGGCAGAGCCCAGACCCCGATGTAATAAGCGGTGGCGTTGGCTTAGCTAGATTGACGTGTTTGCTCTAGCTTGGCTTTTACGTCGGAACACGAGCCCTGCCAGTGCCCTTCGGCCTGAAACCCAGCACCTGTGCTGCTTTTATGGGACGTTGATGAATAGCTGGAAAACGTGGGGTTCCCACAGACACAAAACCGCTTTTATTTGTCCAGCTGTGAAACAAGCCTCCACTACAGAGGGATATTGTGGGGGGGGAAAGACCTGTGGATAAGGCGGCGGTAAGGGGGGGAAAAAAGAAGCTTCATATTTTTGGCCTCTGGTTTCAAAGTAAAAGTAGACTAAAAGTAGATGTAAGTGAAAGGTCAAACCCTTTGGGTGTTTTGCAGTTAAATTAAGGTATAGGTCCTCAGCTGTTCAGAGGAGGAATGAGAGTTCAGAAAAAGCAACAGTTTAATAGTATAAGCTCTTTTTTGGTGGTTAAACAATTTAGTGGCAACACACACCTTTTGTTGATTCAATGGTAGCTGTATGGATTTGGATTACAATTACCGTCACTTTACAATGAGACAAGTAAACACTGATACAATCAAAGATTATTTTTGTAGAACAAGTCAGAAATTAAAACCATTACGTGTTTGTGTTAAAACAGACATGTAGAAAAACTATTAGGAGATCAGGACATCATCTGAATAACTAAAGACATCCTTATTTGAGCTACCTACATTGTGGTCATTTGGAAATGACCAAGCATTGAAATATGTTCTCAGACTACCTGAAGGACTTTGGGCACACCACTTAATTATACAAGGTGTATAAATAGTATGGAAACACCCATATAAAATAAAAATGGTTTGGCAGACATGGCTTGACAGATTTCCCCCTTCCCCCAAAAGACACCATGTATTTATGGCATACATTACAAAAGAGGGCTCAGAATACCTCCCAGGTTAACACCAAGAATCTACCACAAAAGCAGTGTTGGAGCTCAGATGACCAGCTATTGAACTGAATGTTGTGATCACACAAGCTATCGGAATACTTGTAAATACACAACCAAAAAGGCAAATGGTGAGCTTAAACCTCCCCCTTCTTTTGTCATTGATGGTACTTCTTTTCTGTATGCAACACGGAGGCCCCTCGTCCTGCTAAAATAAGCCCACTAAACTATTTTTGCCACACATCAAGTGGGGCTGAATGGCTGCTTATTGACTTTGAAAGTGTTTGTAAATGATACATGAAATTAGCTGAAATATTTTTTATTAAATAGCCAAACTTGTTGATATGTTCCATAGCAATCTACTTAGTTACTTAAGTTAGGTAGCTAGCATAGCATACATATTCTATGGCTAAACGTTTTCGAACTCAACTGATTGCCCCAAATCTGTGGGCAAATGTAGTCAGATCACAAATGTAGCTCGAATCATGAATTCATTAGCAACTGTACCCAAGAAATAAATGCATCACTGTGCTGCCTAGTCCAGTGTTTTGGTCACCTTCAACCTGACTAAAACAAAGTGAAAGTGAAAGTGAACTATTTGCCTACTGTCCACACACACAGTAGTGAACACTAGGGGGCAGTGAAGACACTTGCCTTGAGCAGGGGGTAGCCCCAACCACACTACCCGAGGAGCAGTTGAGGGGTTAGGCGCCTTGATCAAGGGCACCTCAGTCGTGCCTTGTCCATTGCAGGGCTTGAGCCTGCAACATTCTGGTCACAAGAGCAATTCCCTTAACCAGAAGGCCATGGCTTCCCCCAAAAAAGTGGTAGCTAGTAACAGTGATATAATAGTGAATAATATAATAATATATGGTGAGCAAGCTTGCTGTGATGTACATGAATGATTATTGTCCTTATAATAAAGTGGGCCAAGTAAAAGCTATTCAGCTTTGTCCTTGTTCCCAGTTGTGAAATGATTGTTTATCATTTACTCACAGTAATTAATCTGCCTAGTAAAACTGTCCTACTGTCAGACAGATTACACCTCAGCCAATGTGTGTAGTATGATGGGAAGCAGAGACATGTAGTATCGTTACAGCATCGAGACACTAAATCTATGACTAAATCTGGTCACAATCTGATGTTCTGGGTGCCTGGGTTATTACTTTGGCCACCTCAAAGATGAATAAAAAAAAAAATAGGTACAGGGGTACTTTCAGTATCTTCAGTGCAGTTATTGCTTCTGATTAGATATATAGCTAGACCGAATAGATACTTTATTTATCCCCAGGGGTAATTAAATAAGACTGGCTCTATAACTTATTTTAGCTACCAGATAAAAAAACTTCCTATAAAATCGTTTGGTAGTGGTTCATTATTCCACTTTTAGTCTTGAAGCCTGAAACACCAGACTGATCCAGCATTGCATCTCAGGAAATATAAAGCTGTGCTGACCAAATGCAACAATGCCAACCCTCTTCCGGTGGATTCTGAGATACCCTCCAGATACAAACACAGTGTAGTATCCTGCCTCTTTTTGTTTCTCTCTCTCTTACACTTGTTCATTGCGGGATTCTGTTTTCCGCTGTACAGCCTTTGTCTGGCCTCTCTGATGACTGTAAATCATCTTGTGGCCAGCAAAGTTTACTGCAGGGAGAAAAGGGCCCCTTTTCAAAGCCCCCTTTTGTATCTCCTTTTCTTTCCCCTCCACACCCAGCTCACATGCCCTCCCCCAGCCCTCTCTCTCTCTTTTCTCTCTCTCTCTTCAAACTCACGCTGGCCCACAAATGACAAGAAAAAAAAATGGCAGTTTCAGGTCAGGTCATGTAAAACGAGCATCCATCAGCTTCTTCTTTGTCTTGGCAAAGAATATGGAAAAGCCAGTCTACAGATGTATTTGTGAGATAATTACCCTTAAAATTGGGATAGGATGTTAGATTTAAAGTTGTGGACTGGTGCTGTCACATGTAGCTCTATTTAACCTTGGGTCTTTGAACATGGTGACCCACAAAAGAAACATATCCTTCTCATGGTTGCTTCCTAATACAGCCTTGGCTTGATTTCCAGAAAACATATCTGCTGCACCAGGCAAGACACAGGCGTATTATTCTGGGCATGAAATAGCAATCACAAGTCAAACTTCTTACAGCAAATATAATTTCCAAGTCAGTTTTTTTCATTTTATCCAAGCAACATATGTTATTAGATGGAAACACATCATACAATAAGTGCCAGAAAACTGGTACAGATGAGCCTATGCAAAATATATATCAACGCCACCTATGCATGTCATTGGTTTCATCTGCCAGTGTGTATGTAAAGAGATAGACATCCTTAAAAGCTTCATAATGGTATGGAGTTTGTTTACATGGCATTCCATGGGACCTCTGGTATACTATGCTTCCTTGCTGACGTGTTACAAACGTTCATGTCCTGCATTTTGATGGAAAGCCAAAAGATGTGTTGCCATTCCTACCCAAGTCACCAGATCTCAGAATTGTGGACCGTTCTGTAGGAAGTATGGTGTTCACTGCTTATAGAGTATTTCTGTATTAGACTGGTGTACCAATTGTCTATTGACTGTATTTATAACTATGAACAAAAATGTGTATTCATCAGCATAAAAAGGATAATCATTATACACTCATACCTAATTAAAAAAATAAATTTATTGTTATTATAATAATTTATTTATTATTTTTATTATTATTAAAATAATTTATAAAGGATTTGGATACCACAAATTACCATACTAATATTAATACTTTGTTCCAAAGCTGTTCTTGGCAATTACAGCTTTGAGATGTCTATGGTAAGAAATTATTCACTTTCAGTTTTGACCTTCAATTCCCCAAGGCTAAAATGGTCCCATGGTCCTATGGGCTCACACTTTCAAAATCCCCCATAAATACTCATTAGGATTTAAGGCAACAGATTGTCAAGGCCATGCAAGGCTTTAGTTATTTTGGCTGTGTGTCTGGCATTGTTGTCTTGTTGAAATGTCTGATGAATGAAAATCTTCCCCCAAGATTAACTTTCTTGGCCGATGAAATAAAACATTCTTCTAATACATCCCAGTACATTTGTCCATTTATGTTTCCCTCGATGACATGTAATACTCTGTACCATTAGCAAACTAGCAGACCCGGGTCATCATACTCCCATCTCTCATCTGTGTGGGTTTGGTGTTCTTAGAATCATATGTCCAAGCCTTTTTCTCCAATAAAGCTGAATTATTCCTATACAGTTTTCTTTTTCTTTTTTAGGCTCTATTTTTTGTAGATCTACTTTTGTTCTTAGAGCAGACTACATTGTCCGAGACGAGTTCTTTGTCTAAACGCTTTTTGAAATGCATCTCTGTAAGTGTTTTTGAGATGAGGGGTTTTGTAAAAGACATATCTGTTCCTGCTGCTTTCAGGTCATCCTGCAACTATTTTTAATGGCTTCTCTTTTACCTTATTTATCAGAATTCTGATAGGTGTGGTGAACCAATTGTACTTATAATTATGATAGTTGGAGGTCTTTGCTATGGCTCTCATTGAAAACTTTGGAAAACTGCAGTACTTTTGAAGAAGCTCCTGTAAAATCTTCTGCATTGTATGTACAATTTGTGTTCTTTTTACATAAAGTCCACTTCTGTTTTTTTTACTCGCGCATAATTTTACTCACACAAAAAATGACATGAAACAGACACTGTCACGCAAATTATTTAAAGGGCCCGATTTAACAAGCATACAAATAAGCAGAGTTAGCATCTTACAATAACACACAAAGGACCCACGGCTCATCAATTAAAGGCTTGACTCAATCAGTCAAGCCCTTGAAAAGGCAACAAGGGCCCAGGTGAGCAGGTCGAATGAGGGGGGAAACGGGGGGCTCTGGTGGGAGTGAGGCAGACAAAAGAAAATAAGAATCTGTCCCTTGATTCGTCCGCCAAGTGGAGCAGTTGGGTTCAGCCAAATCCTTAGTAATTCCATTAACTTGAACCCCACTGTGTCTCCAAGTGAATTAATAACGTGGAAGAAAAGGACAGGCTGGCAGAAACACAGGCACTTGAAGTAGTGCTGAAAAGCATGAGTTTCTTTGCTCATTCAGGCAAGAAATCTACTCTTAATGAGCAATGAGCTATCAAAGATTAGTAATAATGCTCCCTAAATTGAAAATGCATACATCAATTGTCTGGTTATTTGTCTGTACCCAAACTCGTAATACTTTTACACTTTACACAGATTTATCTGGATGTTTACCATGGATCTTTTTATAAAGTAACTTTAACTTGCTTAAACAAAATATTTTTTGTTAATAAATAAATAATTAAATAAAATGTGTATATTTTAATGAGATAACCAGTAGCCAATTATATCATCTATAATGTGTGGTCAATTATATCATGCCAACTAATTAGGACCACCTACATATTCATGCATTTATTCAATCAGAATCAAAATCTGAAATATTTTATTTATCCCAGAGGGAAATTTTACTCTTATAATTTAAAATAAAGAGGAATTTGCAATATTTACACTAGATTCTTATAAATATAATAAAAGGCAGTGGCTATGATAATAAATATGGATCATACTGAATAAAGCAGTTCAAATTATTACTGCACCTCTGAGTCATTGCACATAATAACTTGCACAGATGAACCATAGTGTCACCCATTAAGGGAGGAGTTACAGAGTTTGATGGCCACAGGCAGGAATGACCTCCTGTGGTGCTTTGTGGTGCATTTCGGTGGGATGAGTCTTGCACTAAAACAGCTAATAATGTGGCAGTACAATGCATAATATCTTGCAGATACAAGTCAATATCTTCACATCAGAATGGCGTCAAAGTGTGATCTCAGTGGCTTAGGCATAGTTGTTGGGCTGGATTTGAAGTTTACACAGAATGGTGCATAAGCAAAAAAGCATCCAATGAGCAGTAGTTTAGTTGGTGGGAACACCTTGATAATAAGCAAGATTAAAGGACGAAGATGAGTTCAGACTCATAGGAAGTGTATGCTAACTCAAATAACCCATCTTTCCACCATGCATCTCAGAATGCACATGTCAAATCTTGAGGCAGATGGGCTACAACAGCAGCTGCAACACCAGAGTCTGTACTCACTGTAGCCTCAGATTCCTGTTCATGGCTGACAGGAATGGAACCTGATATGGTCTCCTGCTCTTTAAGTTCATTCACTTCAAGGGCTGACATGCTTTTCTGCTCACTGTGATTATAAAGAGTGCTTATTTATGTCTGTGTAACCCTCCTGGCAGCTATTATATACCTCTAACCTAAATATAGACTGTAATGGGTTGGATATAAGGTAATATTCCTTTTATAATCAACAGAAATACATGCTATATGCTTGCATCTAAGCCAGTTTTCTGGCTTATCATAACAAATATAATAGAATACTCTGAAAAGCACATCAGCTCGCTAAGATTTATGGTTATTATTATGTTTTGCACATGCTTCACATGTACATCAAGTCTAGAACAAAGTCAAAACACGTCCTTGATCCTGCCCTCTGCTCTAATATGTCTCTGTGCAGATAAGAGCTAGGTTTGGAAAGTCAGATTTACATCCATCCAGGGGGTCAGAGAGGAGGATGCCTGCTGCCCAAATCAGCCAGATTCTGTACAACAGCAGGACTTCCTCTCTGAACACTTCCTGCTCAGGAGCTTGCCCCATTCCACTTGGCAGTCATTTTGGAACCATTTCTTATGATGGGTCATTTAAAAAAAAAACACACAACAGTGCTGGTAGAGTCAGATATTGTTTAAGCAAAGTTGAGATTTGGATTATTTTGAAATTGTTGGAATGGCAAGTTTTAAGAAAACGGGGGGTTTCAGTCATTATTTGGTCTCATGTTAGCTAGCGTTCTAAAGAACCAGAACCATAATAATATTGTGTCAGGCTTAAAACAAAGCCTGCCTATTCTTCCCTAACTTGCTTGATAAAATATTATTGCAAAATATTATTTTTTGGATTGTTGGCGTAATGTTACCTTTCATAAGGTCAGCCTTATATTATGTAAATTTACTCCTAATTGTGTGGTAAGATTAGCTAAACGAAAAAAAAAAAATGTTTAGCTAGCTTACTTTAGTGAGGTTCGGCATTTACATAGCTTAGCTAAAGTTACAAAATCAGAATGGGAAAATTCTGTTACACAGGCTTACTTCTGACTGTTTTCTGACTGATGGTGCAAATAGATATACTATGTGGCCAACAGTATTTAAAATCAGACCTAGTATTGTTTTGCTACTTATGTACATCACAAAGATAGGCGTGTATATCCATGTGATATGCCCTTGTCTGTATGTGCATACACCGACTCCACAGGTTCCATCCTCCCATCCTGCACCATCTATAAGCTGGATGAAGCCAGGCGTCTCCCACACAACTGACTTTCTCGCTTCAAATTCCAAGGAACAAAGGAGCCTACCCACGGGCTTGTGCAGACAAACAGTCGGCTTACAGTGCCTCAGTAGCCTGTCTGTCTCAGGCAGAAGCCACTTACTGTAAAACACCACCAATAACAACAACAACAAAAAAAAGTAAAAAACTTGTTTTTTTCTGCTTTTGTCAGAAAGAAAGAGAAAAAGAAGACCAACGGCTGCACCTCGTCAGTAGTATGTATAAATGTATAAATAATTCACTTCATTGACAATAAAAGGTCTTTGAATAATAAAAAAAAAACCTCACAACATTGTACAGCAGTTGCCTTTTTAACATAAGCGGAGGCAGTTAGCCTACATTAACCTCTGTCAGCGATTGTGTGGGTTCAGCAAAGCCGCTGTGTACTGCACTGAACATTGCAGGCTATGTCTGAGATTTTGCTAAGGTCAGTGACTGAAAGGACTGAAAGGCATGTGACAACAAGCATGTGACTTGTCACATGTGAGAACCTTATGTTACATTCACTAAGCTCTATACGCTCCTAACTGATCCAATCTTATGTTCGAGTTTTTTGTGTTTACTTCTGCTGACCACAATCACAATGCCGTGCCTCCTACTTACAGCCTCTTTGTTAGCTGCCTTAATGAATAGGTGCTGGTCCAGGCAGGTGTAGTTCATCGGTATAACATTGTTCTTGTAGGTTTGTCGCCATTACCAGTATAACGTGGAACAAAATGTACGTGCCTGTTACACTTCTTAGTTTCTTTCTCTAATCCTCCTGCCTGTCCAGACTCGCTAAGAATATTTTTATGAGGTGGAGAGGATTAACATGACATTGTGTTGGTTGAAATAATAAGTTAAGAGCAAGCATAGTCTGTTCATCTGTATGTAAAGCAGGAACCTGAGTTTAATTATGGTGTTTGTTTTTCAGCTTTAGTTTGTATCCATGAGACTGCTCTATGATTTAATGTTCGAGTGAAATGGACTGAAACGTGATCATAAATCCAAGTACATTAAATGGCCTGAATCTTTATTTATCATAAATCTTAGAAAGTCTTTTTTCTCCTGCTCCCTTCTGAGTATGTCAGCATGTTTCAGGGCCTCCTGTTGCCCAAGGATTTCCTTTGTTTATGGATGTTGCTGCTTTTCATGTCTGTTTGCCTGAAGCATGTTTTTCTCTAGTAATTGCCCAAAACCCCCCCCCCCCCCCCCGTACGTCTAAAATTGTCAGTGTGCTTACAGTCAGAGGGAAATGTAGAGACTCAAATGCATTTTTTCTGCCCTGAACTGTGGGAACTGGACAGAGCCAAAAAGAGGTGTGAAGTAATTGTGTGTGTTGCAATATGATTAACAAATATCTAGCGGTCGCCTCAATATTACAGCTTGTTTTTTTTTTTGTCCTGTGAATGTAAAATACACACAAAAGGAATATCTTATTTTCAATGAAGGATTATTACATTACATTTACATTTACGGCATTTGGCAGACGCACTTATCCAGAGCGACTTACAAGAGTGCTTAGTTATATTCTTGGAGTATCTGAAATTAGTAAAGGTAAATCAGGATTCAAGAACTCAGACCAGAATCCTACTAGAAAAGAGTCATGCAGTATCAATTATCTAA
>JAOVVF010000008.1:2889197-2899853 GCA_028565595.1 Duopalatinus emarginatus
TGTTCTGGCACCAAGGTGGTGGAATGAACTACCCCTTGATGTCTGTACAGCAGAGTCACTTTCTGTCTTCAAACGCCAGATAAAAACACACCTGTTCTGCCAGCACTTAATCGAAAAATAATGTTTGCGAACTGTTTTTCTCTTATTCAAGTTTTGTGACTATTTTGGCTGTTGTCGTCTTCTCTTTGCAGGTTGACTAGTGTAAAAATTTTTAGATAGGTGGTACTGCGTGACACTTTTCTAGCAGAATTCTGTTCTGAGTTCTTGAATCCTGATTTACCTTTGCTAGTTTCAGATACTCCAAGAATTTAACTAAGCACTTTTGTAAGTCGCTCTGGATAAGGGCGTCTGCCAAATGGTGTATATGTAAATGTAAATGTAAACTAGGTTGCTACATTGCATGCTCTGCTGTCTACTATATATATATAATAAGCTAGCCTGTTTGTTAGCCAATTAACTAGCAAAAAATAGTCAACGTTAGCCATGTTTGCTAGCAGACCATGTTTGCTAGCAGTCCCATCTACCTTAAGATGTCATGCATTGAAAACCAAAAGTTCACCTTTATACGTTTACAGTTTAAATTTGTATCCCACAATGATCATATTACAAGTTTAGCTAAGGCTATTATGTCGATCACTGGAGCGCTTCACCTCCACAGCTAGCACCTGTAAATGTCAGTCAGTCAGTCGTTTCTTATCTGATTCGTCCGTCAGGGTCATGGTTTGGAGCCCAATCCATGCACACACACACACACACACACACACACACACACCTCGCAATATCCAATTTGTCTACCATGTGTGTTTTTGGGGAGGTATGAGGAAACCGGAGAACCTGGTGAAACCCCATACAAACACAGGGTGAACACACCAAACTCCTCACAGACAGAGACCAGAATGAGGACAACCCCAGATCCTTTGAGCTGTGAAGCACACACAAACTACCTGTGGTACCACCGTGCTGCTTACCAGTGAATGGCATTTTTAAAAATATAACAAAAACAAAACGGCATTCTACCTTATACTGGTAGACTTTACCCACAAAACAGAGTGTATTGATTTCTATGCTGTCAAAACACATAGTATGTGTGCAGATCTATGAGAAACCACACACTAGGTTAGGGGTGGCAAACATACGGCCCACCAGATGAATGTAAAATCTGTGTTTTATGTTAAACAGGTTTAATCATTTGTCTTGCATAGGAGCTAGTTGAGTCTCTGGTATTTCACCAGGGAGCAAAATATAGCAATTCTCACATTTACTAACTTACCCACTTTCAGTAAGTCCTTTACCCAAATCAGGGTCACTTGATGAAAAAAGTGATGAAAGTGAACTATTTTGCCTTTCATGTGTTTGCACACAGAAGGAACGTGACCTCCGCATTTAACCCATCTGTGCAGTGAAACACACACACCAGTGAACACTAGGGGGCAGTGAACACACTTGCCCGGAGCGGGGGGCAGCCCCAAACCATGGCGCCCGGGGAGCAGTTAGGGAAGTTAGGTGCCTTGCTCAAGGGTACCTCAGTCGTGTCATGCCCTCGGTGGGGATCGAAGCCTTATCCAAGCCTATCCATCTAGCTCATCCTGGAAACAATGGGTGCGAGGTAGAAATACACCTGGGAGGAGATGCCAACCCACTGCAATGCACCATATATATTTACACACATTCCAAAGTGATGATAGCCAATCTACCTATGCCATGATTTGGGGATGTGAAAAGAAACCCAAGAAGCTGAAATCAACTCATGCAGACACTGATACAGATACAAGTTCAGGATTAAACCCAGGGCCGTAGAGCTGTGAGTCAGCAATAGAATATGAACATTTAAGTCTGTATACTCAGCTGTAAGTCATTAGAAAAAGCTTGTACTTGTAAATAATTTTGTAAACTAAACCGATTTTATTTCCACATTTTGTAACACTACAAACTGGACAAGCTCAGCAGGCATAAATATTTATGCACTGTATATTAGTCAGAACCATAATTTGGAAATGTTGTAATTGGTAATAAATAGCTGTGTGATCAGTCTTTTTTTGTGATATACACCAATCAGCTATAACATTAAAACTGACAGGTGATGTGAGCAATATTGATTATCGTTTTACAGTGGCATCTGCCAAGGTGTGGCCTTATTAGACAGCAAGTGACAGCAGTCAGTTTTCAAAGTTGTTGGAATCAGAAAAAATTGGCAGGTGTAGGAATTCCAGCGACTTTAACAAGGACCAGATTGTGATGTCTAGACGACTGGAAACAGCAGGTCTTGTAGGGTGTTCACAGTGCGTGGTAGTTAGTATCTTCAAAAGGTGGTCAAAGGAAGGACAACCGGTGAACCAGCACAAGGGTCACAGGAGCCCAAGACTCACTAATGTGCCTGGCGGGGGTGAAGTCTAGCTTGTCTGGTGTGAACGGACAGAATTTCCACACCTTCGGAGGTCTTCTGGAGTTCATGACTCAGTACGTCAGAGCTGTTCTGAGGGCTGTCTGTCCACACACACAGAAACAGACTGAGAAACAAATGCTGCTTAAAAGCTGTAGTGTCTATCACACCACACTTGGACTGTTCATCCCTATCTAAGACAGCCATTTTTACATCCTCCACACTTTGCACACTCATAATGCATTCTGTTAACTGTTATAGACTGTCCATTCTGCATATTTTGTACATTCTGCATATATATATGTTTTTACCAGTGCACTGTTTTAATTCAAATATCCATCTAGGAATATGTATAGTATTGAAATGAAATGAATGAAAATGAACTATTTTGCCTTACTGTGTTTGCACACAGAAGGAACATGACCTCTGCATTTAACCCATACATGCAGTGAAACACACACACCAGCAAACACTAGGGGGCCATGAACACACTTGCCCAGCACAGGAGGCAGCCCCAAACCACAGCACCCAGGGAGCAGTTAGGGGAGTTAGGTGCCTTGCTCAAGGGCACCTCAGTCGTGTCTTGCCCTGGGTGGGAATCAAACCCACGACCTTCCGGTCACGAGACTGGTTTTCTAACCACTAGGCCACGGCTGTATTGCGTTATCTCTTCCTATTATTGTATCTTTACTTTATTTTATTATTCTTATTTATATTCCTGTTGCAGTGCGACACTAAATTTCATTTTGTGCAAGTGTAATGACAATAAAGGTTATTGTGGCCTGCTTCCTAAAATGAGTTTGAAACCCCTGCACTAGGCAGCAATCACTGAAAATCTAAATAAATATGTAGTTCTTAAAGGGAAACTAGTGGTAAGATGCATATGTTATAACCTATATGTTATAAATTAGGAACCCGAAACCAAAAGTGTGAAATTTAAAACTAGTTTCCAGTTATGGTTGATGAGATTAGATGGAAAATGGCATTTTGCAATTTCAGAATGACACATGGCAGAGGTTTGAGGTTTTTCATGTCGTTTCACTCCTGTCACAGTTTAGTCGTTATAAACCCAAACAAATGAAGTGAAGCGACTCATTGAGCACTGTAGTGAACACACATGCCTGGAGCAGTGGGCAACCTCAACCATGGCGTTCGGGGAGCAGTTGGGGTTTAGGTGCCTTGTTCAATGGCACTTCAGTTGCATTTTGTCAGTGCGAGAACCAATCCAGGCTGGTTCCTAAATCATGGCTCAGGTTGTTTTTGCCTGGCGTCAAACTAGGGACCTGGTTCAACTGGTTGTAAAAAGGAAAGTAAGTTTACACAACTGACCTCCACATTTAACCCAACTATGCAGTGATACACACACATATACACTTTACTGAACACTAGGGGGCAGTGAGCCTTGTCATTTGGGCTCAAACCTGAAACAGTCTGATGCCAAGTTGGGTCCTGAACCACAAGCCTACTACACTAGCATAATACAGAAATGTAATTAATTACCTTGTTGTGGACTGACATTGCTTCAGTCATGTAAAATGAGCAATGAGCTTTTGATGATTTCACACATTAAGTCCTAAGTGACTATCGTCTAGTCTGGTATGCTCTGGGGTTCCCATGGTGACAGGCTGTCTTATAAACATGAATGGAGTATAAAAGGGATTTCTTACTGCTATTTTTAAAATATTCTGTATGCACTTTGTGTTTTTTGGGGGGCTATTAGAAACAGGCCTATGCATATATATATACCATGATATATACCAAATTGTAATGTATAACTACTGCATGTTTACTTTCTATTGCAACTTATTTTAATTTAATTTGCACCCTGTCCACATTCTAGTGCACAATAACCTACTGCCTTGATTGTACTGCATACTGTCTGCACCACACTGTCTGTTACTGTCTCTCAAACTATTTGATTTATTTTATGTTATTTTACTGAGGAACCTAAACTAAGTTGTTTTCTGTGTAATTACACTAGTAGAACTGCTTAAAAATCCCTGTACTGTACCTGATCTAATAACAATAAAGAATAAATGACCATTCAATCACATTGAGGTGTTTTTTATGCTTTTCTAGACTATTTGTGCATTCATACATTTCCTATTGCATACAACCATGTTAGAGAAATATGCCTACATCCTACATCCAGCACATTTTGGATGGCACAAACATGAATAGAATCAGCTGATATACCCATGCGTGACTAGGGCATTCAGACAATTCTTCATCACCAGGGTTGCCAGATTGGGTCAACCTGCATCCTTCATTATTGCTATTTAAAACGCTCAGAACTCACTTTAAACCAGATTAAAGTATATATCCGTTAATTGGGGAACGATGTGTTTAATTATATCCTTAGATAAAACCGGAAACCGTGGCAAATCTGGCAAAACAACCCGTGATCTCGTGCAGGTTGCTTTGGGATGCTGATGCGTGTGGTTTTGCGCATGCGCATTGTGCGCTTTGCAATCCCCATTCATGCACATCGATCACAGTAGAGAAGCGGTGCGTTCTCTCCTCTCTCTCTCTCTCTCTCTTTCTCTCTCTCTCTCTCTCTCTCTCTCTCTCTCTCTCTCTCCTCTTTCTTTCTTCTCTCTACATCAAGAATGCGCGCGTAAAAGCCCTACCGTGGGAGTCTCCTGCCAGGCTTTCTCATCCTGTCTCCTCTCTCTCTCTCCATTTCTGCGTCTCAGGGTAATTCAGGGCAGAACAGGAGGACTATTACCTGGCACCATGACATAGTCTACACTGAGGATACACTCCCTCCATTCTCTCTGGAAGCCTGCGTGGTCTCCTCGGTCATGGAGTTTCCCTCTGCCACTGTTTTTGACCAGCCTAAAGGTAAAGCAAGAGAAGTGGGTGGTGATGGTGATGGTTAGGGTTGGATGTTGGGGTGGTTGGGGTTGGGGGAATGCTAGAGGGGGGCACAGCCACCCAACACATCGCCTGTTGCTATGGTGACGCCCATCCAGCATCACTGGCTATTCGGCCCTGATGGATTACTGATGGGTGAGTGAAGCAAAGTGGGCCTCTTACAGGCACTGGGCATTTGATTCTGAGCTGTACCTGAAGTTTCGGCCTGAGGAGACTTTTGGGGATTAGTACTGTTGACTGTGTCAAGTACAGCATTGGAGTAAGTCCTACAGTCTTAATTAGTGTCCAGCTAGGTGTTATTGCAGCCCTGTACATTTTGCAGTAAAAGCAAAGCGACAGAATTCACAATTAACACAAAACCTCTGCATTTAACACATTTAATACTGGGGTGTCCCAGATGTCCAGAGCGGTAGGCAGCACCTTATTCACACTGCCTAGGGAGTCTTTGGGGGGTAAGTGCGTTGCCCAAGGCTGGTTCCTTAACCACAAGTCTACGGTTAGCCCAAGTATAAGTACTATGTACAGCATATGTAGGCTAGAGCATGTATGCATAATACACCATAACAGACTTTTCTTTTTGCTAGAAAAAAAAACAGTGACTCTAAGCAATCCTTAGTTTTTAATGATGTGTTAATGTACATGTACTGAGATGGGCTGGTGTACCATTCAAAGTGTATTCCTTTCTCATGCCCTTTGTTTCAGGGATAGGCTACAGATCCAACTTAGCCACAGAGAGGTTGCAATGAGCCATGCAACCCAAAACATGCAATTATTATTATTATTATTATTATTGTTATTATTATTATTATTATTATTATTATTATTATTATTATTATTATGTCCACAAATATCTCTATTTGTATTTGAGTAGCCACTGTGCTATACAGAAGACTTACCTTAACATTTCCTGCCAGACTTTTTTATTTTATTCTCAAAATTAATTTTAGTCCTGATTTTAGTTTAAAAATTGCTTTCAGCTTTTCATCTTTTCTGTTTCACTTGGCTCCAAACAAATCAATATTTCTGAATTATTTCCAAGTCTGTGACAGCTAATTTAATTATGTAGTTAGGTTAATCTTACCTGAAAATACGAGAGAATTCTAAAGTGTGTTAATTTAATGAAGTGATGAAATTTAATAATAAATATTAAAATGTATTTAGTAATCATTGTATTATTTGTATTATAAATTTATTGCACAGTATCTATTTCATGTTCTGTATTGCTGTTGATGTCTCAGATTCTTGGACAGTCTTCTGCCTTGCTTGTAAGCCCGTTTGGATAAAAAATGTACAAATTAATTAATGTACATGTACATTTTGTCCCAGACTGTGCTGAGGAGGTGGACTTGAATGTGGTGTTTCAAGCAGCAGCTACAGGGGATGTCAACAGTCTGACAGCCACGATACGTGAGGATCCCTCCATTCTGGAGTGCTGTGATGGTGAAGGCATGTACACCCTTCCCTGAATTAATATCTTTGTTAAGATATGATCTAATTGTTTATAGTAACATACAATCCTCTCCGCCAAATTCTTGGCTGGATAGATTTTATTCAAAGCCCAGATTGATACTCTAATATGGAAATATCCAAATAAATTAAATTATATTGCAATGCTGATATGAGTTAATTAAAAGCAAATGTACTTTTTTTCCATAACTTATGTCATGCTTTGCATTGCTGCTGTTGTGGATATTGTCATTCCTCTTCCCTGAGTACATTTAGTTTAGATAAAGTAATTTGAGGATATTAGGCACCACAAAGTTGGAGCTCATCTGCAGCTGCAGATCCATAATGCTTTCTGCTTATGTTCCTGACCCAGGCTCGACACCGCTGATGCACGCCGTCTCTGGGAGACAAGTGGATACAGTTAAGCTGTTGCTGAAGATGGGTGCATCAATTAACACTCAGGATGCCTGTGGCAGGACTTCGCTTTCCCTCGCTACATACTTGGTACTAGCTAGAGCTTGGGGCATGCACTGTGGGATGGGACTTTCCATGTAAGGAATAAAATGTGAGAGGGTGTGCCGAGGAAATAATCAGCGAAAGGATAGTGTTACAACTGGAGTTGCTGTTACAAGAAACTTTTTTTTCTAGTTTTATCAAATTATTTTTTGATTAATGAACATTATACTTAAAAAAAAACAACTTATAGTTACATTTAGTGCTGTTCAACAGCTGATATAACAAACATTTAACATTTAATAACCAGGAATAAACAAGATATAAACTGTTCAAGGTTGTGATGTTATCAAGAAACTGGACACAGGAGAAACTTTCCCACAGTAGAAAACACAAATGGACAGACGTGACTGTTACAGTGCATTGTACAGAGTTTTTCTTTTTAATTAAGCTTCATCAGCTCTTGTGAAAAAAGTATACTTAAGTTATGTTATTTGTGCTAAATTCAACTCATTTGTACTAAATCACTTCTAAAATGTAATTAACATTATACTAATGTTACATTTACAATATACAGAGTATACTAGTCATATGTTATTTCTAAATTTTAATACAATTCAAGTATATGTGTCTAAGATGCCAGATTAACACAATAAAAGTTTGCCTAAATGATTATTGTAATACTACAAATGTGCTTATTAATTAAATACTTTAAGCAAACATTTAATGTATTTTAAGTGTTCAGTTCAGACAAATATACTTAAATTGTATTAGAAGAGTGGTGAAAATAACATATGACTTATTTATACTCAGTATAAATGAAGTGTAACTTAATATAACATTAGATTACTTTTTAGAAGAAATTTAGTACAAATAACATAACTGAAGTATACTTGTTTTTTACAAGGGAGATCTCGTTACTGTGCTATTTCTACAGAAATGCTAACATATTTTGCCAGCATTTACATAAACCTGTTCTTGGAATCGCAGCTGGTGCTACTAAACTAATCAACATCTAACTAAGATAATAAACTTTCCAAAACAAGAGCTTTAAAGGAAAGGCTATTTTTTGAGGCCTCAAGTATCTGCAAGGAGAAGTGCAAACTTGTGCCACCTGTTTCTATTCCTCTGTAGAAAAGGCAGCACTGAGCAAGTTCTGAGCCGTTAAAAAAAAAAAAGCCAAAAATAAAGACGTGATCTAAAAAAGTATTTAATAATCACAGTAGGCATCTCGTGTAGGTTTGTGATAATATGATTACATACCTAAAAATAGTTTTGGACATAACATGGTCAACCTTTATATCATTTAGACAAATGACTTATGTAATGCTAATGGGAACTGAAAGTTTCAAGTCAGATCTAGCATAAATGAAGCATTAAGTTAGAATTAAGTTAGAGAATATCAGCAGCAATACGAAGTGCAGATTTGTTTATTAGCTACATTGTGGTTGATGTATGTTTTGTACTTATTGTTTGCTTTAGCCTCTGAAATTTTCCATTACCTGACTCACCTGATAAAATCATCAACTCTAAAGCTAACCCACACCATCTGTGTGACATTCCCAGCTGTTTCACTGATACAGCCTTGTATGTTATGTTTCAAAGGGCTGGCTGGAAGGCTGTGTGTGTTTGCTACGAAACGGAGCGAAACAAAACATCCCTGATAAGAACGGACGCTTACCGCTTCATGCTGCTACAGCTGAGGTCGACCTCAGGTACACATCCAACAGCCGTGATTTCATCTAGTAAAATATAGCTTCATATCTGATGTGCTACTCATATGGATGATTTGAAATTTTCTTGGAAGTTTAGCAAAGTAGCTAGATGTCAGGAAAATAATAAGTCGTAGCTAGGCATAAGGCAAAACAGCTAGTCAATATTTATCAAGGCTGATTTCAAAACATTGATTTAAGACCTTATTATAGACTTAATATAATCTGTGGCTGTTTTACTGTTGAAACGGTTTAGGTGGAAATGGAAAGCTTTGATCTACCCCAGCAATGTATAGTTTCATATCTGATGTTCCACTCATATCAATAAGTTGAACGTTTCTTGGAAGCTCAGCAATGTAGCTAGACGTCAGGCAAATAAGGTGTTGTATCTAGACATAAGGCAAACATAGCTAGTCAATATTTATAAAGTCTGATTTCAAAACATTCATTTAAAACCGTATCATAGACCTGATATAATCTGTGACTGTTTCACTGTTGAAACAGTTTAGGTGGAAATGAAAAGCTTTGATTTACCCTAGTAAAGTATAGCTTCATATCTGATGTTCCACTCATATTGAATATTTCTTGGAAATTTTGCAATGCGTAAGGCTATTTCACTGTTGAAACAGTTCGGGTAGGAATGGAAAGCTCTGCACGAGCACACTAAAATATGTGTCAATCATGAACATTAACATGGAATAATACTAATATGAATTAATACTAATATCAATCCATATTACAGCTATTTAAAGGAACTTGTCTGAATTGTTTTAAGGAACTGCCTTGGATTAATTTAGAAACCAAAGCCCATAAGAGGAAGAGAAAGTACACTATAGTAGGCCCAGCTGCTGGGTCAGCACATCAACAGGCTCTAGTCCAAGATTCATTGTGTGCCTTAATGAATGTTCTCTTCCTCAAATGGGAACGCTTTCACCGGGACAGATATAAAGTCCCTATAGCAACCTGAGACCTTTGCTCTGCATGGCAGCATTTCCAGCAGCACTTTTCCTTTCCCACAATGACAGGAGAGGAAAAAGGCAGGCATTTTACAGCTCTGTTTAAAATCCACACCAATGCTTTTGGGTGTTGGCGTGTGAGAAGAACGACAATGAAAAAAACAAACCTCTAGTGAGACTTCCTGTTTCTCTCTGTCCATCTGGCAGCTTGTTTCCATTGTACTAGCAGTAATTATAATGAGCAGTGTGTGCAGATTTATTGCAGTCTCTAGACACGTAGAGTAAACATAAGTGTTTTTCAATTAGATTTCTCAACTTGGGAATACTGTGAACGATATGACTAATTAGCCTTACTTCAGTGTAAGACTGATATGAACGTGAGAGTTAATATTTCAGCAAGTATATGTGATTTCAACATGTGATGCAGTGTGTGTATAGACACTATATGGCCAAAAGTTTGTGGCCATCACATCTATTCCATTTCATATTTACGTCCTTGTTTACTGTTATGATATCATTAGTTCATCTAGGAAGCCTTTCCATTAGATTTTGCATCATAGATTTAAGAGGTTTGTAAGATTATTAAGCTAATGAGCATTATTGATGTCAGGCACTGATGTGGGGTGCAGTCAACGGTCCAAATAATCGTAAAAGGTGCGTCTTTGACATGCTGGAATGTGAAGGGAAACACTAATGTTACAGCGTACAAAAGCATCCTATTTAATTGTCTGCTTTCACCATTGTGGCAACAGATGATGAAATGAAAGTGAACTATTTTGCCTTACTGTGTTTTGCACACAGAAGGAATGTGACCTCCGCATTTAACCCATCC
>JAOVVF010000008.1:2910841-2921292 GCA_028565595.1 Duopalatinus emarginatus
AAACCTGTATAAATCTAAAAAAAAATCTAAATCAAAAAATATTTTATAATCATGAAGCTTCATTTTTTGAAGCTTAACATATGACTATTTTGTTTTCATTATGAACGGGCTTTTTAACTATTAACTATTACGTTAATGACTCATTCCTCTGTTTTAGGAAGTCAAGCCAAGGTTTAGCTTCACTCTGCCACAAAGTGTTCAACTTATTGTAATATCAGGACTGTTCTTACTCACCACATAATCAATAAAACTTTTCTGAGCTAGTAAACTATTTAAAAACGTTTGTTATCAAGTTACATAATACTGCGTATGTCTGGCAGCCTGAAGACTGTTCACAAAGGGAAATTCTGACTTTTTTAATCTATACATAGTTCTATCAGCTACAGGATTTCCTGAGATGAAGTATGTTACTCTTTTGCATATGTCAAAATCAAAAACTTTCCCAACACTGACATTTTCATAGCCAGTATCTGAACTACAAACTCTCGATTTTTGTCTTATGTCTATTTTGCTGTGGCATGTAACTGTAAAACAGCTTGATGTGGTGTGGCATCATGATACTATCATGTCTGCTTTGCTAATATGATCATTGCTCATAACTTTGGTAACATTAAAAAAGTCAAATTTCACATTTTATTAAAGTCAAATAGGATTATAGGTAAAATTACATTAAGGTGTCACAGTGCAGTCCTGGTCAAAATAACTGGCACCCCTGAATTTTCAGTACAGAATGTCATCGGAAATAAATGTAAATTTTGTATAATATTTTAATTAAATGTCAAAGTTTGCTGACCAGGACTATATTTGTCATAAGCATATCATAGATAGAAAACCATGATATTATGACTGTTTGTTAAACTGAAAGTCTACGGGTTTTCCCAGACCATCACACATATGTTATTACCATCTTGTGACCTTCCTTGTGCGTAGGCCAGAATCAACCCGGCAGCTACTTTCTCAAAGCAGCGATCCTGCTATCAGAAAAGAGGGAAAATTTCGTGTATTGAATCACATCTTCTCATGTAAAAAGAAGAAAGAACTGCACGCCGCACGTCAAAGGGAGCTGACCCAAGAGCGTCATCTGCAAGAAGAGACCTCTGAAGTGGATGACATCATCACCATGTTCGACTGCATCGTTGACCTCCCAGCAAAGGAGGACACCAGAAAGCAGCCTAACGAACCCGAGATGCTTGAGGACCCCACTCCAAAGGATCACAGGAGCCTACCTCCTATACGCACACAGAGTCTTCCACCTATCACTCTGGGAAACTCTTTGTTAACCAACTTACACAATGCACCGCATAGAACTGTGTCAGGGCAGATGGTAAGTCATTTGGCCCATAGGTCTCAGAAAAGCAAAAGTGAACATGACCTGTTTGACAGCAGAACAAAGGCTCAAAAAGCTACTGGCCCTCCCTGGAAAACAGAATCCAGTCAGTTGCTCAACCACAAAGCTTGGGTGTCACCGCCATTTGATAAAATAATGGATAAACTGTTGCACGAAACGCCGAGCCCTATAGATGTGCTTTGTTCCAACCACACACCCTATATCCACAGAAATGACCAAGGTGAGTTACAGAACCTACATCTATTGCTAAAGCTATTGCAACTGCACAAGTGTGAAGCCTGTTTTTTCCATTTAAACAGGTGCAAACACTCATCTGGTACCACTGCGAATGAGAGACTCGGCCTTGACGCGCAACAGCTTGGCTCCCATTCATGACCACTGCACTCACAGATGTAAGCTCTTTATCTAAGTTAGGATGGTTCGATATTGATTGGTCCAGTACCTTGCTCATTTATTCATGCTTGTCATAGGTGATCAGTTTGAAGTAGCCTAGTGTACATTGTTAAATAAAGGTCACAAAATGACAGCAGTCTAAAGGTATTTTACAATTAAGATATTGCAGCATTATTGGCTGAGAGATTACAGAAGTACTTCCTAAAAATAAAATTATATATATATATATATGCACGCCATTGGGTGTGTCCACCAATGCATACATATAGCGATAGACGCTAAATAATGGTAGCTTCATAATGGTATGTGGTTTGTTTAGCTGACATTCCATGGAACCCTGAGACTTAGGTTTGGTCACCAGATCTCTGCTCTCTAAACTGTTCTGCAGGAAGTATGGTGTTCTTTGCGTACAGAATGTTTCTGCAAGCTCATGGACTCCATGCCCGGCCGTATTTCTGCAGTCTTATGCTGCCATAGGGACCTACCAAGTATTAGACAGGTGTGCTATTTTTACTGCCACTTTAGTGTATGTGACATTTACACAAGCAGTGATCTAAAGTACAGACTGAGGTTTAGCAGGTTCAGCAGGTTCAGCACAGTTCAGACAGCAGGAGATCAGTACCAACCATGCAGAAAGGTGATTCGCGGTAAAATCTTATTGCAGTGGGGAGGAAACATCTCACATGCCTTTTCTTCTCAGTTTTTTTTTTTGCTGTTGTATATGGGATATAAACTATTGGCCATAATGATGAGGTAAGTATGACAGTCTATGCAAAGCAGTCTGCAAACTGAGCTCAGTGTCATAAGGCAATATGACAGAATCATCCTACTATGCAAGCAACCTGCTAAACCATTTTAATGCATTTAAACAGGATCTTTTAAAGAGAGCAAAAGAGTCTGTCCTTACGTTGCAGAGCGTTATCAGCAAGTGTGAAGGAGGGAAGTCAGCATGCAAAAGAAACTGTTGCACGCGAGAGCATGCACTTCAGCTCTGTGAACACAGCTCTCTCAGGCATTGTTTCCACATGCTGTACAAAGTGTCAAGAAGGTGTGATTCAAAGCACAATGTGCTCATTTTTAATAGCTGTGCTCTCAGGTTTGCCACCCTTACATTCTGTGTTAAACCTACAGTTCAAATGCTATAACATTTAAAAAAAATAAATCTAGGTACACAGCAGCAAAAAACATAAACGGAGCTAAATAACATCAATATATATATTTCTACATTGGTATTGGTATTCTGATGAGTAGTGAAAGACTTAGTCTTAAATAGTTAAGAATTGTGCATTTCTATTATACACTGAAGTGTATTGGTACAAACGAGCCCATGCAAAATAAATACGCTGGTGGTGGCTCCATAATGCTATGGGGTTTGTTTAGCTGGCGTTTCTCAGGATCTCTTGTACGCCTACAAAAATGTCTGACAGGTGAACACTGTGTGTGCCTTCTTTCTGACGAGTTACACTCGTTCATGTCCTGCGTTCATTCTGATAGGCTAGGGCTTGTCCAACAGGAAAATGCGCCATACTTGTATATAGACACCAAATTATGATTAAAGGAGCGCTTATGTTGCCTATAGAGTTTTTCTGCAAGCTTGTGGAGTCCATGCTCAGTGGCGGACCTACTAATTACCCCAAGTATTCCTCTAACCATAATTTGGCACCTCTAGATGTGTTTGGCACACATTGTCCTGCTGAAGAAAGCTATGAATGCTGGGCATGAATACGGTAACACGTCAGAAAGAAAATACATATGTCTGAGATGTCTGCAGGCATACCAGGGGTCCTATGGAATGCCAGCTAAACAAACCCTGTATCATTACGGAGCCATAGGCTTGTCCAGGTTTTCTAGCACTTCAGCGTATAAGTAATAAATAAAATATCAAAACTACCTCAAAGTTACATTATTGTATTAAATGTACCAATAGCTTTACTTTTTGTTCAGTCTCTTTGCCACCAGACCAAGTCTCTCAAGGAGTAAGGAAGTCTAAATCCCTGCCCCTCGGCTCTTTGGGACGCAGTCTAGCAGGACTCCCACCTCCTGTAACATCTAAAAGTCACAGACCAGGCATTCATCAGAGCCAGTCGCTGTGCTCCTTTTCTCCTCCTCTGAGCACTGAGCCACTGCGAAACATGCAAGTTCTTCCCGCTATCCCACCCCAAAGAAAACGAAGCCTCTCACCTCCGAAACCCCCGAAGACGACTGAGAATAATGCAGACAGTAGAACCTGATGCACTTTCAGTATACTAGTGACAAAAACAAAAGGGCTGAACATTCCTCAGCCACATTAAAACCTGTCTGTAAACTTGAAAATACTATGATCTTCAGGTTTTATTGGATTGTTTGGACTGTCAGTAAACTGTCATCATATATTTTTCTGAAGACCTGAGCAGGAGGAAGTTGATTGTAATGCATTGCTACTGTTAAAATGTTTGATAAAGTTTATGAAGCTATCAGCCTATTTTTTCACAGGTTTTTACAAAATCTATGGCATGCACTGTGTATGATCTGATTTCTGGTTTGCCTATATATCACACAAATATATGTAGTTTGATTCTTTAAGTTAATGGTTTTAAATAATTGACATTAATAAATGGCTGTGTACTTTCTGGCATATCACATGCTTTCATGTAATGTTTATCTATTAGACCAATGAACTAAGAACCTTTTACTAAGAACCATGATTGCACTTCGACCGAAGACAGCAATGGATAGGAGCAGGTATTTTTGACAGTGGTTTTATAAATATTTAAATCAAGGACAACATGGAAGGGGTGGTTTACATGGCGGCAGCCATTAAAATGTGTGGTTGTTATATATAAGTTTATTTCAGGTGCTCCTACTTTCATCAGCAATTTCATATTTTATAGTCTAGCACTTACTTATGATTGCAGCAAAGGTATTCAAATATTCAGCACAAATATGTATCATGGTGTTTATTTATCATTAAAGTCATTAGAAAAGTTTATTTCTAACCACAGAACCCAAGTAACATCATAGAAACTGCTAATTCTGACTACTGATTGTATTGAAGATACATAATTAATTCAAATAAGCAGTCAGTTGAATGAAAACATAACAAGACATGCTGTTGGTTAAAACAAAAATTGCAAGTATCAAGTGTGAATAGAAACATGTGCAAACTTCTTCCTCCTGATCTGAAAACTGCCGGTAGAGCAACTGCTTCACTTCTGACTTTTCCTAAGCACCCACATTGGAGCCTCCAAAAATGCTTGAAAACGCTGAATAAAATGTAAGCATATCAATAAGTACGTATTTTTTCACAAGCACACACGTTTTTTTCACAAGCACACACACACACACACACACACACACACACACATATATATATATATATATATATATATATACAGTTTAGATATTTACTATATTTAATATAATATTTATATATTTATAATTTTGATATTTATATATATTATATTTATAATAATATATATAATAATAATATAATTAAATGACGAGTGCAAGATATAACAGCTTTGACCTATTAGCTTTCCAGACCCCTGAACACTAATATTTATTTATGATAATGATGTAGACGCCACAGTATTTACTAACTGGAATTAAACCTAGCTACAGAAATCTGAACAGTGACCCACTTGTACTAGCAAAATTCAAATATAAATATTCAAATATTAAGCACAAACAAAATACATAAACTTTGTTGATGTATTTAATCAGTAGATTATTTTTCCCTGACGGGTTCAATCACAGAACCCAAAACATTAATGGTAAAATATAGAAACATTTAGAGCAGCACGGTGTGCCACAGTAGTGTACTCAAAAGCTTTAGGAATCTGGGGTTGTAGGTTCAAACTTTGATGTGGTCTCTGTCTGTTTTAAATTTTGTCTCCCTGTGGCCATATACACCAAGTTTTCACTGGGTACTCTAGTTTCCTTCAACCTCCCGAAAAACACACATGATTGGTGAATTGGATGTACCAATTGTGATTGGTGAATTACCCTAGGTGTGAGTGTGTAGGTGAATACGGGTGTATGTGTGGTACCCTGCGATGGATTTCGTGTCCGGGTGGTATTCTTACCGATTCCAGGTGGGCTCTGGACAAACTGCGACCCTGACAGTCGAACTGGATAAGAGAATAACTGACATAAGAAAATAAACATTAAGAAGCAAGAAAATGAATAAACAGGGTGTTATTTGTTATTTTTCAATACCAGCCTTTCCTGAAATATTTTATTTCTCCTATATCACAGCAATATGTCAATGTTTACGATCTGTTATTAATTAAAGAACAGCAAATCAGTCTTAATAGTAACTATATGTAATGTTGCCAAATGTCTGTGAAAGTGAAATATGTGAAAAAAGATAGTTCCTGTTTTTTTTTCTTGCAGCCAAAACTATGTCTAAAAAAAACTTAAAGGAATAGCTAATGTCTGACGGTTACAAAGCACTGACACTGGAGACTTTCCAAAACGTTAGACAAATCCCCTTTACAGAACACCTGACCACATCACACTTTTTTCTATAGTTCTTTTCTTATACTATTTGTCATACAATTTCCTGTATAGGGTGGTACTTGCTGTGAACCCTTCACTGGCTTCCTGTAGCAGCCCACATCAGAAATAAAACCCTGACACTGGTCTACAATCTCTTCCCTACCTGATGGCAAGGGTCAAAGCCACATGCATACCCAGAGCTCTCTTGCTTCGAGTACAGCTCGGTTTTGACCCTTTATCATCCAAGATACATAATAGGAGGCAAGCATCCAGAGTCTTCGCTGTCTTTGCACCAAAGTGGTGGAATAAACTTCCCCTGCGTTTCCATACAGCAGAATCATTCGCTGTCTTCAACCACTTCTTCAGGCCTCTTTCAAAAGCACTTAAATGAGCACTAACTCAATTCAGCACTGTTGCGCATACAACAGTTATTGTATTTGCTGCTATGTTTCTCCGCAGGTCTCGCATAGTTTAGGAGTGGTTTCAGGCTTTAAGACCTTTTGGGTATTGTGTAGCTTATTTTGGGCAGCATCCTAGGTTCAAGCATTTTGGTCAATAAGTATTTTGGACTAATTCTGGTCTATCAGGACTAGCTCAGATATAACACGTTCATGACTAAGCACTTTTCTGGATAAAAGTGTCTGCTAAATGCCACAAATGTAAATGATAACTATGAATGATGAACAGCTTACAGCTGTGGTTGGTGTGGTACAGACCTGGGTTCGATTTCCGGTCTGGGCAGCCAATCTGTGCTACACCAATAAGGGTCCTTGGACAAGACTCCTAACACAATGTTGGCCTATCCTGTAATACCAGTTACCTTGTAAGTCGCTCTGGATAAGAGCGTCTGCCAAATGCCATAAAGGGACTGCCAAAGGGACGTGCCTACAAGCTTTTGTACTGCATGTACCTTGTACTGAAGTAATATTAAGCTCAATAACATGTAGAAAATTGTAACATTACACCTAATGCCATCAGACTACCACTGTCTACATTTCTGCCATATATGTATTATATGTGGCCTTGTGGTTAGGGAACCAGATGTGTGACTGGAAGGTCCCGGGTTCAATCCCAGCAATGGACAAGACATGCAAGCAAGTGCGTTTAAGCAAGGCACCTAATACCTCAACTGCAAATTGTTCACTTTCACTTACCCTTTATAACTATGACTGTATAGACCACCTTAAGTAAGCTAATGCAGTGGTATCTACCATTCGGGATAACACAGAAATTTCACTGCAGCAGATACTTGACTAAAATCTTCACAGTGAGTCACTGTTTCACAGAAAGGTTGCTGGCAAGGCTACGGTGTGTCTCTCTCTCTCTCACACACACACACACACACACACATAATACACACACTATTCCTGTTTACTCACTACTCTCTGAAGTTTGCTTGTTGGTGAAGAAGGAGAAAGAAAGGGGGAGGGGGAGTAAGAGTGGGTGAAGAGGGAGGGGGGCATTTTCATTGACACTTTCCTGCCACCCTCCCCTCTGCAGACACTTTTTGTCAGTGGGCGGGGACTAACTGGAAATGTAATAGAAAGTACATGACGCCCTGCAGTTTGCTGATTGACAGCTGGGTTGACCAATCAGGACGTTTGGCTTGCTATCCCGTGGCATGTCCTTGCCTGCGTTTTTCCCTGTTTCACCAGAGTATGTTGATCTGAAAGTTTATCGCACTGATTTCCTTATATATTTAGTTCATTCATTTATCCAGACTCTCGCGCTCTCATTCTAAACTGGGTCTGAGGTAAAAAAAAAAAAAAAAGGGAAATAGCTGGCTAGTATAACTAGCACAAGACATCACCTTCAGGCTGAAAACATGATTTACAGAAACTAACGAGGTAAGACATACACTTTAGTGATTGTCTTTTTCCTTTAATAATCCATGTTAGCTAAATGTGTTTATATGTTTAAATAACCGGTTCAGGCTGTATTTTTGTGGTTAGCATGTCCTGTATGTGTTAGCATGGCCTGGCTAGTTGCTAGTTAGCGTTAGTTAGCTAGGTTAGCTTTGGTAACTAGCACAGCTGGCTTTTGTTTGCTCAAGACTTAACCGTGTTATATGATCTACGTGACGAGGAAGTGGACTTAAATAAAAGCAAACAGTCGAAATTGTCTCTTTTATTATTACGTTTTTAAGTCAGTGAGCTTAGGTTAATTAATTATAATGCGCCACAAAGGGGAAACGGTCGCGGTCTCCATTAGCAACAGGACAGAGACCCTGAAGTATCACTTCAGCTCATGAGGGGTTCACCTGCCCTTGTTCTGTAGTTACATTTAATGACTTAAATTCACGTCTTTTCCTGTAAAAATGTTGACTTTCCATGAATGTTGACTCGAGACTAAAGCATATTATACTAATAATAATAGTACATGGTTGAGAAATCTGTTCTGTGGTGTTCAGTGGACTCCTGAGTGAGTTACATATACAGGTCTAGCACCACATCCTGTGATCCTGAACAGACTGTTAGAACTGTCTGTAGTGGAAGAGAAACTGTTCAGATAACGTGTGGTTTACTGTAATCACCTGTCGTTTGCTGTAAGACTTGGTAGTACAGATAGACACAGATATTGTAGAGAGCTGCTGTCTGCACTGTCTTCATCCCTGGACTCCTATTCACTCTGAGCATCTTTAGTTAACACACTTAATAATGTTTGCTCTTGTTATAGAAGACACTTGATTATAATGTATCCGCGTCAGTATCTATCTATCTATTTTTATATATGTATATATAATGATATACAGTTCGATGAAGAAGATTACTGGTTCTCTTTTGTGCCTGCTTCCTCTCAAGGTTTCTTCCCCATATCGTCTCGGATAGGTTTGCATCTTGTGCCTTGTGTCTCGATTGCTCATTAGTGACCTAACGCTGTAACACGATTTCTGCAATCACGCGTTGTGACATTGTCTGCTGTTTAAAGTGCTTTACAAATAAAACCAAATTCAAGTCTGGGAGGGCGGTGCGGAGATGCCACAGGTTGTGTGTGTGTGTCTCTGTGAGCTACACAGTTTCAGGGATCTAGGGTTGTGGGTTCGAGCCTTGCTTGCCTGTATGTCTGTATAATTTTTTGTTTTTGCCAAATATTCGGGTTTCCACACTACCTCCCGGAGAAGAAAACACACACGGTAAGGCTGATTAGATATGTTATATTGCCCTAGGTGTGAATCTGTGAGAGAGTAGGTGTGTATACTGTGCCCTGCAATGGCATGATTCTCTGTGCCTGCCGGACAAATTGCTACCCTGATAGACTAAGCAGAAAAGTAAATGACTGAAGGCTCGGATTTTGAAAGCTCATGACCGAATCAAACCAAATGTGACATTGGGAAGATTAAAAACATAAATAAAACCATTTTGGTCAGATAAATATCTTGATGCCTTCTCTAAGCCTGGGATACTTTCTGTTTGAAGTTTTGCATGGCCTCCTCTTGGTCCATGTGAGTTTTTATTTATTTATTTATTTATTTATTTATTTATTTATTTATTTATTTATTTATTTATTTATGGTCCTTTAGTTTCCTGATACCTCCCAAAAACATCAGAAAGTGGATTGTCTAAGTGTGAATATTTGTGTTATTGCTGACCTGTATTAGACTGGCATCCCTTGCAAGATGAAGTACTGCTTTGCGTCCACTGTTTTTGTGATAAGTTTTGGATCCATTACAACCATGGCCAACATAAAACAGTTGTAGTAGTTAAATTGAATAAATGCATGCTGGTCTTTAGAAGTGGTGAGGGATGTTTGATATTAAGTATCATAGAGCTATCACTGCTTTGTAATGTTGGAAAGGTATGAAATCTGATTTTGCTTGGCAATTCACTGCTCACTCACTCGTTGTCTATGCCGCTTATCCTACTATTGAGTTGCCTGAGGGTTCTGGATCCTATTCCAGTGCTCCACACATACACACACACACACACACTCGTACCTAGTGGCTAAACTACAGAGTTTTATTAGGTGGATCAGGTGTGCTTGAGATAAAATAAATTATATACCTAGATGGCTAGGGGTTTGCTGCATGTGACATTTTTTATGTTTGAAATACGGTTAAGTCAAGGGAGTTGTCCAAAAAATGAAGGAAAGTGATTATTGCCTCGTACTAACAAGGAAAGGGAAACAATAATATAAGATAACATGGGCACTGGATGTTTCTAGAGATACAGTCGGAAGCATAGTTCACAAGTTCAAAAGTAAAGGAACACTGGCTATGCAACCTGAAACGTGA
>JAOVVF010000008.1:2921392-2953298 GCA_028565595.1 Duopalatinus emarginatus
GTTAAGTGGAGTCAAAAGTGGCCAGTGTTAACATCAAATCTAGCTAACTATTTCATTGGTCCAATTTTTGCAGGTTAGAGGTTAAAGAGGCGCTTCTGGCCACAGGTCCCTGACCCGTCCCACAGCACTATTGCCAACTGGTCACCTGAATGTCCCAACAAGGTTTGTAAACTACTCTAATCTATACACTGTATAGGTTGGAGTATTATATCAAGCTGATTCATGAGAATCTTATAACATGTTATAGGTCTCTTGCACATAAGTTAACAACCTCTTTGCCCCCTTCTCAGCCGGACTCTCCAAAAGAAAGCATCTTGACCGAGGTGAGCGTTGTGGAGGTTGACTTGGATGATAGAAAGTCCCTGTGTGATGACGATAAGGCAGTGATGCCACTCAAGAAGTACTTTTCAGAGGAACGCAGCAGCGGCATCGGTGGCTCGTCCGGCATGTCAACTCCGAGGCAGAGTGTGTCCTCGAATGACGAGGCTGACTCGGGCCAGACCACAGCCAGCACTGTGCAGTACTCTGCGGTAGTGGGCAGTGGATATAAAGGCCAGACACCTGGCACTCCGGCAGCCATGTTCTCCCGTTCTGAATCGACCCAACCGCTACTGGAATGTGAGGAAAGCTCTGAGCACCTGTGCGAGGCCAGCAGCCACCACACAAACTCCTACTTCAAACGACGCAGAGGCCTTGAACAGCTACACACGGATGAGGCTGAGGAGCCTAGCTTTAGCTCTCTGAGCTTCAGTCCAATGGAGGAGGAGGACTCGCCCACTCTAACTGAGGATCCTCCAGGTCCAGCTCCCGGTTACATGCCTCAACAGAATGGCTACCGGCCGCAGTGAGAGGACAAAAAAAAAACACTATCAGTGTTAGCGCAATCCTGTGCCTTTTTCTAGTGACCCGAATTTCAATGCCATGTTTTAAAGCCCATTTATGTTTTACACCAACTGCTGCTAAATTTGAGAATCTCATGGCTGTGTTCAGTTTTCAGACAATATTATATTGTGGCCATGTTTAATCTGCATATGTACTGGCATTGACAGTTTAATTTTGTACATTGACACTTTTTTTTTAATTTAGTATTTTTTTAATACCTGCAGGTTGCTTTTGTAATGTTACAGACGCTATGGGTTTAAAGCATATACTGCATCCTCCAGAATTATTGGCTGTCATAAAGCTGAGACTTAAATAACTGTTCTATCAAACATTGTATAATTATATAAAATGTTGGCACCTTTTCCCTACAAAACATTGCCTCGAAAAGAGTAACCACACTGCGTATCCGATCTTATAGAGGACCTTGGCTATCACAAAACATTTTTATTATTATTATTATATCTGTGATTCTATTTGGCTTATCATCTTGTTGAACGCTCTGTCTATGACCATGTCTTAATCTCCTGACAGGGACAACCAGGTTTTGGCCTGAAATACCTTGGTACTTCCATTATGCCAACTTTTATGCACATTAGCCCTCTTAACCACCAACCTGAAAGCGTTCAGTGATCCACCTCCATATTTCTCAGCACATATCGAGTGGTGTTTATCTTGTATGCAGTCCCTATTTGTCACCGGACATGCTGCTAATGTGCGTGAGCAAAACATTTTGATCTCCTCTGGCTACCACACGTGGTGCAGTTTGTGGTTTTAATGATTTTTGGCCTAACTTACTTAATTCTAATATCTTTGGGCACTTTTTCTCCACCTTATTGTACAGTGGATGTGGTGATGGGTCCAGATGCTGTCAAATTTCCTTTTCAGACAATAAGGCCAAAACTTATGATATGCTTATGATATTTTAACTATTTTATGTATGTAGCAATCATCAGTTTTATTTTTGAAGTTCTTTTTTTTACACGGTAGTGTAAAATGAAGGGATTTTATTTTGAACCAGATCATGGTTAAAGGCAACAACCAGATCCTGTGAAACATGAGCAGCGTGTTTTGTAAGAGTGTCGACTTCTTGCCATTTATTTGAAATATTCATTCAGGGTCTTAGTAACGTTAAGACAATATTTTTGACAGGAAAAACTATTATTTATTATTTTGTGAGCAAAATATAAATAATTACTTTTTTTTTTAGTGTAAATTTTAAACGAATGTGTATATTTCCTTTATTTCCTATATACTGCCTTTCCCTCAAGTATCCTTTCAATTGTTTCTTATTTTTTGCCAATATTTCTGGAGGAAACTGTATGCAAACTTGGCTGAGCCGTTAAGTTGTAAATCCCTGTGCAAATATTTACTCTAAAAGAGTTGAAATTATGAATTTTTTTTTATAAAGTTGAGATGATGAAATTTGCTTTAAACAGGCTTCTTGTTCGGACTGCAGTGTTCATGCAGTTACTGACATACCTTTATTTAGTTTAAAGGAAAAGGTCTTGGATATATTTTTTTTAAATATATTAAAGCTTTTTAAAATTTTGATAGTATGCAGAAAGACCGTAGCCAGGTGATGTTTAAAAAAAAAAGTTTCTTTATGTTTTTACTCCAGCTGTGGTTGATGAGTTGTGGTCAGAAATTTGGGTGGTTCGGAGCATTTCACATACATTTGTTAGACTGAGGTTGAACTTTATCCTATTTCACATTACATTAACTGTCAGTACTGATTCTGAAATACTGGCTCCCAGGGTGCTTTTTTTTTTAGGACAAATGAAGGCTCTGATGAAAAAGAGGGACTTGTGTATATCTCAAGTATTATTGCACTTTTTGCCATCTGCTATGGAGCTTTAGCCAATTTTTCATGATGTCCATATTCCTCATGGATCAAACGTTATGTGCATGTATAAAAAACACTACATTTATTTTAAAGTTAGTGAGTAGGAGACCTGTTTAATGCATGCGCTTTTTGACATATCCATTTCCAGTATCTTGTGAAAACTCCTCACTGACATTACACTTCATAGTAATCATATGCGAAATAAACGTTCATTTATGAAAACCACTCTTCTTGCTCTTTGCTTCCATTAGTCTGTTATAAGAAGTGCTTCAGAGAGAAGTACAAACACACACACACACACACACACAGCAAGAGGTAAGTGTCTATTTACAACAAAATACAGGTGGCTGGTACTATAGAGGACAAACACAAGGCACACACTGTACTGTAGTACTTATTGTGTTAATATTGGACAACATTAAAGTTATATTGAAGTCTGGACTATCTACAACAGCATCCTTTGCATAAACAACAACAAAATACATCCTGAAATTAAGATGGACTAATCTGGTTAGGGTTATTTGATCCATTACTCACTAGTATTCCTTACTTAAATCTGACATTGATACTTATCTGATATTTGAAAAACATATACAGGAAAATGCATAGCTTAAAAACACAATGTACACAAAACCACAGCTTTTAAACACACAAAAAACAAGCAACTATTACAAACACTAATGTATAAATATAATAAATCAACCTTAAAAATAGAAATACTTGACTTTATAATTTTGAAAATATATTTTTTTTTCCAAACCCAGTTCTGGATAGGATCACATTTTTATTTCTTTGAAATCTGATGTGCTTTTTTTTCTGATCAGTGCCATCTTAAGTTATAACCTTAGTAATATCCTTTTTTTTTTACTTCATGTTATAAATTGATTGGTTGTTATTATAGCTAAATATCACACGTTGCTAGCTCTGTATATTGAAAGCTACTGTTAAATACTATTAAACCAGGTAAGCATCCATTCACCGTGCTTCAATTTGCAGCTAGCTTCTGTTTTTAAAAAAATTATAAAAATTAAAAAGTAGTGGGGTTTTTTTTAGCTTAGAACTTTGCTGTCCATAGAGTAAAACCTAACATATTAACCTAGCAACTTTAGTAACTGAACAATTTCAGAAGTTTCTATTATCTTGAAACATATTTAGGTTACATTATACTGTACATTGGTGCCAAGCTAACTAATAGCGTACTGTTTACTGCATTATGACATTAGCAGTAAGGTACGTTAGCCAGTTATTTCATTGTAGCATTGCAGTGACATTACCCAGCTAACTAACTAGCTAACCTAGCCAACATTGCAGTTACTATCTGATACGACATACTAGTCAGATGGTGTTATTAAGGCTGCAATTTTTGCTAGAAGAAGTGAAAAAAGCAATATGATGTATCATTTTTCTTAATTTATTCAAATTTGACTTGATCCCAAGACACCTTCTAACTTTTCTAATAATTCATCATGCCTGTGAAAAGAATGTTCTGGTTATTACTGGTTATTGGACGGCCTAAATGCTTAATTGAAGCAATCATACAATTATAGAGCTGTTGTATATATTATTATATAATACACACGTATATATTATTAACACTAGACTTGACCACTGTTTCAAACACGTCACTTACATTGACAGCATTTGGCAGACTCTTTCTTTCACAGCGACTTACATTTATCTTGTTTATACAACTGAGCAGTTGAGGGCCTTGCTCAAGGGCCCAACATTTGCAGCTTGGTGGTGGTGGCATTTGAGCTCATGATGTTCTGATCAGAAGTCCAACGTCTTAACCACTGAGCTCCCACACGCCCGTCAAGTGGTAGATTGTTTCTTAGGGTCAAACATGTCCAAGCTTACGTAACTAGTAAAGTAAGTTGTGTTTTTCAGCTTTGGTGTCAGCAGTGCCTCTGTCTCATCTGACCATAGAGGTTTAGTAGGTGACTCCACAGGACTGCTTAGCGGTGTTTGCTGCCTGTACGGAGACCGAATAGGGGGGACGGGACAATTTCCTGACGTCTGAAGATCCAGTGATGGTGTAGTAGTGACTCTTTGGTCTTTCCCACCAAATGGCAGTCCTTTATTAGAAAAACTGGCGGCCAGTGGAGTGTTTTCTGTATGTGATGTCGTTTCATGTGTTGCAATATTCTGGATATCTGTCAAAGCCTTTACTGTGGCTATGTCTTTTTTGCTTGTTGGGGAGACACAAATGACCTCACTGTCCACATGACATGGCAGAATTTTCTCCGTGTCCCTGCTACCAGGCACAGGAAATAGGCTCCACGGCTAAAAAACAAAAAAACAAAAAGACTTTCACTGCATTTTATCTGCATTTTATTTTTTAGCACCTAGAGACAACAAATAAGACGTACCTTTCTGCAACTGTCTGATGGCCACATAGACAGAGAACTGAATCGCGGGTCAGGAATCTTTTTACTTAGGAATTTTCTTTGTCTGTATGGACAAGAAATAATACATCAACACAATATCTTGTATAAACTGTACAAACTAATATTAAGCCATTATAGAACGATTAGTTACTCACATCATCACTGCAGTCATGGGAACCAGGATCAGACCAACACAACAGATAATGATCACAATAAGAATAACCTGACCTGAAAAAGGGTGAAAGAAAAAAATCAAAGCTTTAGACATGAAACAAACCTGCCAGTAACTTTGACAAGCACACATAGCTTGTATTTACACTCAGACATCTAACTAATGATAGCTATGCCAGAAATATCTAAACAGCCTATCAGGGAAACAAAAAAGTGAAAGTGAAATCTCTTCTGGCCACTGTGCAGTGGAATTCACCTCTGCATTTAACCCATCCATGCAGTGAAACACACACATACTCACTAGTGAACACTAGGGGGCAGTGAGCACACATGCACGGAGCAGTGGGCAGCCCCATTTCTGCAGCGCCCACAGTTGGGGGTTAGGTGCCTTGCTCAAGGGCACTTTAGTCAAGTCTTGGTGGTCACAGGACTTGAACCAGGGACCTTCTGGTCCCATGGATGGTTCCTTAACCCCGAACCTACGGCTGCCCCAAAAGTTCAATTGCTTTGTTACTATAATTATGCCTTACACCCTTAATTATCTATCCATGTTTTCACTAAATACTTTTGCTTACTACATAAAATAAAAATGTCTACCCACTACATTTTTACATTTTCTAACATCATGACATTTCTTTAGACTCATACACGTAAGTCAGCCATAACATTAAAACCACAAAACAACAACCACGTGAATAAGATTTTTTTTTTTTAAGGCATCTGTCAAGGAATGGGATAAATTAGACAGCAAGTGAACAGCCAGTTCTCAAAGTTAATATGTTAGAAGCAGGAAAAATTGGCAAGCATAAGAATCCAGGTGACTTTCACAAGAAACCAATTGCAATGGCCAGAATACTGGATCGGAGCATCTCCAAATCAGCAGGTTTTGTGACGGTGTTCCCATTATACACTGGTAAATACCTACAAAAAATCGTCCAAAAAAGGACAACCAATGAAGAAGTGACAAGGTTATGGGTGCCCAAGGCTCACTGATATGGCTAGCCCATCTGGTCTGATTGCACAGAATTTCCAGAGAAGCATCTGTTGATTATGTCTTAGTGCCAGATACCTCGATACCTCTTGGTGCCAGTTCATGCCTCGAAATGGTCAAAACTGTTTTGTGTTAACAAGTGCTGTTACTGTTATAGGTAATCAGTGTAACGTTGACAGTTTGATCTAAATCGTAAATCTAAACTTTGAACCGATGTGACAGTAAAGACCTATGAGACCTAATACTCATGACAATTATCTATCTGCGGCTATGTACACTTTAATTTTTTTGTGACAGCTAGAATAGTATTGTCAGTTATTATTATGCTATGAATCATTTTGGAGATTAGTAATAAAGCTGCTGTTATGTCAAAGTTTGACATTATGTTGACATCCATCTCATCTAAGAGCTCACAGCACAGGTTTAATGCCTGGAAGGAAGACTTGACTGACATCTCGGTTGAAGAATGGAAAGTGGCATGCACTAATTCTCATACTAAATCTATAAATACAAACCTTGGACTAATATAATAGAAATGGGTAATGCGGACATACGTGACACTGGTGGAGCTATAGTAGATATAATAACAACATCCAAGACATCGGCACAAAATGCACAGAATCTAGAGAATCATTGGTCCACTGCTTGTTGGATGTTTTGGAAAGAGCTAAAAAAAATCAGATACTGATTCCTATTGGGTCCTGAAGAATTTCTGCCCAGAGAAATACAGTGAATGTGAACGAGCGTTCACAGATCTCAGATTGCTCCGTGCCAAGAAAAGCATAGCATTGTTATGGAAATTATCCAGAGGACATGTATTGCTCAACAGATGCAACAGATGTTATTGAGTATTTCATTAGAAGAAAAAATATACATATTACAGGAAAAGCAGAATATGTTTAAGACTACACAGAGGCCCTTAATAATTATGTTTGCCTGAGCAGCAAATACGCCACGCTTGGACTCCAGCTCTCAAAACTCCAGCCCTCAGAACTCCAGCCAAGTCAACCAAGATGGTAGTGCCCGTGCCAGAAACTTCTTTTTTTTTCACCTATTTCCAGTAACCAGAATTTTATTGGCTTTTACCAGCCTATGCAAAATACATAGCAACGCCACCTATGCACATCATCAATTTAAATCACCAAGCGTGTATATAACGTGATATACATCTATAAATGCTCAATAATGGTATGGGGTTTGTTTAGCTGGCATTCCATAGGCACACCCCTGGCACATCTACAAACCTCTCTGACACTCGTACACGATGTGTGCCTCCTTTCTGATGAGTTACACTGTTCTATGGATTTCCTGCTAAACTTTTAAAGCATCTTCAATACATCCAGAATTCTGCAGCTCGGGTTCTTACTTCAACCAAGCATCCATCACATATTACACCTGTTCTCCAGCAGCTCCACTGGCTTCCCAGTGAATCTAGGATTAAACACAAGATCTTTCTCCTCACATTCAAGGCTCTGAATGCTCTGGCACCACAATATTTTTCTGAACTCATTGTCCTTTCTGATCTCTGCGCCCCTCTAACTATGGTATCCTCACTATTCCCTGAACTGAACTTTCGACCTTGGGCGGCAGATCTTTCAGGGCTGCTGCTCCTAAACTCTGGAACTCTCTTTCCCTGCCTCTTCATAACTGCTCAACTTTATCTGCTTTCAAATCACAGCTAAAAACCTTCCTATTCCCAGTATATTCCCATTTTTTTGGACTCCTTATATGTATAGTGTCCTTGGGTTAGAAAAAGACGCTATATAAGTTGAACTTATTATTATAATAATAATAATTATTATTATTATTACACCCGTTCATGTCCTGCATTTATTTTGATGGGTTTGGCCTCTTCTAACAGGACAATGCACCACCACACGTGTCTAGAAGCCAAAGTATGGTTAGAGAAACACTCATCTTTGAGTCTGAAGCTTTTCCATCATCCGCCAATTCACCAGATGTCAGAATTGTTATGCAGGAAAGATAGAGTTCACTTCTCTGCCTACAGAATATTTTTGCAAGCTTGTGGAGTCCATGTCCCATCATTTTTCTCCAGTTCTGCAGTATTGTGTGGGACCTACCAAGTATTTTTATGGCACTTCAATGTATAGTCTTCTTAGTGTCCTTTTTAATTGTGAAGTATTTGTATGCCTGCATGTACATAGAAACCATTTTTGTTTTGCCTACGCTTTTTGACCTTTGCTTTTCGTTTGATTCTGATCTCGTGCTTTACCTTGGATAGACTGTTTGCTGATTGCCTGACCCTTGTCTGTTTTTGCATTTGTTCAACCCCACTTGTCTGTGTGCTTTTGTGAAAATGAAACCAAGTATTAGACTGGTGTACCAGCTTTTTTGTCATTTGAATGTATGTACTATCAGTAACTAAATTCATTGATTTCTTTAATAAAATAATCAGTTATGAGTTAAGATGATTTATTTAAATAAGTAATTACGCCTTGACTTAAGTTAACTGACAAATAGCCCAGAGTAACAGTCTTACTGATAAATAAAGTGATCTCTAGGTATAAGTCAATCAGGATAACTGATAAACTCTTACTAAAAATATTAGTTGCACACCCAAAATTAATATGTAAAAAGAAATGTTTAATTACTGTGGGGCTTTGTTAAGAATACGACTGGCCCACTCTTGGAAGAAGCAGCCGCCGTACTGGCCATGACATAGACGCTGTATGTTGTTTTGGCCTGCAGGTCCTCCAAGACAACACGGTGCTGATTGGGTCCCACGGTGATATCTGTATAAACAGAACACCAGTATCAGTCACAATGTCACTGCAGTCTGTGCAGTATACTCACACGCATATCAGACTTACTTCTGAATTTTTGCTCACTGAATGTTTTGAAGAACACTGTGTAGTTCCGTACAAATGCACAGCACTGAGTCGGTAATACCGGCAACCAGTGGACCTCTGCATGCTGGTCACTAACCCCAGTCACTTGGACTTTAGACACTGCTGTTAGATCTACAACAGAACAAATGACACGTTAGGTTTAATATTAATGAGATATAATAACAAAAATGGCTTGATTTGTTTTCTTCAAACTTTCTCCATTACTGATAAGAATACAGACATTTTAATACACTTCAAGAAGAAATGGTTCCCTGGACGGTTGTTATAGCAGGATGGCAGGACTGGATGCGGACACAATTACATACATGCATACATCGTCGTCATCGCTTTGCGATGGTTGGCTTCATGGATGATTGAACATCCCAAACTCCTGTCAGTGGCCACACACTCACTCACACCTACAGGCAATTTAGAGTGACTGATCAACCTAATGAGCAAGTCTTTAAACTGTGGGAGAAAACCGAAGTGCCCGAAGGAAACCCACACAAGCACAGGGTGAACATGCAAACTCCACACAGAACGGCCTGGGCTGGGAATCTAACCCCTATCGTCTTGCAATGAGGTGACAGCACTACCAGACACAATTGCATCCTTATTTAAATCAGGTCGACAAAGTCTGAATACACAGTCAAATAACAGAATCCAAAAACTCTAGGCTCTGGGTCAGGTGATCTTCATTCAGGCTTGATAAGGCACAGACGAGGTCAAGGTTAGGAACGTGAGCTAGAGTCAAAAAGACCAGGTGATGTGAACATAACTATGTCTTAGTAACAGCACATGAGGAACTGGAATACTTCACAGTTAGAGACACAAAGAGCAGGATTTAAATAGGCTAATAGAAACAACTTAAACTCAAAACAGGTGGGCTCCCAAATGGTGCAACAGATCAAATTCAGGGTGATGTTACAGCCATCTGTAGGCTGGAGTCCAGCAGGGGACTTTGCTCTCGGATGGCATACCATCTCTCCCTTCGTCAATCACTGTGACACTAGCCAATTATGGGCGCCTGTGTGCTTATGCATAAAGAAGTAGGTGGGCACACTTTCCTCAGACACTGCCCCCAGACTTGCATTAGCAAGCAGCACAAAAAGAAGCAGTGGCTTGCTGCATGTGTCTCAGAAGTAGCATGTGATAGCTACTAGAAATTTCAGAGGAAAAAGTACAACTAACTCACAACAGGTGACCATAATTAACGCAAACCACTAGACATAACATGCTAAAAATCATGGGATTGATAACAGGTGGCAACTGCAGCAGTGAACATAGGCACGGCCATCTTGGCTGGCCACCTGGAACTCTGGGAGTTGGAGTCCTGGCTGGATCGTGGCCCGGCTGCTGCACTGACAACAGTTAGAGTTCCTTAAGGGTACTAGTGTACTAGTGTAAACCACTAAACTGGACATATTTCAGATAATAACCGATAATTTTTCAAATCTTTTGGCCTAATCTATTGGTACTCACTTTTTTCTTGGCTGCAGTTATTTAGAGTGACTGCATTCCCAGGACCATCTTTATAGAGTGGTGTCACTGATATGGTGTAGACAGTAAAAGGCTCACCTGGTGTTTAAAATATATATATATATATATATATATATAAATATATAAAATAAATTTAAAGAATATACAAACAAGACTAGAATGTGATCAAGTACATACCCTTTAGAGTGAAACTTGTTTCTAGGGTTTGCTGCCACATGTGGTTTTTGGCAGTACTGTTCCAGACTATTAGATATCCATTGACAGGAACAGTGGGCTTCAACCAGGTGATATGGATAGAACTATGCCGGACAAACACACTCATGTTTGTAATCGGAGGTAGATTCACCTCTGGTCAATGGAAAACAAAAAAAATAATCATGCAATGGCGTTGAAATATCTTTATAAATTATTTATTTTTACTTTTTATAGCTGCTATAAGAGCTACAAACTATATAATTTCATAACATTAAACATAACCGTAATTAGACAAATAAGTATGTGTCACTCTTCAATCAATAAAAAAATTTTGCAAGTGTTGGTAAATTGCTATATTGCTATGGTATAAGAAGAATTAGGTTGAACTGTTTCCCAATGTCAAGGACGCATCCTTGGTTGGGTCTTTCAGACCATGTGCATCTAGACTTCCTAGCATGCAGACAACTCATATGTGGAACGATCTCGCAAGTAGACACGTGTGCATAGGATTATGGGTGCAAATTCACAGGATCCTAGACATCAGAAAGTGAACTATTTTGCCTTACTGTGTTTTGCACACAGAAGGAATGTGACTTCCACATTTAACCCATCCATGCAGTGAAACACACACACCAGTGAACACACTTGCCTGGAGCACGGCGCTCGGGGAGCAGTTAGGGGAGTCAGGTGCCTTGCTCAAGGGCACCTCAGTCGTGTCTTGTCCTGGGTGGGGCTCAAACCTTCCGGTCACGAGACCGGTTCCCTAACCACTAGGCCATGGCTTTGACAAGATTTGGTGATGATTTAATAATGAAGCGTCTTATAAACGCACACGTTAATTATCCTTCCTCGTCATTGGGAAACGGAAAGAGGTTCTGACGTTCAGACATTCTGTTATAGGATAATAATCAACTATAAAGAGGTATCACACCACTCAATTACTGATTATTTTCCTTTAACAGGACACCCGGTTTTACTCCTTAAACATTCCGGTAAATAATCTCACCTTTTTCCATGGCAGGAATCTCAATGGAAGTTTCTTTAAAACTTGTTTCTTTGCTAAACAACGCCACTGTTATTCTGTGTGGATCATTATCTAAATTGAGTATCACATGATTTTGGTTCGGCCGCAAGTGTATGGTTGGGCTGAAAGTCTGAGAGTCGCAGAAGATACGATAGTCATAAAAAGCCTTACATGATGGTGACACTCCCTAAAAGAAACAAAAATCAGATCAGATCATTTCCAAGTCATTCCGTGCCATGTATATAACTGCTAGTTCCTTCTTTATATGCGATCCTACCTGCCACATTAGGTGCACTGTTCTTTTCCCCTTGTCACCCAACACACTTCTAGTTCTCCAGAAATGGAACGGTGAGCTACTTACTGTCGAAAGAAGAAAACGTTTGCGTTAAATGGAAATATAAGATACCTGTGTAAAAAAAACATTAATTAAGGTTATGCTACCATTGAGATAGTTGAGTGCTGTAACTTCACGGCTCCATGGACTCCAGACTGTACCATGATATCTGCTACGCACAGACACGGCATAGTTGGTACATGGTTTCACCTCAGTCACTTCCATGCTACTTAAGTGGTGGTCCAGGTATTTCACCAGAGGCTACAAGACACAGATCAGCGAGTGAAAATCTCACAGCCGTCTTTACAGCACATCGATGGAAATTCACATCTCTCAAACATCCGAATGTTCGTGTAGTATGTTCCTGCATCGAGTGGTGGAAAATGAACTACAGGTGAAGGTTGGCTTTACATAGCGTTTTATTTAGAAAGTCCCATGCACTTCACATTTTAAGGTTCACACATTTTACATGTAGCACATGTGTGTGTTTTTATTTTCACATGTGATTTTATCCAATTCGTGTTCATTTAACACATACTGAGAGTGAGGTTTCATTTTTCAAAATAATTCCAAAATGCAATTGTTTATCACATAACAGATACAGTACTCTTAGAGCAGAGAGGGTTACGTGAAAGTGAAAGTAAAGTGTTTAGTGTAAAGTGATTATCTGTACAGTGAAACATGCACATAAGGGGGTTGTAAACACACTTGCCCAGAGCAGGGGGCAGCTCCCATCCATTGCGCCCAGGGAGCGGTTGGAACGTTAGGTTCCTTGCTTCAGGCGTGTCTTGATAATCACAAGGGCCTCGTTCAAGGGCCCAACTATAGCAGCTTGGCAATGCTAAGGTTTGGTGTTGCTGAGGCTTCAACCCCCAACCTTCTAAGCAGTAACCCAGAGTCTTAACCATTGACCCACACTGCCCTATGTGTAATTTTAGGGCATGTTGAAATGCATCATCTTTATATCACTCCTAAAACACTAATGCTAGCTTTACAGCAAAATAAATCTTCAGTTCATTATATAATTCATTAGACATATAATGTCTGGTACACAAAACAGACTTTAATCATTCAGGACTCACCTTAGTATGTAAACCTTTTTCCTGTAACCGTACTTCAATCTCTATATCTTTCACTTCAGGCCAAGCTGCAAGCCTCCACATCACTCTGAGTCCGGTTGGCAAAGGTTCGGCGATGACATCTTCTGGTGAATCCATTTGAACTAGAGCACATATACAGGATGTCGGTTTACGCAATACCTCAGGGAAACTGACTAATAGTGAGTAGCTGCCTCCAGAATTTTTTTTAAACAATTAAAAAAATAAACCACATTTCAGGCTCACATCTTTTTATCTGAGTCATTAGGGCTTTTAATGATTAAATTATTTAAACCACAACACACCACAGCACACAGGACAGGTTATATTGTGTGAAATGTTTAATAAGAGAGCAGTTCATGGGAGGAAAACCAACCAACATAATAGAGTTGATGCTGTTTTGTACCGGGTGAAATGGGCTCAAATTCTTCCAAGCTGACGTGCAGGACTAATCAACAATCCCCAGGAACATTTAGTTGCAGTTATTTCTGCACAATTGAATCACTCCAGATACTGAAAGCATTTATTTATTATTTATATTTACTTGATTTGGTTCTCTTTATCTATTTTAGGACCTATGTGACTATCTGACGAAGCTTTAGGTCAAATTTATGCACAAATGTAGAACATTCGAAGGTGTTCACAAACTTACAAGCACTACTGTACCTCGTACCATTGTGATTATAACAAGTATACATATCCAACTATTTGTCTAGCTATAGCATGTAAAAAAACAAAAAACAACAACAAACCTGGCTATATATCAAAGACCACACTTTTAGAATGACTTTTCACTTTTCACAAGTGCTTCTTTTCATTTTGAATATATATATTGTTTTGTTATTGTTATTAACAATAATTATTTAATGATGATTTTTATGAACTGGCTAAAAGTCTCTCTGCTTTAATTCAAGGGTGACAAAGGTGTATTAAGAAACTAAAAGTAACTGAACAATTGGCTGCACAGCTGCTCCACCATCCCATCTGTGAAGCATGGGGTTGGTAGCATTATGCTTAAAAACGACTAGTGGACTTTAGAAAATAGATGTAATTGTGAGGAAGGAGGATTATTTAGAAAAAACGAGGATTTTTTTTAAAAAGGAGGATTATTTAGAAATGGGCAGTGGACTAAAAAATTGTATCTAAATGAGAATCCAGGCTGATTTAGACCAGGAATAGGCAAAAGCACAAGCAAAGTATTGTGAGAAGTTAGGCAAGGTTTATGCAAGGCTACCCCAAGAGTTCAAGTTCAAAAGGTGATCCTAAATCTGAAATAAAAGCCAAAAATATCTATTGTTGTGAAATGAATTTTAGCGAAAAACGTAGATGCTCTAATTGAATTAACACAGGAACTGTATGGGACTATATGGGACAAACTTTTAGCCTCAATTGTAAATATACTTAATGTCTTTTATGGTAGACTTTTCTGTTAAAATAACTCCACTTTGGGCAAATCTTTCCTCCTGCTTGTCATTTAAATCACTGATTTGTTGAACTGCCAATGTCATCTACTTACCAATATCCCAACCTTCACTGTACGAAACGTGTTTGGAGATAGCTGTATGTTTGTAGGGGTTCTGTGCAGTCACACTCACATTCAGATTACTATTTAACAGTACAGTTAAATCATTTGTGAATGTGCATTTTGTTTCCCCTTTTGATTCACAAGTGCTTTCTTCATCCTGCCTGCAGAAATCGTACATACATAAAAAGATTACAAACACTCGTTAAAAAAATATATGTATATTTATATGAAGCTGGACAGTCACTTACTTTAGATGGACTGTGTACGTTATATCTGGGGAGAACTGATCATGATCCCACATACAAGTCACTCTAGGGAAGGGTGGATTGGATATCTTTCCAATGCATGAGACATTTTCAGGACTGCTGATAGGAGCTGAGAGAGACATGAGTGGACATTCATTTATTCAGCATATTACATGTGGGGTTTTGCTTTTTTAACATACAGTACTGTGCAGGGTCTTAGCTTAGCTGTATAGGAACACTTTCCAGGAATGGAAAGTCTTAACTGCTAAAAGTCACATATTGACATGTTATGGTTCACATGTGCTTGTATGTGTATTTATTTTCTTTACAGCCTATTAAATAAACCTGGTACAGATTGGTGATTGACTCTATAATAGTATGGGGTTTGTTTAACTAGGACCCCGGTACGATAAAATGGTCAAAATGAACAATGAAGTACTTTTTTTGGAACTGACTTCCCTATTTGACCAATCTGTGCAGGAAAACACATACACACATACACACTAGTAAGCACACAGTAGGGAGCAGTGAGCAGACGTGCCCACACATACCCAGGGCAGCCCCTATCCACAGCACCCAGGGAGAAGTTAGGACTTAAGTGCCTTGTTCAAGGGTACTTAAGCTAAGTCTTATTGGTTGTGATTGAACTGAGGACCTCCAACCACAAGCTTAAGGTGAAGCCCCCTGTGAAACCAAGCCAAGTTACATTTAGATAGATAGATAGATAGATAGATAGATAGATAGATAGATAGATAGATAGATAGATAGATAGATAGATAGATAGATATACTGAACATATATGCATATAAAAAATGCATTATATGAACATATACATTGATGGCCATTGGTAGAGGCCCTTATCCACAGTGACTTACTTTATATTTTATATAACTGATTAGTTGCGGTTTAAGGGTCTTACTCAAGAACCCAGCAATGCCATGGTCACATGTACCAATTCCACTCAAATACCACAAGTTATGAAAATTCTTCAGTAAAGCCAAAACCAGTGAGCTACCACCACACCACCCCTAGAGTTGTGCTGTAAAGCTCATAGCATGAGCCACGTGTCCACGCAACCGCATCTTCCCCTCTAATGCCAAAGAAAGTCAGGCCATGAATGATTTTTATCAAGAAGGGTCTCGACTCTCATCTCGACCTCATCTTTGTTGAAAAGAATGGCTATGTCTTGACTACCAAACTCTAGATCAAACTATCCTCAATATCCTTTCCTTTGGTTCCAATGGTTCCATCAGCACATGGACCAAGAGAAAGTCCACGGTGTCCAACTACAACACACTCAACGTCATGTGGTGTACAAACATATTTGCCAAAGACTCAAATTTCCATCACACCATCACACCATCACAAATACATATGATTACTGATCATACATACCTAGAGTCAATTTCACACATTTATGAAGTATACGCTCTGGGTTTACTAACCACTCATGGCCAAGCCCTTTGCTCTTCACCTAGCCCAGTTTATCCTAATATTACATAAACAGCATTTGTTTACCTGCATCCTTATCAGCTGCCTGACATCATATCATTGTAATAGGTAGTTTGCATGCTTAACATGTTTAGTACTCACGGTATGTCCAGATGAAAGTGCCATCCAATATGACAGGCGTAGAATTGTTAAAAAAACACTCCACTGTCCCTTTTTCTACGGAGACATTGGTAATGGACACAGAGGCGATAGTGGAGTTGAAGTCATAAAACCTCTTATGTATTTTCCTCCCATTAAGAGCGCAGTAGATGTTGTTGGGATCGAACGGCATCTCTGGGCCGCAGACGCCGCTGGGTGGAGCTTTGAGAAACACTGTTAAATTGGAGCCATATGGAATGACTGGTGTATCCAGAAAAATTTCGCAGGCATCCTGATCTGAAAATTAAACAGCTTACAATTAAACTCATAAATCAGGGGGAACAGACAGCCACATCTGATGTGTAGGGACAAACCAGTGAACCCATTTATAGTGCAAAGATAAGCATTGGAAAGAGGAGGTAAAATGTTTTATAGATGAATTGATAGATTTTTGTTCAGGTTAAAGTTTGGATGTTAGAAAATTCGTAATAAAGGAGCTTTTGGCAGACATCGTTTCAGTTTTATTTTCCTCTCCCTGCTTCACATTCTCAAACTGAACCTCAGGAAGAAGAAATCAACTGTCCCTATCCATGTCCACTGGGACTTGGAGCTACATCTTATACCACAATTTAAATCTTAAGGGCTATCCTTCATTACATTCAATACTGTACAATGTACACTATATCCAACACAAAAGCTGTGTACTACCCCAGTGTCAAGAAAGAATAGTTTAGCACTAGGGTGTTTTTCTGAGAAAGCTGCGCATGTGTACACATTTTAAGAGCAGATGTGCATCAGTTTAACAATACAACAGCATGAACCTCAGGAAGAGGATATGCTGTCGTTTATCTCAACCTCATGTTTTGGAACTTCATGCAAAAACTACATTCATTTCCCTTCCCTATACAATACACTGAAGTGCCAGAAAGACTGGTACACCAGTCTAGTACTTGGTAGGTCTAGTACTTAACAAGGCATGGACTTTACAGGCTTGCTGAAATATTCATCATGCAATAAACACCATACAACATAGTTCCTGTAGAACAGTCCACAATTCGATTGTAATTCGAGACGTAGGATTTTTGTTTTCCACAGCGTGTTCAATGGCATCCCAGATGTGTTTGATAACGTTGTGTCAAGTCAAGTGGTTTTCATTGTCATTTCAACCATATACAGTGGATCACAGTACACAGTACATAGTACACAACGTTCCTCCAGGACCAGTGTGCTACACAGAACAATAAACTACACAATGTAACAAAAAGTGCACATGTGCAACAACGCAAAACGATTTACAATAATTATACGCAAGACAATATACAATAACTATGAATGATAAAAATAAATAAATGGAGGGGACAATGCTGTTAGCCCAGTGGTAGTGGGAGCGTTAAGGTGAGGTTATGTCCATTATTGGTATAAATATAATATAAACAGTGTACTCATATTTAGCATCTGGTGACTTAGGTAGGAATGGCAAAGTGGCCAAGTTACCAGATCTCACCATTGATCTAGATCACATCTGGAATGCCATGCAATGAGCTGTGGAACACAAAAATCTCTAACCATAATTTGGTGTCTGCAGACGTACGTAGAGACACGTTGTCCTGCTGGATAAGCCTTTAAGAATGAATGCAGGACAGTGCAGGTGTATACAGGGACAGGGAGGCTCACGTAGCATCCACCTGTCAGAGACGTCTCTAGACATACCAGGGGTCCCAGCTAAACAAACCCCACTGCATTATGAAGCCACCACCAATCTGTATCATTTGTCTGGTACTTCAGTCTACACCCTCCTCCATCCCCTGGTTAATTACTCTACCACAATAAATGTTTAAAGGCACTGAATGAGCCTGGAGATTACATCTAGTCTAAGTTGTAGGATGCCTGAAAGTGCGTTTAATGGATTTGAGAGAGGCTATTAACAGGCTGGGAAAATCCACAAGCTCATGCGCTTCCTTAGGATGAGTCTGATGTTTCCAGTAACAGTAATGACATAGGGCAAATAGGGTAATGGGTATTATTTCTAATTAGTAGAGACTAATATAATATAAAAACAACTCACCTCTAAACAATACCTGAAGGATCATAAGAAGCAAAGAAGCCAGCATGGTTACAGATCCAATTTTTTTCTTTTAATAAAATGCGCAAAGAGGTCTTTTTTTCATCTTTCTGAAGCTGGAAACGCCAAAGTCAGGTCCAGACGTGTACTTCTGATTAATTAATGATGAATACTGGTGTATAAGAAGAAGAAAAACTGAAGAAGAAGAAGAAGAAGAAGAAGAAAAAGAAGGAGAAGGAGAAGGAGAAGAAGGGAGCGCCGGTGCGCCACTCAGTCAGCCTTGGATTGGTGCGCCAGTGCCGTGCGCTTTTCCGCAAAAAAGCCAATATTATAAAGAAATCCAGTAGTCATCATAGGATAAAACAAAGACAGGATCATGCTGAAATGTGTTCACCTCTCGGGCCAGTCTCAGAAGCGCGGTGTGGAGTCGGAAGCACGCGTTTTTTTTTTTTAAACAGAGGTGTTGCGACACTCACCCGCCTGTAGCTGATAATAATGAGGAAATGCAGCGCAGCGCACTGACTCCAGCATTTAATAACACAGCACAGTAGGTGGAGTAAACATGTTTTATTGTAAGGACTGGTGTATTGGAAGAAAAAAAAACAGTTCAGGATGTGGTTATGGAGCAGGAACTAAACCAAACAAAGTTATATTGAACAAGTATTTAATCTATCGACCTGGCATCCAGCCATCCAAGCAGGGATGCATAAAACTGCAAGTCACCTCCCCATCCTGGTCTGTATGAACCATGAATAAAAACCTGAAACCAAGCATACAAACTGCATACATCACTGCTGGGTGGTGATAAAAAGCACCATCACCCCAAGGCAACTGGCTCCTTTCTTGCTTTTTTTCACCCCACAAACATCCACATCACATTTTTTTCCCCCAACATGTTCAGACTTAACCAACAGTGACAACATGCTGAATCACTCCTTTTTAATTCAACCCATATGGAAAAATCCACAGTTTTTCCTTCTTTTCATGGACACTTGGTGGTAATAAAAGTTATCCATGTATTATCCAACAGTTCCAGTCTTGTCAGGTCATATTAGGTATAGCTGCACTATAGGACATGTCAAGTTATATCGTTCCACTTGGCAGATAAAATTTCATCTGCAAGCTCAACTGGTTCATCCTGTTCAGAGTCACAGGAGTTGATGTTGCACAAGTTTCCACACAAGCACCATATGTGGACATCATGCAGAAACTTAAAGCAAACTCAAGAAGAGACCATGTGATGTGACATTTCAAATAAGGCAGATTCAGCACGGTTTTGACTTTCTAGGTACTGAACCTGTGACCAGAGGGTTGCCAATTCCATCCCCCATCCTGACAAGACAAGACAAGACTAAAATGCCCTTAAGCAAGGCACCTAGCCTCCAACTGGTCTCCAGGTGTCATGGATAGGGTTGGCCACAGGTCCGGGCAAGAAATGGCATAACAAAAGACATGACTTTTGGGTTGAATTTGATGATATTTACATCCAAATCAGGTAAACAGTGCAAGAATTACAGAACTTTTTATACATGGTTTCTTAATTTAGCTGATTCTTGGCCAGGTGTTTTGTTTTCTCATTGTTTCCCAAACAAAGAAGTTAAATTCAAGTCTGGGCTATCTGCATTGTTACAGTTAACTATGGTGCCCAAAGAGCTGTCACAGGCGCTGGACGAACGACACACATTTTTAAGCGAGGCCAAATCCAGATGTAAACCACTGGGATGACTCAATAATTGTAAGACTATATTAGAGCTAAAAGCAAGTACAGTTCAAGAACCTCATCTTGTAGCCAGATAAGAATGTACGAGAAAGCAGGGAAGAGAACAGTTACAAGAGCTAGAGCTGCTCATGATGCAAAGTAAGCACTTATGATGTCGGTATGAATGAAGGGCAGTGGAACCGTTTCCTGTGTATTAATTGATGACTGGTATTATCTACTTAGGATGCAACTTAATACTTTAAACTCTATTATACAGCATGTCATGGTACAGACAATGACCTGGAGCACATTTGTTAGTTCATCTGATTAAGCTTGCTCCCTTAAATCCTTGTATTGCCTGCACTCAAATTGACCCAGGACACATTTGGGGACTTAAAAACAATTCTAAAATAAACTTCATAAACCATTGACAGACTTTCTTTATCTCAATACCAAACAATAGATATAACATGTTTAATTATTGCAATTAGTACCTACTAGAACACAATTAATAATAAAAGTTTGATTAGTTTTTTTTTTCTGAGGTTATAACTGATATTAAACATCCACTATAATCAAAACTTGGGCATCATAAATTGTGTGTGTGTATGCAAGTCAAACTGACCCAACGCCCATAGGAATGATGGAAATGTGTTGGTAAAGCAGCATGTGCGCGCAATTATTTTTTGGTTGTCAAATGTTTATCACAGAAAATGAGCAAAGGCCATTGAGTTTCAGAAGGAAAGAAAATTTGCAAAAATCAGAAATGGGTAAAAAAAATTTTTTAAAAAAATGACCAGAATACCACACAATGGTTAGAAAAAGCAGGCTGAGTTTAAAAGACTACATAGACTGAAGTACCAGAAAAATGTGATTACCAGTTAATAAATGGTAGGTCACCCACATGGGCGTAGACTCCACAAGAACATGGGCAATAAACAGCATACTTCCTGCAGAACGTTGGACAATTCTGTTGTATTACGAGGTGTATCCTTGGGTTGCATGTTATTCCAGATATGTTCGATAAAATTAAGTTTTCCCAAACCCATCAAAAATGAACGCAGGAAAAAATTGGTGCAACTCATCAGAAGAGAGGCACACATGATGTTCACTTATTACAGCTGCATACAACAGTTATCCCTACACTGTTCACATATATTGAAAAAGTCAATTTAAACAATAAAAATTATGTTTTCAATTCACTCTCCAAACCATCTCTCCTACTTTTTCCAACATCCATTTTGTTAAACTTTAGATCTTTCTTTTTGAATACTGCCCCAAAATAGTAAGTGTGCCTGTGTGGACTTGTGTAGTAAAATACTGGTGTCAAACACATTTACATAATTTGCCATTTGTAACCAAAAGAACCATACCATATATCGAGGAAGCAGCTATGGGCTACACAGAGTTGTTTTAGCTATACAGAGATCTACATGGTGGGTGTAGCTAATAAAAAAAAAAATAAAAAAAAAATAAAAAAACACATTATAGCCTGCAAGCATGAAACATGGCAGAGGTAACCTTCTGTTGTGCGAATTTATTGGCATGCCAAAACAATGGCAAAACAATTTCTTTTAACAAACGCCATCACACAAATATTGATCAAAATGCAACCTGGAAACTTATGGCAGAAATGAGCTATTTGTTGAAATAGAGAAAATGCAACCTTCAGTTTAAAGCTTTTACAAAAATCAATGTACTTTTGTGTACTGAAGAATCCACACCGTGACGTCAATCTGCTAGCAGTTCTACTGGAAAACCAAAAGAAAACCATTAAGTGCACAATCAGTTCAGTGATTCACCTCAAAATTCCTGACATTAAATTGTAAAGCATAACTTCGGGTTGAACCTGTGACTATTTCAGTGTCATAGCTCAAGGCCTGCCATTCTCTACTTTCTTTAGGCCCATAGGCATCTTTTCTTTAACACAAAAAAGTACAAGTAAAAAAAAAAAAACAGGAATATTGCAAAACAAAAACATAAAAGTAACTCCCGGCATCTACTCCCAGTCGTCGTCATCAGCTCCTGCAGTGGTGGTCTGTGCAGCTGGTTGCAGTGCCTGGCTCTTCACAGAGAATCCGCTCTAATTACAGACAACCACATGTAGAAAGTCATGGTGTACATTAGAACATTCACAACAAGTGACGCTATAATGTAATGTTAAAATATAATGTCATGTGAATGTCGTTACCCTGCGAGTGTCTGTAGAGGCAAACACTTTACCACGTGGGTTGATCGCTGTGGTGCCATGAGCACTGAATGCAATTTCCTCCAGCCATGAAGGAACTTCCTGCTGGGCCTGAACAAAAGAGGAAACTGTTAAGCTTAAATAGCCTTAATAAAGAAAAACAGGCCCTGAAGAATATTCTGGTTTTAATAAAAGCACAAACCCCTGAGAGGACTTTGACCAGCGAACGGGCTAAAGGCGTATCAGGCTCTGGGTCAAAAAAGGACACAGCTCTTCCTGTGTTTCCACATCGGCCCGTTCTCCCGATGCGGTGAACATACTCGTCAATGTCTTTTGGAAGGTCAAAGTTCACCACATGCTGGACATGTTCAATGTCTAGTCCTCTGGCAGCAACCGAAGTAGCTACCAGCACAGGACACTGGCCTATGCGGAAGTCACTGAGAGCTTTCTCCCGCTCTCGCTGTTCCCGATCGCTGTGCACAAAGAGAATGACAATGGTTCTGAGGTCATTTACCCCTCAGGGTCACAGATTAAATAAATGGTTATAATAAAACTCAGACTTTTACTGGGAAGAAAAATCAGACAAGTTTAATGTCAGTATAACCTGCTGAAATATCAGCAATGCAAAAAATAAATAAAATGAAAAATAAGAGTCTAGTCAAACAAGCACATAGATAAGAAAACATCAAAACTCACTAGGAAGTAGAAATTACTTGGGTGTGCCTGCACTGGTACATACCCATGGATGCTAGTAGTGGGCACGTTCTCCTGACACAGAAATGTTGCTATAAAATCTGCACTTCTTTTGGTTTCAACAAAGACCATTGTTCTCTCGGTCCCTGAGGATGTACAGCAAAACATGACCTTTTTTACATTACCACCTGACCACAGGACATTTGTTTGCCTCAACTCTGCTTTGCATTTCGCAACTGTAACTGCACGGAGGTTTCCATTATATGATTTTACACGAAATGTTTAGGGTACTAAAACATCTGCTTATTTGGGTAATAAAACAAATATAAAATATGAACAGAATAGTACAAATAAGATCAATACATTGATTTAGCTGTTTGCAAACACCAAATATTACAAAATCTGAACATTTTTCACAGGAGTAAGACCTGCCAAACTTAAAAGAATTGAGTACATCCCCAACAACCAAAACCCTAGATATGTAAAAAAATATATATTATCTTTAAAATAAGCCTGGGGCAACCACTGTCACAACAAGATATACTACTATTTTTCAAGTTTAAAGGTTTATGTTTTGTTATGCTTTCGCAACACTGTACTAACAGTCATACTAATAAAGCAATTTTGAATTGAATTTAAGCCTGGCAGGTAAGATTATAATAAAAAATACGAGTCGGGTAATTTCAGATATTAAGAAAGGATGAGGAGTAACATGACATTAAATGCCTATTGTGTCAGTTGCCATCACATTGGCCATGGCAATAGGCCTAATGAAGGCTGTGCCCTGTTGAGGGAACTGAGCATGGTTGATAAACCTACCAATGTACTTGTACGTGGTACTAAGGTTCAGAAAAAGTGTACTTGCACTCTTAGTGTCCGTTCACTTCATTTATTGTAGGATGCAGTTAAACTTGCATAACTTAAGAATATGCAAGTTTTTACTTTTCCACCACAAGTTAGTGTAAACTAACGTGATCCATCAATGAATAAACTGACGGGCTTTACCAGTGGTCAAAATGACTATATTGTATACCAAATATACATGTTTTTTTTTTTTTAGGATTTCATTTCAAATTAAAAATCTAATTCTCATGTTTCATTAAAAACAGCACCATATGAGCATCTATCACTGCTGCACACTGCCATATGTCAGGAGTAGGTCAAGTTTGAGTCACCTATTGTCCTTAGCAGCTCCAGCAGCTGCTCCCTCTTTGAGAACTGAGAGACTTGTATGATCTGCTGGTTTATGTCACTGCAGGCTCCTCCCACCACCCCTACAGCCAGGAACAGATAATCCACCTTTAGGAAATCAGCTGCCAGTCTACAAACAGACATATTACAAACATTCAGGGCTTTTGGGACCTTAATGAGAATATTTAAAATGGGGCATAGTGTGTTAGACATCTAGGGACAACGTAATAAAGACTAATAAAATATCCAAAACTCCAAAACATTCTGTAACTTATCTAATATAAAACTCCTTTTCTTGCATGGCTTAGGGAGGAGTATACCATCCCTACCATGAGCACGCACAACCATTTTTGTTCTTGTTAACTCCAAGTCAGATGACAGAAATACAACCCTTGTTATCTAGAAATTCGACGGATGTTAAACAGAAACCTATAAGAAACCAATGCGGTGACGATTTCTGCAAGTTCAACATTTTTCAGTATCAGCTGTTTATAAATCTGTCCTCTCACAGAACACGTAATGCTGAATGTTACATTTTCTCAGGTTTTTGGTTTCTCAGTTACATGACGCACTGTGAGAGATGATGGAGCAACTGCTCACAGTAATTGTTGGCAAACTGCTACAGTCCAAGAGAACAACATTCTGAAAAATTACGAGAAATAATCAGGAATAATTGTTCAACAAAGAGTTTAACTAGTTATCAGACCTTTGAATATCTTCTGGATAAGTGGCACTGAACATCAGGGTTTGCCGCTGTTCTTTAGAAGGCATCCCCGGAGAATTCACCAGCTTTCGCATATCTGACTCAAAGCCCATGTCCAACATTCGGTCAGCTTCATCCAGCACCAAATAACGAACTTTACTCAGTCCAACCTGGGGAACAGAAATAATTATATTTACACCTTGGGAGCCCTCAAAGCACCTGTTAAGAACTGCAATATTTATCTGATGTCAGTATCAAATAGATGATTACGGAAAATTAAGGTTGTTTTTTTTCTGATTTACAGCATTATAGTTGAACAAAACCAGAGTGCATTGGCCTAGTTTACTAGACTGAGGCCAGTGGTAGTGCAGCTCCACAAAGTCACACAACGTTCTCAGGCAGTATTAAAGAACACAAACAGACTCGCTCACAGCAAACAGACCGAGCGGCAATAAAGGTTTAATGTAATTGCGTGTGTTTGTGTGTATATGACCGATAAATGAACTCTAAATGATGAGTCTGAGTTGCACAAGCACAGAAAAAAAAAGGTAGCTAAACCTTCATGCCTGGTGATTGAAATACACTAAGCAACAAAAGATCATACTAAAGTTATTATGGGCAAAGGACATGCTATTTTTCATCATAGTCGTAAAAACTTGCTTTTATTTAAAGCAAAATCGTTATCCAATATAAATGAGTCACTGTCATTATGACAGGGGAATAATCATCAGATTAACTGATGCCAAACAACGTTCCTCCCTAGTCTATTTTTAAGGTTACTGTTGTTTTGTCCCAGTAATATGTAAAACAAAATGCAAAATGATATTTATTACAAGTCATTTTATAAAGCCACAGTTAAGGTGATCAGCTGATTTGCCTATTAGTTAACATGAACAATCAATTACTAAAATATTGTTAGCAGCCTGATGTATCGTATGATACAGAACTGGCTTTCAATTTAACCAAAAACAGAAGTGCACAGCTGAGAGTAATACTTATATTTTGAACCTTGAAATATTTACTTAAATATAAAAAAAAGACAGGCAATAAAATACATAACGTTAATTACCTTTCCACGACCAATAATGTCAAGCATTCTTCCAGGTGTCCCACACAACACGTTACAACCCTTCAACACTTCTCGGATTGTAAAACCAGTGCTTGTGCCTCCATAAACAACAACAGGACGCACACAAGTGCTACAAGAGATTTACAAATGTGTTTAAGTATTTCGCAGTAAATTAATGTCATAGTTCTGCTGCACATACACTTCTTATTTACACAACTAAACAGTTACAGGTTAAGAGCCTTGCTCAAGTGTCCAGCAGTGGCAGGTTGGTGGTGGGATTTTGAACTCATGACCTTTTATTCAGAAGTACAACATCTTGACCACCGAACTACCACTGCCCACTGTTTTATGTGAAATTTACCACTCAAAAGAAAGTGAGGAGGGGGGGGGGGTGCTCAAAATGTCTAAGACAAGAGGTTAATACCCATAGGCAAACTTGCGGGCCTCAAGGTAAATCTGATTAATGAGTTCTCTGGTGGGGGCCACGATGATGACTTCAGGCTCCTGCAACTCACTGAACTTGCTGGCTGCCGTACCATCACTCATAAGGCGCTGCAGAATAGGCAGCAGGAAGGCGGCCTGAGGATGGCATATTTAAAAAAAAAAAAAGATGAAAAATTAAACGGAAAGACAGACAGCAATATAGATGGCCAACCCACACAGCAGATTTATCCGGTTTTAACCACTTAGGGCGATGACTTCCACCGAGTTCATTTACAGTGGGCAATCAGCAAAACCACAGTAAATCAGAAGAATACTTGAATACAATTTTTACATGATATGCATCACAATAGTAGTTTAAAGATGGTAAACAAAAATTGCTCCATAAAAAATGGTTTAATAATATTCACTTGATGTCTACAAGAACAATTAAAATACACAAAGTGAAAGACTACCATTTTAAAGCATCAACTAGCTGTTTCTACTTGATTCATACTTGTTACATTTGCAACCTTAGGTGTATTAAGACATACACCAATCGGCTATAACATTAACATCACCCACCGAAACAGCTCTGACCCATCAAGCTATGGTTTCCTGTAAGACCTCTGATGGTGTGCTGCAGTATTTGGCAGCAAGATATTCACAGCAGATCCTTCTGTCTATCCTCGGAGATTGGACCAGAAGGTCTCGGCTGGTTTACCGGTTGCTGGTTCACTGTTTGTCCCTTCTTTACACCAACTTTTGGTAGGTATTAACCACTGTATACTGGGAACTCTACAACACTTGATGCTTTAGAGACGCTCGGACCCAGTCGTTTAGCAATCACAGTTTGTCAAGGTTGCACGTTTCCTGCTTCCAACACATCAATTTTGAGAACTGACATTCAGTTGCTGCCTAATACACCCCACCCCTTGACATCAAGATAATCAATGATATTCACTTTATCCATCAGTTTCTTTAATGTTATAGCTGATTGTATAACCATATTCAGAGCAACACTAGGTCTGCAACTAGAAAATGAGTTGTTACTTGAGTCATAATGGCAGCTTTTCACTACCTAATATACAAAAAGTTGGCTGTGAAAAAATTGAATAAGCCAAATGCCACACATCTAAGCAAGTGAGCACTTACTGTTTTTCCAGATCCAGTCTGGGCACAAGCCATAAGATCCCTTCCGGCCGATATGATGGGAATACCATACTTCTGAACGGGAGTAGGTTTCTCGTATCCTGACTTGGCAATATTTCTGTTGAGTGTCTCACACAGTTGTGCTTCTTCAAATGTCTTTACAAAAAATAAATATGAATACATAAATTTAATATATAAATAATACAAATGATATTCTTCCAAAAGGGGGGAAATCCCTTTATGGATAAAAAATATAAAAAAATATAAGACAGAAGGAAATAAAAGATCCCTACTCACCATGATTGCTTTGGGTGGGTTGCTTCCACTTACATCCACAAGGATGTCATCGTACTTGGCAAAGTTAATGCCTGTTGCATAGTGGGCAAAAATGGCGCTCTCCTCTTCAGGTGGTGGAGGAGGTACATAATTGACCTTAGGTCCTACAGGATTATGAAAGCTTGTTTAATTTTGATTTGGTAGTGAAGCAAACTTAGTGTCCAAGATACTAACAGGAAGAGAAATTACAAACCTGCAGTCCCATCATCTTCATTTCCCTCATTATCCTTCTGTGATCCTAATAAATAAACAGGAAATGAATTGTTAATCTTAAATCCATAACTGCCTTTTCGTATCATAGCCACAGTTACAGCATGAACTTACGTTTGGAGAACACCTCCTCACCCCGTCCTCTATATCCTAAATATAGTTAAACAAACAGCAACATATAAAACAATCCCAACACTACAGCCCTATTTGGACGGAATTAGGTTGCTCGCAACAGCAATACACAGCAATACAATCACCACAGGTACAGACTTTGGGTAGTGGGGTACTTTTCAATAAAGCCAGATTCTTGTGTCAGTCACAGGATCATGCTCCATTTACAACACAGCACAGCATTCATGCAGTTGCAGAGGCAGGGGAGTAGGGAAGACATGTTGGCTCTTATGTCACTTTGGCACAACAAAGTTATCGGAACTATTTGAAAAGAGAGTACACTAAACCCAAAACATAACACGAATCCATCTTGCAATTCAGAAAGCGTATAATATCAGTGGATACACATGCTATGGGACTTAAAACAAGGATAAACACTGAGAGTATCTGGAAGTCACACCGAAACACCCGGATAGAGCTTAAGTGAGAAGTAAAAACATCCTTCATGCACATTTTCAAGCAGAATTGTGAAGTCTATTATATGATAAACTAGTAGCTGATAAAAAAAAAAATGATAGCATCACCTCCACCAAAACTTCTCCTGCTCTCTCCATCACCATCTAAGAATAAATACAAACAAATAAATAAAGATCAGCAATAATAGCTTTGTTAATCTACAGTCCTCTGTAAAAGGATTCTTTAAACACATCTTGATGCAGAGTTTAATCAGGTGTGTTTGAACAGGTTAATCACCAAACCAAGCTGATGTGTTCTTACCTGCTTCAAAGCCTATTTATTCTTACCATGCTGGAAAGCTCCACGGCCTCGTCCCCCACGCCCACCTCTGCTACCAAAGCCACTTTTGAAACCTGCAAAAAAATAAAAATTCATGAGAATATGAACAGAAATATTTATTGTTCTTATACACTGATGTAACTGTGAGGCTGCTAACCTTCATCATTCTCATTTTCATCACCACCTAGTAATGAAGGCAGAAATAAAAAGACAAAGATCAGCAAAACTTTATTTACTGCTTCTGTTAAACAACAATCCTCTATATCGGGATGCCTGGAGCAGATTTAGTGGAGGAGTTTACTCAAGCATGGTAGGGCTGGGTCTCAGTATTTATGCATTAATTTCTTGGGTAGTTATTTGTGTTTCATTCTGGGATTCGGATACATGCTTTCCTACTTCAGTAAATGTGATTTGCCAAATCTGTCAGCACATCTTGCAGTATAATGTATACTTTTTCATTGCACATTTAAAATGTGGAAAGATTTTCTCAGCTCCTCCACATGTCTCAGCTCTGCTGCACTCATGCTTAAATCAGGTTGGGGGCAGTAAGTACAAGCAAAAATACTGGAGCTCTGCTGTCTGGAAACATTTTACTTTAAACCATGACAAGACAATAGAGGTGTGACAAATGTTTGATCTGACCACTAACACTGCTTGTGTTACGGCCATTTGAACCCTTTTCGAGCATTTTTTTTAAAGCCTGGCCACACTTAAGACCAGAAGCTCTTGATTATCAGAAAACGTGGACAAACTCATCTTCTTCTTGATACACAATATAAAGAGGATTTAGCTTGTCAAATTGCCCTTTTTTTTGTGAAAGCCTTAAAACAAACTCACTTAAATAACGGCACCAATTTATTAATTTGTTTTATTGCATATAAAGTAATTACCCAATCAGGCCCTGTGTGTCACCAAACTGGACTGTTGTATGGCTTGCCTGTTCTAAAACCTTTTTGTTTTTACCTTGCTGGAAAGCTCCACGCCGCCCTCTTCCCCCACGCCCACATCTGCCACTAAAGCCACTTTTGAAACCTGCAAAAAAAAAAAAATAAAAAAATCATGAGAATATTATCAAGTATATATATATATATATATATACTGATATAAATATACTGATAGCTGTGTGGCATCTTACCTTCATCATTGCCATTTTCATCACCTTCTAACAGAGAGAAAGAGATTGCATGTTAACACACACACCATGGCTTAAACCGAGTCAACTAGATACTGAAACACTATAAGGTTACCAGAGTTGAAGGAATTCCTAAATCCTCCTCTTCCTCGTCCTGCTATGACAATATTAAAGATCAAATACAGAGCTAAGAGAAGTAGTACGAATCAAACTTGACCCTGACTACTTGCCTCTGCCTCCCCTTCCCCTGAACCCGTCTCCACCACTGTTCCAGGAGCAGCCACCATCACCTACAGGAAAAGGAAACATAGACGTAAGCCTCTCACAGTAGTGTGGTGTATAAAGATTAAAATAAAATCAAGACCTACAAACCTTCATTTCCATTTTCATCCTTTCCTGCATAAAAATATAAACAGTAAAGACAATACATTTCTTATAAACCACAAAAAAAAAAAAAACAAAAAAAAAAAAACACACAAATGAAGAAGGGGGGGGGGGGTCACCTGAACTGAAGTTCTTGAAACCTCCACCACCTCCCCTAAAGCCCAGACCTAATGGAGGAAACGATTAAAGAAAAATTTGTAACACTTACCATTGATGATTACCAGGCTAAATAACATAGAACAAGTGGTTCACCTGTGTTTTCCCCTTGAGTCTCAAAACCAACACTACTAGTTTTCCAAGCTAGTTCCTCGCTGTCTATAAACACACATTAACTGTTAGTCAGTGTATAACTCCTTACTCATTACATCATACAGAAACACTATATGGCCAAAAGTATGTGGACATACGAGCATCACATCCATATGTGGATCTTTTACAAACTGTTGCCACAAAGTTATAAGCACACAATGGTGTAGAAAGTCTTTGCATGTGGTGGCAGCACTTCCCTTCCCTGGAACTGAAGGGTCTGAACATGCTTCAGCATAATGACCCAGTGCATAGTGGGGGGAAAAAAAAATGTCAGCTACAAAAAAAAAACCACACAAGGTGAGTCACTGAAATAAGCCTACTTCACTACAAATTTTCATCACAAGATGACTGTTCATAAGGAATACTGACTGACCGTCCCGGTCCATCCTTGTTACAGCTTGACGCAATAGACACGGCCTGTGCGATATTACCAAAAACTCATATCCCAATATAGGTCCATTCATATCCTGATAACGATACATATCACGTTCAACATCTGTGTCTGTAGCTAAAAAAAGCACAAGTTTTACGCACCTCCAGTTGCCCTGACAACAGCCTTTGGAGTGTAAACTTCCGGTTTGAGAAAAAAAACACAAACATGGAACTAAAATCAAATGACTAAGATACTAAGATATTGCTGTTTTGTTTACATCTCACCAAAAACGGACAATATTGCTGCTAATACAAAGTGTTTGTTTACAAAAATGGACAATATTGCACCTTACTGCTCCCATTACCAGTAGGCTACCTGCACTACCCCCTCCCTATATTTTTCTACTGTGTAGTGTATTTATTGTATATTGTCTTGTGTATTTATTG
>JAOVVF010000008.1:2956488-2976274 GCA_028565595.1 Duopalatinus emarginatus
CTGACTAAATAAACCAGGTCATTTTTAAGTCTGACTAAATAAACCAGGTCATTTTTAAGTCTGACTAAATAAACCAGATCATTTTTAAGTCTGACTAAATAAACCAGATCATTTTAAGTCTGATTAAATAAACCAGATCATTTTTAAGTCTGATTAAATAAACCAGGTAATTTTGAAGTCTGACTAAATAAACCAGGTCATTTTAAGTCTGATTAAATAAACCAGGTCATTTTAAGTCTGATTAAATAAACCAGGTCATTTTAAGTCTGACTAAATAAACCAGGTCATTTTAAGTCTGATTAAATAAACCAGGTCATTTTAAGTCTGATTAAATAAACCAGGTCAATTTTCTGGTAAAAACACTGAATAAATGTTGAATCTGCTCTTCTGTATTAAACGATAGAGCAGGTTTATTCTGAGTGAAGGTCAGGATCACACTGAGCTCTGCCTCATTAAGACCTGTTAGTTATTCTCCTGTTTTGTGTTGTCATGTGATCAGAGAGACATTATCATGGGTTATAATAACTAAACATGTGAATACCCCCCCCCCCCACACACACACACCCTACACACACACACACACACACACACACAAAAGTCCGCGTATAGTGTACGACCGTCTCCAGCCTGGAGAAGTGCAGCTGCTCGACATGGACTTGAGACGTCTGGAGGGATTTTGAGCCATGCTGTCTGAATATTCAAACACAGCTCTGTAATATTTGTAGGTTGAGGATGATTGGACCTGTCCACCACACCCCATAAATGCTCGATGAGGCTGGGGCTTGATTGGACGGTGTATCATCCAGCTGAAACATCCCATCATTGTCATTAAGAACACACTCCACAACAGCATGGAAGCACCATCAGCCTACACAGTGCCTTGTTGACACTGGTGTCCATGGCTTCATGTGGACTGCACCATACACCAGCAGCCTGAAACAATTGGTACCATGACTCATCAGATCACACCATGTGCTGCTAGTGCTCTAGGGTCCAGTTAGAGACCTCACAAGCCCTGGAGAGGCTCTGTGTCTGGTATCATGTGTTACTAATCATCCTCATGTGTCCCCTTGTGCCTTGTTATTGAGGTTATTTAAGGTGTTTTTGTCTAGTTTTGTGATGTTACTCATGTTGCACTTGTTTCTCGTTCCTGATTACAGCCTTGTCTTGTATTTATTTATGCCTCACTGTAATTTAAATAAAAGCAGATATAATTAATCCAGCTGCAGAAAACAACCGATTACGTCTCCGAGATGGACGTTCAGGAATCAGAGACGGAAGACGGTGCAGGTATTTCCACGCTGAAAGCAATCAGACACCGAGGCAGGACAAAAGCTGACTTATTTCCCCACACGGCTGCTCGCTGTTTATGGAAAAGGAGCTTAACCCAAACAGTGGCGTCATCCACGTGGGACAGAGGACGCACGTGTCTCGCGGCTCTCATAGTTGTGCAGGAGGAACTTCTGTTCTCACTGAGGGATCGGATAAAGATCGGATCTTTAATCTGAACCTTTTCTAACAAGCTGCAGATGCTCAGGTCTGCGGAGGTCGAGATTAATAAGATCACGCGTGATTTAGCCTCGTCGTATGTAAGTGTGTAATTGAGAGCAGGACTTCGGTTTCAGAGTCTGATTCTGGGTCAGATTAGATGAGCAGTGCTGCATTTTTAATGCCGTGAGTTCTTTTATTTAGTCCAGAGCCTGATCGGTAGAAGGTAGAACGTTCACATGAACATGAAGTCACTGGACTTTAATATTTAGTAGAACATCTGCTGTAATTAGTTTTTAGAAGTAAAGCTTTAACCTCAGACATCTTCAGGACAGGGCGTTCGTCTTATTTTAAAGACAGACTGGTTCAGAGCCAGTCATCACCAGATGGGTGTGGGTTCAAATCCCCTGTGCTGACAAAACTCTAGCGATGTGCCCCCGAGGAAAAGCACGTCCAGTTGCCCCGCCAGGCACCACTCGTTTGGTCGCTCCTAGTGAATGTGTTTCACTTCATGGCTGGTTTAATGTGGAGGTCAAATTCCTCCATGTGTGCAAGTACAGTGGTCAATAAGTGGTTAAATTTTACTTTAATATTGTTCTTATTGTTTACCTGCTTATCTGATTCGAAGGCCATAAACAGCCTCAGTTTTTGTTCTATTTCAGATAGAAATAAGCGTTAATATGGACACTGAAATGCCAGAAAAACTGGCGCACCCGTTTTTAATACTTGGTAGGTCCCCTACAGGGCATGAGCTCCATGAGCTTGTGAAAATATATTCTGTTGAGATCTGGTGTCTTGGGTAAAGCCAAACCCATCAGAATGATTGCCTGAGGTTAAAAAAAATACATTCTAAGGTTAAAAAAAGTACATTTGGGGATTCAAAAAACGGCTGTGATGTGATGTCATGCGTCACATGACATTGGAAAGATGTCGGATCTAGTGCGTCCGAGGCTGTGCATCCTGCTCACTCGCATACTGGAACTGCGTACTGCTTTAACAGTAAAACAGTACACACTGCTTCACATTCAGTATGTGCTGCTTGAGTATGCAACTCAGGGACACAGCCACAGTGTTCACCTGTCAGAGATGTCTGTAGATGTACCAGGGGTCAGTTAGACAAGCGCCATACCATTACGGAGCCACCACCAGTCTATTTATTTTGCATTATCTCCTCTTCGCACCCGTTTTTGGCACTTCAGCGTTTATAAAATGTAAAATCCAGATTCTATACTGAACTGACTGAGTCGCTGACCTTGTCTCCGATCCGCTCGTTTCTGGGTCCTGATCTAGACTCTGTGAGCCGAACCCACGTCTGTGTCCTGACCCTGATTTTGGATACTGTTCTGAATCTGTCTGTATGTGTTTTAAATAACACACCACTTGTATCTGTAGCGCCTCTTCACTGACACACTAACGAATAAAACTAAGTGTTAGTAATCTGCTCCACTTCATCCCACCACCACCACCACCACCACCACCACCACCACCACGTTGTGAATATTTTACTCGAACACCCCCGGTAACGTCCGACGTGTGTTTCATGCTGCACTTTAAATACACGCCACTCTCGTTGACCCCCATTGTGTCTTACTCTAAATCAGGACTCAGATGTGTAAATGTTCGTTCTTGGTGTCGGCGGTTTGCGGTAACGCGTCCACACAGATGGCAGCGGCGTCGCTCTGTGAATGCGACAGCTGTATTGGCGAGGCTCAGACAGAGCCGCTTCATTCCCCGGGCGAGGACGTAATGAAATTATTTCACACTGAAGCTAGTGACTGGAGTCGATTGTACATGTCCTATGAATAATGGATTCTACGCTGAGGATTAAACATGTCGCTGTGTCGTGAATATTGTAGTACGGTATTTTCATTTTTATTCTATCTGCTAACCGATAAAGGATTTTTTCCCCCTTAATGTTTGTTCTGAGGTGTAAACAAGAGTCGCTGTGAGGAGGTGATTATGGGACATAAAGACAAACAAGACAAATATGAATACAGATCAGTTATATTTACATCAACTGAGAAGTCAACACTTCATTTACTATATACATAACGTCAAAGCATGGAGAGACAGACAGACAGGACAGACGAACAGACAGACAGACAGACAGACCGATAGACAGAAAGACAGGGACAGACAGACAGACAGACCGATTGACAGAAAGACAGGAATAGATAGACAGATAGATAGACAGACAGACAGACAGACAGACAGACAGACAGATAGATAGATAGATAGATAGATAGATAGATAGACAGATAGATAGATAGAGACAGACAGACAGACAGACAGATAGATAGATAGACGGACGGTCGGCGATAAATGAATGAATAAATGAATTATATTAAAATAAATATTATACTGATATTATTATTATTAAACAAGAGGTCTTCGTTAAATTTCTCATTCAATGTCATCACGTTAAAATAATATTTTTTTTTAGTTGTTAGAGGTGAATAATTAAGTACAGAAATGTTAATAAAATAAACAGAGAGGACACAATATTCACAGAAAACTCTGATTTCCACAATGTGACAGTTACAACACTCTCAACACAAACCGCTTCCTTATTGCAGATGCATTATGGGTAATGTAGTCTAGTTCTCGTGCCGATACTCTACGTTCGTGTTCTACCTGAATGAACTTAAACTACATTTCCCAGAAGGCTTTTAAACCGACATCCATCACATGTCCTTTTCAAAACAAGTTACTTGGTGTGTGGTTTTGTTCCTGTGTTTTACAGAAGAAGACAGGGACACCACCCTTCTGTTTCTTTTGCAGGTATGTTAAAATACACACATATGTTAAGTATAAGAGATTATAAATGGTGCTGATGGGTTTAGAGGACCAGTGTTTAAAATAAGAGTCAGGAAGTCAGATAGCATGGAGGCTAACAGTGTTAAACCCAGTCAGTGATACTGTATTACACTCATATTTACAATACACACCTTTGTAAATAATATTATAAATATATATTATATGTTATAAATATATATTATAGTAATAATAATAATAATCAGTGACAATGTGTTAATTCTTCTTTGTACATGTTGTGGCATCTTTCACTTCTGAATTGATGTTACTAACATTTATACCATTGGCTTTACTTTTAACATCAGTTTATCATTTAAATATACTTTATAATATCTTTTACAAACTTTTTAAAATTTCATATTGTTACATCATTTATCTTGTGATATGATCAGACTGAAAAAAAATAATATCATGTCAACATTGTTACTAATAACATGTGACTAGTGTAAAATGTTTACAGGACAGGCATTTGTTATATTCAGTATTAATAATACAATGTATTAAAAGCCCTGGTTAGATCAGTGAACCCAGGACACACGGTTACAATGTGACGTTTTCATGTCCACAGCGTTGTCTGCTTGGTCCTCTCTACGTTGTCACACATTTATTAAAGGTCTGATAGTCACCAGGAGTTCTGGATCAGATGTTTATGGGGCAGGGAATGGTAGCCGGTCTTTGGAGCAGGATTGACAAAGTTATTTTTACTCTGGCACATTATTGCTAGAAATAAAGAAGTAAGTTAGTAAGTATTCTGTTTGGATTGGATTAGTTTATCACGTTATACACCTCTCTTTAGTCATAAAACTCTTTTCATAAAAATTTAATACCTGTGGATTTGCATCACACGGTCAGATCATTTACATAGTAGGATCCAAAGTGTCTAAGAGACACTGGAGTAAAAATTTACACTGGCTCGTTACTTCAGTTTGAGACGAAGCCAAAAGTCCATCTAACGGACTTCTTTTCAGTCTGGTGGTATGGAGTGTTTGATCACTAGAGGAGGCTCTCTGTAATAGTACATGCACATGGAAACTAAATACATGCATGCAAAACCAGCCAGACCATTTTCAATCGTTAGGTGAATTTCTGCCTGAAAAAAATTTAAAATTGTTATGCATGGAACTCATAATACTATACAGCAAGGTTACTTAATAATGAAGTTTTGACAGACAGCTAAAACATTACCGGGAAATCTTTCACAACACAGGAAGATATGTTTTATGACTTTTGATTCAAAAGTAGAGCAGCATGCAGTAAAAAGGTTAATCAACAGTGCTTGTTACAGTGAGATGCTCACTGAAGAGCTGAAGTCTAAAATTCATACAAAACACACAGGAATGCTATCTAAGTGGGTTGTGTTGTTACATACACGTCCACACACCACTGTCCATACTGTCAACACTGTCAATTTTTGGAGAGTGTTGACTCCATACAGTGCTGATCTTGCACCATCAGACTATGACATGTCTGGTTCTCTGAAAGAAGCTCTAAGAGGACAAAAATTCACATCTGATGAAGAAGTAAAGACAGTGGTGCATTAGTGGCTCGCAGCTCAGCGTTAAACATTTTTCATAAGGGAATGTAAAAGCTTGGCAAATGGACAAAGTGTTTTGAAAGGCAGGACGATTCAAGATCAAGTTCACTTGTTGATTCCAAAAGTTGATTAAAAGACAGAGTGCGGATCATTCTTGACTCACCCTTGTACGTTTATATAACACCTCCAAAAAATGGCTTAAACAAGATTTTAGTTTCTGGATGTGCCACTGTTTTCTAAGGACTAATGAAACCCTTTATAATCTTCGAAAAATGTTTTAAAATATAAAAAATGGTAAATCAGTTTTCTTTGTAAAACTGTATTGTATAATAAGGTGAATTTCTGCCTTATCAGCATTTAGTGTCTCTTACATAATTAATAGTCTTGCTTTGTACCACCTCTTAGCATTACAGCCTAGACAGAAAAATGGAAATCAGTAAAGAAACATCCTGAAATAACATTTTAATGAGTGTATTATATGAACCGGACTGTGAATGTCGTTTGCCTATTCAGAGGTAAGGTCATGCATCAGGGCAGATGTAAAGAGCCCCTTTCTTCTCTTTCCCTTTTACACATTGTCTTTTACAGAGACCAAGTCAGCCTGACCTCCCAGAGCCTGTTGGAGTTAGAGGAATATAATAGTAGAGAGTCAGATTATCCGGAACAACGCAGTCTGGCTTTAGTTAGTTTCAGTTGAATTAGTTCAAGTTTTGTGCTACTTCTAGGGAAAAAACCTGCCAGTATGGTTCTAATTTGAAAGGCACGTAGCCAACGTGTTCGATGATCTGCAGTAAATATGTGGGCATGTAGCTGCACAGATGCACGCTGATACCCTGATTGTGTTTATGTATTTGTGATTGTGCATTATGTGTTTTCTGAATAGGCTATGAGTGAAACGTGACGCCTGTGAATCAGAAGCGATCATGGATGATGACGGGAAACCTCTGCTCGGTTCCATTCAAGCCGATTACTACACAGATCAGACAGACTTTCTGGACCCCAGACAGAGAAGGTTTGTTTAGATCGTACCCCGTGTGTTGAAATCATCATTGTCATTGTGGTGGTGCTTTATTTCCATTTATACTTATGAAATGATTATATTGTACGTCTTTGAACAAGCAGCAGTGCAGTGTTGGTGAAGTGACTTGACATACTGTGCTTGCACACAAAGGAAATTGTACACCACATTTAATCCATCCATGCAGTAAAACACACACACACATTAGTGAACGCGCTTGGTGCGATGACAGCAAACCATCTGATCTTATAATATATCTTCAGAAGGATCTGTTAATGTTAATGTATTGGTGCCAGATACCACAGAACACCTTCAGAGCACTTGTGGAGTCAATGCCTTGACAGTTCAGTGCCGTTTTGGCAGCTGATGTGTTAGGTTGTTTCAGCGTTATAAAAGTTATGTATGTGTTTTCCAGAGAAGCCAAAAGTTCAGTTGCTGTTACGCTGACTGCAAAAGAAAAATCACATGACTGAAACTCTAAGATAGAGAAGCTGTAGATTTGAGCAGTGTCAGGGTTCTGGACCAGGGGCCTCAGTTATAAAGAGTTTGATAAATGAGGCCCCAGGTCTGAAAACACTTTTAAATGGGTCAGTGACGTATAAGGGTTTTTTAACTAGCTAATTTTAAAATAACTGAAAATCGGAATGGTTTTTTTTGTAATTGTTTAAACATTAAGAATGTTGTGTACACACAATTTCATATAAAAAACTTTAGTGCTTTTTTTTTTATCCAGATGAATTGCCTATGAATTTATAAAATGTCATGTGGTGCGACCGTGGTTTATTTTAAAATAAATAAATTGCTTTAACATGCCTAGCTTTTTTTTTCTTACAAGTTCTCAGTAATATAATGTTCAGTAAAACAAACATTTTGCATTGCTTTTAGATTTTGTACATAATAATCTCATATTTTTGTTAGATAAATGTCACAGTTGCCTTCTTAAACGTACTTAAACTACTTACCTATATATCCCGTAAATCACATAAAACTAACAAAATGTTTTAAAACATACAATTAACCTAAGCATATTGCATCAGTGATCCATATTCTTAAGCCACATAACCTAGATATCTTATTTAGATATTTATTATTTAACATATTAAACTTCTATTATTGGTTGTACCACATGATGTTTAGACACTTTAATAACAGAAAAATAACAATTGGCATTTTTTTTTATAAAAAAAAAAAAAAATACTTTCATATATGAGAGAGATACTACAAATATGTGACTTTGTTTATGCATTTATTTTTTTTTACAGAGGAAAATGCAGTTGGACAGGTAAATTAGGCATCACATCATTGACCCAAATGTGACTCACAGCCTTTTGGTCCCTAGCCAAGTCTCAAAATATACTATCTGTATTTGTTATACCTGTACTGGTTGAGTCAAGACATGAATATTTGCAAATGAGTGCCATAAAATTGTTTAATGTTTCAACATAATCTCCATTTCATTCAGTGCAGTTCCAGCAGATAATGGCAACTAAAGCAACCGATTCAATTCTAACTTATGTCGCAATTTTTATATGACTCACCCTCGTCATTTCATTGAAGCAGCCATATTCAATACCGTTGCATGTGAGTCATGTTACATTTTACTTTCTGTCTGCACCAGTTGGCATCTCAGCTCCCTGTCTGTTTGTAACATGTCTGTACAAGGTGCCATTTCTCCTGAATTTCCAAGCAGAGCACAGATGTTAATTCACCCAGTTAACACATACGTCTGGGCAAGGCTGGAATGTTTTTTTTTTTTTTAACTGTTCAGTCTTATGGCAACATCACAAACAGGTCATCCGATGTGTTACTTTTAGCTCCAGTCTATTATGTGAGTTACACAGCAAGTGATATTTCTTGGAAGTGTTTGGAAGCCTGTCGCTGCGTTTACCCACACATATGTGATGAAATGTTCTGGATGTGCATTGATATTGCGACTGTGAATGCCTGGAATTGTTTCCTTGACTAAAAGCAGCTGGTTGCCTTTAGAGTATGATTTGTGTGTGTGTCATTATAGTTAGTTTCTAAGAGATGTGTAATCATCAGAGCATTTTCTAAGAAAATGGTGCTGCGTGTGTGTGTGTGTGTGTGTGTGTGTGTGTGTGTGTGTGTGTGTGTGTGTGTGTGTGTGTGTGTGTGTGTGTGTATGTGTGTGTGTGTGAGTGAGTAACAGCTCCTTAAAGTGATCCTTAAAGTGGGGTCTGCAAAAATAATCAAGCATGAAAGGAAATAAAACAAACTGACAGGTGAGTTACTTGGTATTGGGATGTCTGCTTTTTGTAGAATCTAGACCTCAAAAACTTAAGCAACATCATGAACACCAACAAAAGCAAAAAGTTTAAAGTGTCCAATCAGCTTAGAAACAATGACAAGAGAAGTTCTTGTCTCAGCAACAGCCATGGCTGGAGGTTTGAGAACTGGTCTTGTGACTAAAAGGTTGCCAGTTTGATTCACCATACATACAAAACCCAACTTAAGTGCCCTTGCGGAAGCCAACGAACCCCCCCCCCTCCCCCCCAACTGCTCCCCAGCCAACATTGATAGCATCTTCCCATGTGCTCTGTGCAAGTATGTTCACTTTTTGTTCTCTAATTCATTGCATGGATGGGTTAAATGTGGAGGTCCAATTCCTTTATGTGCAAGCACAATTGGTTTATCGTTTCACTGTTTCGCAGGCCTTTCCACGTAGAGCCCAGGAACATCGTGGAGGACTCGGCAGCGGAAAGAGTGTCCGCTGAGGCTTCAGTGCTGAACAGTAGAGTTCATTATTATGGTCGCCTGACTGCATCATCAGACAGATTGCTGGTAATCTATCCTCTTTATAATACTAAAATACTACACCAGCATATTGTTTTGTCTGTCTGGCTGCTGTGCTTTTTTTTAAATCTAAAATTAGATTTAGTTACAGTGGAACACTGGTGCATTAGATATAGTCTTGCTCCTCACAGCTCCAGGATCTCCTGAACTTGGGTTTTTCTCACGCTCTTCATGAAGCATTCATGGGTATATCCTGATTTCCTTCCATCTTGAAAAGTGGCAGTAAGTTGATTGGTAACTTAAAATTGCCCCAAGATGTGAATGTGTTTCTGTCTTCCATGTTGAGGACAAAGCCAGTATATATTTCAGTCTTCAGTGAATGGACACTTTGCATGGCCAAAGTCCAGAGATTATCCTTTCCTCTTATCTTCTTATCTACTGTTTGTCACCAGAGAGTCACACTATACGTATACGTATGTACACAGGATTGATTTGGTTTGCGTCACATGCAGTGATTGTTATTCAGAGCAATCTAATTACAGTGCTTTATCTCGAACATGATTAAAAAGCAGACGACGTCCTGTAATTTTATTATGTGATTGTCATAAGGTAATGATTTATTTATTGTATCTGACCTCTGAAGGCTCCCCCTGACCATGTGATCCCTCCAGCTGAGGAGCTCTACGTTTACAGCCCTCTGGGGACAGCGTTTAAAGTGCAAGGAGGAGAGGGCTCTGCTAAAAACCCTAGTATTGTCACTATGTATGTGTTAGAAATACTGTTTTGTAATTCTTTCTGTAAACCTATAAGCTTAAAAAACGTGCCAACGCAATAACCACGCCACTCGTTTGTGTAGTTTCGCTATCTGGAACACGATGATGGGGACGTCCATACTGAGCATGCCATGGGGAATAAAACAGGTGTGTTTTAAAGGTTTTGTTTTCATCCATAATCTGTGTGTATCGCTCGCCTGTAATCGAATTTATGTTTTTGCTTCTCAGTCCGGGTTCACGCTTGGAATCATCATCCTCATCTTAATGGGCTTAATCACTCTGTACTGTTGTTACAGAATTCTGAAGTCTACCAAATCAATACGTAAGTCAGCCACACAGCTTTTATCACAAAACACCAGCGTAATGGTTTCTCATTACTCAGTTCTTAAACAACATGTGGCACATGATCACATAAAGACCATTTTGGCCTTTGTAAAGCAGGGTGATTATTAGTGTTATTGCCGTAGGCTTCTGGATAGCCGCACTCGTTCACCGGCCACGCCCGTTTTTATCCCTCGTTTTTTCCATTCATTTTAAATGGAAATCACAAAATGTGTATATAAAAGGTACTTCAGTGTGAGATATGGACTCTGTTCCAACTCTAAAACGTCCATCCCTTTAACACACACACACACACACTGTCATACCATCACCTGTCAGAACAAAAGTATATTGTACAAGTATTTGCACCCCTACAAGGACAACAGACTCTACCTTAGCAGAGCTGCAATCACACTCGCATTTTCTGCAGGAAATGCACCTCTCTAGTTATTATTATTATTAGCGGGGGCAGCCGTAGGCTTGTGGTTAAGAAACCAACACTGTGACCAGAAGGTCCCTGGTTCAATCACAACAACCAACATGACTCGCCTGGAGTGACCTTGAGCAATCCACTTAACCCCCAACTGCTCCCTGTGTGGATGTGGATGTGACTGCCCACTGATCTGAGCATGTGTGCTCGTTGTCCCCAGTGTGTGTTCACTAGTGTGTGTGTGCGTGTGTGTTTCTTTGCATGGATAGGTTAAATGCAGAAGTCAGTTCCACTGCACAGAGGTCAATAACTCTGTCACTCACTCAGACACTCTACACCTGTAAAAAAAAAAAAGATTTCAGGTGCATTAAAGGAGCTGATGTTTTTACACAGGACAGGAGCATTACCCAGCTCTCAGCATAGCAAATGAAGTGTGGAAGAACTCTCTCTCTTATTTTTTTTAAGCTGGTCAGTGTTATTACTGGCACTTCCCTACCCTGTAATTGCTGAGCTGTTTAATGCTGTTGGCACATGACTGCAGGAATTCAGAAATGGACAACTCTGTACTTCCTTATGTGTTTGTCACATTTAGCACCATACTTTATGTTCCACCTTTGCCCTTTTGCGTCCTGTATGTGGATTAAGCGTTTTAGATGTATATGCATCCTGTCAACGGTTACTGTAGGTCATAGTTAAAATATGATCATTGAGTTGTTTAAGATGCATACTGTAATATGATGTGTGTTTTCTTTTCCTTTTTTTCCACAGCTTGTATAGATACTTCAGACTGGGAGTTCCCTGATGTGTGCAGATATTACTTCGGAAGATTGGGACAGTGGTCGTGTTTGTTATTTTCCCTGGTGTCGCTGATTGGGGCGATGGTGGTCTACTGGGTGCTTATGTCCAACTTCCTTTATAACACGGGCAAATTTATTTACAGTAAGCAGCCATTGTGTCATGCTACTTCCTTTCATTTCCTGATTCATTGTGGTGTAGACAATAGTTTAATGTCTCATGTGGTAAAAGTGTTTTTTTCTGTCTGTTACCAGACTACGTCCATCACGTCAACATGTCTGATTCAGAGCTTGGCACAAATGGAACGGAGAGAGGTTAGTACTGAGCTATGCATGTTTGAGCACTGCTAGATGGACAAGTTTGCCACAACCTCCAAAGGGAAAACGAGAAAATATCATGAGGCATATCTCACCCTCGGCTTCAGCAATACAATTGTGGGTGATGAGGAAAGTCCTCAGTGTGTTCTGTGCTTGAAAATACTGGCATCTGATAGTCTAAAACTGAACAAATCAAAACAGCACTTGGAGACAAATCACCCTGAGCACAACGACAAACCAATAAAGTTCTTTAGAAAAAAAACGTACAAACTGTTGTGCACAACAGAGTTGCTTTATTAAAAGCAGTATCTGTACCAGCAAACACTTAACTTGCCTCTTATAAAGTAGCTTTCAGAGTCACTTAGTACGGAAAACCACACGCCATTGCCGAGGACTTAATACAAAAAGAAAAAAATTCAGGAACCACCTGATATACATTAACCAACCAGTTCAATAGGAATACCAAGGTGTACTCTTGCATGAAGCAGGGCTCAATCCCAGTAATACAGAAATGAAAGTGAACTATTTACCTGCTGTGCTTGCACACAAAAGAAATGTGACCTCCACATTTAACCCATATGCGCAGTGAAACACGCACACCAGTGACCACTAGGGGGCAGTGAACACACTTGCCCAGAGCGTAAGTCAGCCCCAAACCACGGCGCCCAGGGAGCAGTTGGGGGTGTTAGGTGCATTGCTCAAGGGCACCTCAGTCGTGTCTTGCCCTGTGCTGTGGATCGAACCCGGGACCTTCCGGTCACGAGACCAGTTAAAACATAAACATGACAAGTTAATGCACGCAACAGGGCTTGTCCTCTTTTGTGGACTTCTTCTTAAATTCCTCCTCTCCTCATGGTTATTAATAACATTGCTGAGAACAGAAAGTCTAATCTCTGTGGCACCTGATCTGTCATTTCAAGTTTCAGTTGGCTGATTGGCTAAATAGTTGGCACCATTTTCAGGTTGTTTACTGTTGTGTTTTTGCTGTAATAAATTAAATTTTGACTTGCCAGATAAGTTTTGCTAACCAGGTACATTCAACCCGTCAAAAGCTACATGTTCTAACCTAGACTTCTTGGGCTTGATGGGTGTGGCCCTTAATTGGAATATGGAGACGCAGCAAAGGCTGTATTTGGTTGAGCTTTGGATTTCAAAACATCCAGCCTCAGTTAACTGCCACCAAAGCCCTGACTTGACCTTGGAAACCATTACCAGAAACCATTTTTATAAAGTCGTATATTTAATCTCACTCCTGAGTGCCTCTGTCAATAAAGCATACTCCGTAAACTGAGGCTTAGTGAGCACTATGTGTACTCTAGCAGTAATCTAATTTCATCATCTCTCCCAGTTGTTTGTCCACACCCAGATGTGCATCCAGATAACAACAGCCTTAGCCTGCATTATGTCAGCGGTAACAGTTCAGATACGGCCTTATTTGACCAATGGTGGCATAAAACCAACACCATCCCTTTCTACCTTATTGTGCTGCTTCTTCCGCTGCTCAACTTCCGATCGGCCGCCTTCTTCGCCAGGTTCACCTTTCTGGGTAAGACTTCCGTTTTAATCTATAGTGCTAGAAACGGGCTTGTTTTGAATATTTGGATTTGGTAGGATAATAAAGTGCAATGGTATTCATTGATCTTGTGGTGATGGGTTTTGAATATGTGATGAAACTTGTGATATAAAACATACTGGCCTTGTTTATAGAGGCAAATTGATTTGCATTTTCCTATATGAGAGTCAATGATTTTGTTTTTCTTTTGGATTTTCCATGTTGACATGTTTGTCTGTAAGGGGAAACCAAATGACTTGTGTAAATGAGTTTTGTTTCGTTTCATGCAGGTACAGTTTCAGTGTTCTACCTCATTTTCTTGGTCACCCTTAAAGCTTTTCGGCTAGGCTTTCACCTGGAGTTCCACTGGTTGGATTTCACAGAATTCTTTGTCCCAGGTAAACCCCAGTGCCAGGTAAAGATGAATTGACAGTGGGTTATTAATTATAGCACCACATTGATGAAAAGGCTGAAATGTTAATTAGGCTGCATTAAGGTGATCAACAGCAAAAACTCTTAGCGTTCTTGGCTGAATTATTTTCCTCTACACAGATTGCGCTGCCACTTTGCCGCTGCACTACATTCATATCTTGGATTTGCTGCTTTGCTGCTGCACAGTTCATCCAAACTGAACTTTTACCAGTTTTGCAACTGACCTTATCGTAACGCAGCCAAAACATTTTATATTACTCAGCAAAAGCTGTAGGAACGTGAAGGAGAAGATGATTCTCACCATTTCTACCATAGCAGAAAAAATACAGCATGGCAACTTGGTACAGCATGGTAGTTTGACAGAACTAACCAGGTTTACACACAGAGTACTCTCGTTATGGCTCTTTTTATTGATCTCTTTATTGATAGGTTAGGCAATACAGTTGTCATCACTAGGGCTGTGATCTGACCAAAACTGCATATCCCAATATAGGTCCATTCATATTCTGATAATGATACATATACCACACGATATAACATGTTTTCTGTAAATTCAGTAATTTACTAAAAATTAAAAAGAACTCAAGAACAGTGCTAACCTACATCGCAGCCGTAAAAATGAAAATGAAAATATAAAATGGATCGAAATACAACAAAGCAAAAATAAACAGACACGTCTGTTCTGCCTTCAGATAACACATAAGGTAAGCAAGGCTTAAAACCCAAACAAACAAATAAATTAAAGATATTTTCAGCCGTATGGTGTGCCACGGTTAAAAAAAATCTTTCAACGTCTGGGTCTGCAGCTAAAAAAGCACAAGTTTTACACGCCTTCAGTTGCCTTGACAACGGCCTTGTGAGCGTAAACTTCCAATATGAGAAAACAACCATTTGTTTTTTATTTTTACATTTCTGTTTCTGAAATGACCAAAAGATACACAGACTCTTTAGTTACAAGCTCCTTGTTTTTGGTCCGAGCTCCTCGGAATTATTCTGGTCTGCACCGTATGCGCTCTCCTACATGCACATAATCATATCTTTTTTTTTTTTTTAACTCGGACACGAATGTATGGTTTCATAGAGTATAAATAGATTACAATATGCACATTTTGATGGTGTTTTTAGCACGTCACTCAAAAGTGCATCCTCTCTGTGAGCAAAGTTTAAAACGCTTATCATCTGAATGCAGCTTTAAGTTATTTAAACATTTCGTTTACTAGTTAAGCTATTGTTTTTTTTCCATGAGGAAAGTGTTTTTTTGCTTGTTAATGTAGAATTTACACTCAGACTAATTAAATTTTATTTTACTGGCTGAATCTAAACCCAGTGCATATAAGAGAGCAAGAAATGACTTGCTGTTTATAGGCATGAACAAATTCCTTCTTTTCATGAACTGAAGTGATTCTATGAAGGATGTGCCTCATGGCAACAGCTGTATAACACCTTGTTTACTTAATACTTAATGCCAAATACTAGCTTTTCAGATGCAATAAAACAGGTCAGGACGGTTCCAAGTCCTTAGTGTTCATCACATCACTTTATTGCATTGTGTTTTTTTTGTAATAAACAAACCAGCAAAGCTGCACAAATATTGAACAAACTGTTCACTTGTTTATCTTTAGTCTCTGTGTGTGTGTGCATGTTTGCGTGTTTGTGTAGAATTCAGAATCTCGTGTCTTCAGCTCACCGGTGTTCTCACGCTGGCCTTCTTTATCCACAACTGCATCATCACACTCATGAAGAACAACCGGAATCAAGAGAACAATGTGAGTGTAGCTCTATTTTCAGTTTTACATGCCTGAACGCACCATCTTTACCTTAAACTGTTAAAAAAAGATTTTTTTTTTAGCATTAATTCCAGGCAACTAGAAGGCCAGCTTACATACTTTTACCAATTACTGCATATAGATAGCATAAGCTATCTACTGCATAAGTATAGCTATGATACTGCATAAGTATAGCTCAGATCATAGGGAACAAAGACTTTATGCACATGCATGTGACAGAGCTATGAAAAACATAGTTATGAGTGTTGCTTGTTTCACATCTTTTTTTTACCATGTAACCCGCACTTCTCTGATCGCATGCAATGCTGAGGTCTGACAAAAGGAATCATTGTGTTTGCTGGGTTGCCTGCACTTCCTGATTTACATGGAAGACAAGATCAAATGAAGTGAAAGTATGATAGAGTAATCAATAGAGTACCAAGTATGTAGTCTGTAAAATTCTGACCTCGGAACAGCTAGTTGTGTATTGCACGGCTTCATCTTTTATTGCTATGTTAGATCTCCTTTTCCAAACACTTGTCATCCTTTGTCTATTAAATTGTCAAAGGAATCGAGCTTTACCAAACCACCCTTGTGAATCTGCTGTAACACGTGCAGCGGTTTTGCCCCAGATGCTTTAAAGCAAATGTCATTAGCTTAGCATGTCATTTTTCTTATACTTCTAAAAACTTTTCAAATACGTACTCGTTCTCTCGTACCATTAACAACACAGCGTGCTCTTATTTTCTTTCTTTTCTTTTTTTTTTTTTACAAGCTTTAATGAGATTTTGTTTGTGGTTACAGGTTCGGGATTTGTCCTTGGCCTACCTTTTAGTAGGTCTAACATACCTCTATGTGGGAGTTATGATCTTTGCTTCATTCCCTTCTCCTCCCCTGTCTAAAGACTGCATTGAACCAGTAAGCCTTATTGCCTCTTTTTGTCCTAAGCTGTGAATCACTAAACACTTGTCTATTTCTGGCCTATTCACATCATTTAACTGTAGATTCTCATGCTGTCGTGTTTCCGTGCAGAACTTTCTGGATAACTTTCCCAGCAGTGATATTCTGGTATTTGTGGCTCGAGCCTGTCTGCTGGTTCAAATGACCAGCGTCTACCCGCTGCTGGGTTACCTGGTTCGGGTGCAGCTGATGGGCCAGATCTTTGGTGATCACTACCCCAGGTAAAATCTCTCATAATGTAGCCAACCAATCAGCACTAAGATCTCTTAGTCACCCCATGCTGTACGTGGGTTTTATTTTTTTTTTAGAGGAAAAAAAGGTTTCGCAGGTATGGCTTTGTGGTGGCGTGATAAAATAAACACTGACACACACACGCATACACATGCTGTAACCATAACGACATTATCACTGTAGTAACTAGCTTTTATCTATAATAATAAAGATGGTTTGCATTCAGTCTAACCATGGAATAGAGGAGGCAGTCTGCCTCAGACTTGACTTGGCAAACAGAAACGAGAGAATGCTTCTAGTACAACCCCTAGGCATTGAAAACATGGGGCTAAAATGTGGAAGGAAGAGAATCGAGTCAGCAGCCACGGCAACCATTTGCTTTGAATAGACATACCACTGTTTTTGTGTTTATTTGGCATGCCTTGTTGTATGTGGATTTGTATTAGATTTTTACAGTATATACAATATTTAAAGTTTATTACAGGTTCTAGATGTTTAGCATATCAGAGTTCTCATTTGGTGTGGGGTTCTGATTTCGTATGCTCTCTTTCTAAATATTAACATGACTTTCTGTAGTACAGTATCACCAAAGCATTGTAAGAGTTGTATCTTACAGCAGAGTTGTACCTGCCTGTTTGGATGACCATACTGAGGACACATAGATTGTACTCAGTCATTATAAATTTCTGGTTCCTTCTCTGTTTTACATTTACATTTATGGCATTTAGCAGACACGGGTCATATTACTAATCTTGAAATGGATAAGACGAACATGAGGTTGGATGGGTGGTTTGAAGGGAATTATAGTAATATTCTCAGCTGACCTTAGTAAAGTCCAGTGTTTAATATGTGCTGGAAATTCAGTAAAGATGCAGAACTGGCAAACTGTGCTTGTACAATGAGTCAATCTTTATATTTTGTGTTCTTCCCAAAAATGACCTTTAAAACTGGTATCATTAAATCCATATCTATATGTGCATGTAATATTGGCTATACTGTTCTCACACAGAGGGTTCAGGTATGTTGAGCAAATGTGAAATTCAAAGTTATGATGTTGTAACAAACTTATGCTGTTTTTTTTTTTTTTTAAAGATAAAAACAGTTAGACTGACAAAAAAAATCTGCACATGAAAGTATAAAGTGTCATAATGCGGTTAACTTATTTACATTATCATATTATGTAGTTCATCAGTGGTTGGTGTGGTACAGTGGTACCATCATTGGCTCCCATGTGAGAGACCTGGGTTCGATTCCTGGTCTGGGCAGCCAGTCTGTGCTACACCAATATGGTGTCCTTGGGCAAGACTTGGGCAAGACTCCTAACACTACGTTGGCCTACCTGTAATACCAATAACCTTGTAAGTCGCTCTGGATAAGATGCCGTAAATGTAAATGTAAATATTATATAAGCACTTGGACGATGTGTGCAAATAAACAACACACGTCTAGAGACACCAAATTGTGGTTAGATGAACACTCATGTGAGTTTGATGTTTTGCCATTTCCACCAGAAGAAATGCCCCAATACAAGCACACTGGTTAGTCTTTACTAACACTGCTTTGGTAAACAAACAGCAACAATGTTACTTTTGTTTCATTTTTTTTTTCTGAGTTTGAGACCTGAGATAAAAAGCACTTAATGGTACTGAAACGTGAAACTTTGGTTTTCGGTTTCTAAAGCTCTCTCTTATGGCAGAACATCAATCTGTTGTCAACGACAGATTACATTTCAACCATTTCCCATTTTCTAAAGAATTTCTACTGAATGCTGACCCTGAAAAAAAACAAGCAATTAAATTAAGCTTTAAAGGATCCAAAATGCACTTCATATGTGTCTCAGTGCTGTTGGTATATAATGAAACCTGTCAGTTTATCTGTAAATAGCCTGGAGTGCTGTTCAGGAATGAACGTGATGTGTTGATTTGAGCATTATGAATAATACTTAATAGGTTGCTTCTACATTGTTGTTTTCATCAAGTAGTAACATGACTGGAGAAGTTTGTTTTTTTTTCCTTTACTGGTTCTGCATTTCACTCAGTGTTTACGTTTCAAGTCAAGTCAAGTCAAGTGTTTTGTTGTCATTCACCTGCATAGCTTGTATACATTGGCAGGGAATATGATTTCCCCAAGGCCATGGTGCAGTGGGTAACATTACAGTAGTACAGTACACATGACTGTACAGAGTGGACGTACACCGCAGTGTGAGACGAGGGAATACAGTGCAATAAAATACACAATACAGTAGATGAACTGGACAATAAACACACATGATGGTGTGTGTCAACTAGACAGTACTGGAAAAAAAACTTGTTTTATGTGTTATTTATGATTTATGGATTTCTTTTTTCTTTTATAGTTTTTTCTATGTCTTCATACTGAACATCGTTGTTGTGGCTGTTGGGGTTGCAATGGCCAGGTGTTTCCCCAACATTGGCTCCATTATCAGGTAAGAGAAAAGTTAAATTTTGACAAAATAAATTTAGACAAAATAATCTTAACCAAATAATTACACGGGCAGTTTGTAGTTGTAATAATAATAATGATAATAATAAAATAATAAGTTATTATTATTATTAATAATAATAATAACAATAATATATA